>JABBOT010000029.1:3761600-4158676 GCA_016165875.1 Acanthopleura granulata
GCGTCGAGAATGCGAAAAAGCGGAATTCGCTCCATATTTGCAGGTAACATGAATGAAAATTGTTACAAGGGTAATCCTGAAAATCTCTGCACATCTGCATATATGCCGATGTAATGAGAGAACATTACAGAAATGCACATACAGGCGCTCACAGCTTGAACCCTGGTGCTGCTGTCCCTGACAGCTATATTTTCAAATTGTAACTGTTGCACATGGACCCCACTATTTCCGTCACGTTTCACAAAACAATTGCATTTTCACTTTGTCTTTCATACATCTGAAGCGTACTTACATGTAAATTACCGGTAATATGAATCTGCAGACTCTGTGAAACTGATATTTTGTCATAAAAAAAAAAAGCCCAGTTGCTTATTTAGGTGGCAGTGAATACACAAGCTATACACAGGTACATGTATCTAATTCTGATGTAAGCACACTGATTAAGTGTACAGGTAAGTCTCACCCATTCTCCAGGATGGTCATACAGATCACATCCCTCACACCAGGGTTACTGGCCTTGTCGACACTACACTCCTGAAGGTTCCAGGTCGCCAGACGCAGACACCTGCGGTTCTGGCACTTGAAATTATATGGTTTAACATCCGGCCGGGATGGCCGTGCCATCAAAGGGCCAAAAATGTCAAACAAGTCATTCTGCGAAGCTGTCAGGTTTAACATGTCTTTGCTTAACTCAGTTTTACGATGAATACAGTTTGCGTTTGCGTCTCCGGTACCGTTCACGTTGAACACAGGCAAGTTTTTCGACAGATCTCCGTCAGCATACGGTGACGAGGCCCCTGACGAGGTAGACGAAGCATCAGCGGGATCTGTGAGAGTCAACTGATGTCGGACCGACCCTAACAGCGCTGGGCCGATCCGCTTAACCTTCTCAAGGTCATCCAGGGACTTAAACGGGCCCTTCTTGTCTCGATAGGACACAATATTCTCTGCGATCACCTGTCCAATGCCCTTCACCTTCATTAGCTGGAACACATTGGCCGTGTTGACATTCACCAATCTGGCTTGGTTACCTGCGGCTGTCTTGCGGACTTCTTTCTCGGATGGACTGAGGTCTAGGTTGCTGTTCTCCACAGAACTGCCCCTAGAGCTACTGGATTTCTTGCTGGACACTGTGATTTCGTCGCGGATTTGGCTCAGTTTGTTGGCTCCCACTCCCGACACCAAAGCCAAGTCCTCCACCTTCTTGAACCCGAAGATCCGACGTCGGTAGTTGACAATGTTGTGAGCCGTGAGCCGGTTAACGCCGGGCAGGGTCATGAGCTCCTCCTCTGTGGCCGTGTTGATGTTGAGCAGATTCGACGACGCGTCTATGTCCTGTGCCATCAGCGACAGGTTGAACGCCGCACTCAGGTTCCGCCGATGCCCCTTCTCCTTGGGTGTGCTCACATGGTTCTCGTGGAATTCACGCCGATGTGGGGTCCAGCAGCTGTTAACTGCTCCCATGTTTGTCCTACTTCAAGTGAACCATTAATCACAAAGTATCGCCACACTTCATGTTGGCCATTTTATCAGGGGTTACAATGAGAAGGCTGAGTACATCCATCCTTCACCTGTCTCATGATATCTGGCAGCTGTACACGAAAACACTGGTGCATCATTAAGCCAGCAGCCACACTATCTGCTGAGCTCAGCCTAATGCCCAGGCATCTGACAGAAAATACCGAACAACCACTCCAGCCCTGAGAGAGGCTCCTTCTGCCGAAAGCGTGCCGTCTTCACTGAAGGTTACAGAGTTCCTGGACCACTGATTTGTCTGGCAAACTCACAACCTGGAACGATGACAAGAACGGAAAAGGTGAGAAAAGAATGCAAGATGGCTAGATATCCACACATATGTTTACATCAACAACACTATATTACAACAGCGCTGTTACCCAAGCACTCACTAGAGATCTATGGCTCAGTTCAGGTGCACCAGAAAACTTACAAATCTGGTGTTTTACGCCATACTCAAGCATATTTCACTTATACAATTAAATGTTGGCCAGAGTTAAGGTGGTAGGAAACCTATTCACGTACGATGGGAGAGTAAGCCAGCATGAGCTGGGCTTGAATTCACAGCGACCACACCGCTGAGAGGCTCCCGAGTCACTGTGCTATGCTAACACGCTAACCACCCGGCCACGGAGACTCCCCACATACACACAGTGCATAGTGTATATCTGGAACCCTACATTGTGATGTACTACATAAGCTTCATTCTAGACATTGTATAAATGCGGAGTACTTTTCTCCCGCTGGCAGTAATGAGAACATTGCAGGAAAGCAGCAAAGCAACCAATAAAACATAAAGATGAGACCATTCATTAATGGGTGAAATCTAACAATATGTATTAGAAAGTGCTACATACATGTACACAGGAAATGCATTTACGCAGCCAAAAATGATAACAAAGAAAGACTGATCTTAAACCAAAATGCAGCCTGAGAAACAAGGCCTTCTTTACACACAGTTGTGACCTGACTGGCATTTGACAAGAATTTATTTATTTATTTATCTGATTGATGTTTTACACCACATTCAAGTATATATCACTTATACGCTGGCACTATGGTAAGAGGAAACAGAGCAGCCCTCGGGGATAACCCGCGACCATCTGTACCCTGCTGGCAGACCTTCCCATGTACAGCCGGAGAGGAGGCCTGTGTGAGCTGGACTTGACCTCACCGCGATCACATTGGTGAGAGGCATTTGGGCCATTATGCTGCGCTAATCCCCTCGGCTATGTATAAGACGATATGCTTAACAGATTGGCTGACCTGACCCTTACAGTTACATATGCATGCACATGTATATATAGGTGCAGGCTGTCTCTGATCTAGGGCATGACCTTGGGCTACAACAAACCTGTGTCCCCACAGACAATAGCTCTGCGGTGCAGCTGGCCGGTGATACCCAAGTGGCTGTACATGTACATTGGTTTGTACAATGTATCTGTACCTGTGTACTTAACTACAACTGAATGAAGACAGTGCCACATACTTCCATTGGGGAGAATATTATACTAAACAGGGTCACAGAGCACTTGAAATTTTAGTACATGTTTAAAAGCATAATATTAGCTTCTTCATTGAATACAAAAGGCCATACTCGAATGTTTCTTTTGTGCCGTTCACTAAGGAAGGTCTTTAAAGTTTTCTTGATTTCCAGTGCAATTTGCCTTTGAATGTGTTAAATGCAAAGTTTTCTCTGAAAAAGAAAATATAAATTTCCAACCAACATTAACTTTCCAGGTAGAGTTGTGATAAATTAAACA
The DNA here is from genome assembly GCA_016165875.1 of Acanthopleura granulata. Lineage (NCBI taxonomy): Eukaryota > Metazoa > Mollusca > Polyplacophora > Chitonida > Chitonidae > Acanthopleura > Acanthopleura granulata. The sequence continues at coordinate 3,764,879 of JABBOT010000029.1, forward strand.
AACAACTTTTTTTCATGTTGGCCTCATTACACCTATTCTCTATACACCTATACACTCACTTCTTACATACGTTAAGTGCAATGTGTGAATTAAGAGAGGCCTCCATGACTTGACAAACTTCATTTTTATGGGTCAAGTTACCCCAGGGTCAGAATGAACCTGTGTTATTAGACATCCCACTTCCTGAGGTGAACTCCCCTGCTGTATGTAATACAACATTGACACATGCCTATACTGTTTAGGTTATGTAACACTAGGTACCCTAATTCCTCAACCTTTTCGCATATGAAAGAGCAACTTTTAGTGCGATTTATGCACATTTTAAACTTGATTTTGGACACAAAACTCCATTAGTTGGATTGGCCAGTTTCAGGGCTTCACAAAAAAAAACAATTTTATCAGCTAACACAGAGTAATGCTTTCAGAATATGCTTGAATAAACACCTTGCAAAAATGTGAAAAAGTTGAAGAATTACAGTAAACTAACCTTGGTCAAATACATGTACATGTAACTGTAAATCATTAAACACAGACTTCACAGTGGACAATACGTACGTGTCTCTTAATTCAAATTTCCTCCAAAATCAGTGTTCTCAGAAATGTCAGGTATGTTTTCCTGACTTGTGAGGCAGCTATGGCAGTCTACACCCACTTGTACACTAAACTCTGAAATGTCACACAGGGTGTACACACATGTGGTACACCTACGCCGACTCCCACTCACATACATGTACTTGCACTCAGCACACCCCACCCTAATTTTGCATGAAACTAAAGATACAATTCATGTTCTGACATCATTCTGTATTTCACACAACTAATTGACACAGCCCTTTTTTTTTACCTCTGCCTTCACATACAAACCACAGGTAAAGTCCATGTACTGTATTTATTGGTATTTTACCCTGCACTTCAGAATATTTCACTTATACGACGATGGTCAGCATTATGACCATCTGCAGGTTGCTGGCAGACCTACCCACGTACAACCAGACAAGAAGCCAACCTGATCATGCACTGCAAGAAACTGTTCAGTCAGGATTACTCTCTATGAGCCACACAAGGGGACATCAAGAGACAACAGAGAATAAAGGGACACCAAGAAAGGCAGGAGAGGACGTTTGAGAGAAAACACAGAAGGGAACATCTAACGAAAGCAGAGACTTAGAGAAAACACAGAAAGTACATGTAGGCATGTAAAATGTATCTGACAACAAACACTGAAGTGACAAAGTTAACAGACATTTGGACGATGCAGGAGGTGTTTACAAAACACATCTGCTACAGACCACTCTGTCCAGTTGTTATTGGGACATTGTGACACTAGCCCATGTAGAGTATACACCATATATACATGTACAGCTACAATGTATATGTACTGTACAGGGTTCTTGCTCTTTTGTCCTTGTCAAATTCCATGACTTTCTATTACCATTTAAGGACAAATTCCATGACTTTCTATTACCATTTAAGGACAAATTCCATGACTTTCTATTACCATTTAAGGACAAATTCCATGACTTTCTATTACCATTTAAGGACAAATTCCATGACTTTTCCAGGGCCTTTATTAGGTTTCATGGACTGAATCCCGACACAACTGACACACTGAGATTATGTCACGTTGTTTAACGTCCAATAACGTCAAGTAGGAAACCAGATCTCGTTACAAAAGTTATCCTCCCATCAAATTTCAACATAAACTTTGGACTACTTGAACATCAGGCACATGCATGAAAGTGGCATTTTCTTCATGACTTGGAAGAATGTATGTATTTATGTTGATGTTCACAGCATAACTGAATTTCTCCATCTGACCTCTGAAACAAATCCACAAGTTTTCCAGGCCTGGAGATAGATTTAAAATTCCCCGAGTTTCCAGAATTTTAAAAGACCATGTGAACCCTGTGTAAAGTTTTCCAGGCCTGGAGATAGATTTAAAATTCCCCGAGTTTCCAGAATTTTAAAAGACCATGTGAACCCTGTGTAAAGTTTTCCAGGCCTGGAGATAGATTTAAAATTCCCCGAGTTTCCAGAATTTTAAAAGACCATGTGAACCCTGTGTACAGCAACCGTAGTGAGTAGTGCACACCTACTCACACTCATATAACATTGTATAAATCCAAAATCTGTAAAATGAGGGAGCTTAGTGACTAAACCACAGCAGTCTTCTTAAAAAAAAAACAATAACTTAGTTTAAACCATAAAAACATAGTGCCAAGAAAGTGTACACCAAATCTGGCTGGGGTACACATATATAAGACCTAGTCTGATGTGGGAAGGTCCGTCAGCAACCTGCGAATGGTCGTGGGTTTCACCTGGGCTCTGACGGGTTTCCCCCTACAATAATGCTGGCGACCGTCGTATAAGTTAAATATTCTTGAGTACTGCGTAAAACACCAATCAGATAAATAAATAAATAAACAGTTTGATGTGTGTACATAAACAGTGTGAACAGAGGCACCGCTAGCCTATACCAGTCACGCGATTACGTGTACCAACACACAAGGCAACACTTACACGGCTCACCTTGCTACATGCAGCTCCTGGCTCCACCTGTTCTTAGAGTCAGGGCATAAATAAATAAAATATCAGCTACAGCCCTGGATGCACCGATAGCCCGCACCAAGAGCTCCGCCAGCCCTGCCAGCCCTTGAACGTGTGGATGTTGCGGCAGGCAAGGCTGGAATAAGAAGACCCCAATCTTTAGTCTTTCTGCAGCTGTGATCGTGAGGGGGGACAGAACGCAGATACAATACTCCCAGAGCCCAACCGACTAGCTACATGTAGTAACCACATCTGTGCTTAAAGTCTGCTGGCCTAAGCTCACTGTAACATCCCCTGTGTCCGTGGTCATACATTCCTCTGCTATCTGGAGTTCAGCATAAACCAGGCTGGTAATCACCAAGTGTTACATTGCTGACCCTCCAGTTAACATCTACCGTGCTACACCCAAAGTCTGGCAGGTAAAACTGCACTTTAGAAGCACATGGAAGGCCATAAAATGATGCTGTCCATGTCGCCAATTCAGTTTTTCTTCAATTCAGAAATTAATTAAACTTCACTCAAAAAAAATAAGTACTAAGTGACCCTGCAAAGTGGACAAATCAGTTGAAATCGAGCAAAATGTGTGACTTGAAAAGAAAGCTAATCTTCAGATGAAATACGGTAGGTGTCTGGCCTGAGTTTGGCATGGACTGTTATAACCTGCCTGGCTGTGGACACACCAGTCACACATCTGCCTACATGTGGTACTTGTACATATCAGTCAGCTGGTGTAGCTGTCAGAATAATACAGCTGATCAGCATATCCCCCTGACTGTAGTGATGAATTCAATATCAGGGAACCTAATGTAATCATGTGCATGTGCACCTCACAGGTGTCCTAGATAATCAACAATGTATGTCCACTGCTATGTATAGCTACATACATAATATATTCATAAACAGTACTGTGGCAGGCTCTTGATTGACTGATTGATTTTTTATTCACCATATTTTCAAGAATATACTGATATGTATATATATATATATACTGATCATTATAAATCATATGGTGGGAATTAAGTCCAGTTAAAGACTTGTTCTATTCCAAACAGTTGATGAAATGTAGCAAAGCAGGCCACATATAAATGGTGATCAGTGAATTAAAGATATAATACAGAACATAATTACAAATGAAACATACATATACATGACATCCAGGATGACAAGGGTATCCATGGAGTTCAAAGAGAGAGGAGATGTTCCTTTAATTTCAGTAATTATGCTCTAATTAAGTGTAAAAGAATTATTTCTCGTTTTAAATCATACACATGTATCTCAGATATTACATCACACACATCACGCAAATTGACCATTAAATAGTGCAAGCCTTTACAAGTCTACATACTCAACTTACAGGTAGTTTTTCCAATATACACATGTGAATTTCAGCTATACAGTGTGTCTAGCCTACCAGACTTTAAACAGACCACTCCAACAACCAATAGCTCAATACATGAAGACCTTTAATATTTAGAAACATGTTTAAAGTGTAAACTGGTTGTAATGCACCAAATTAGCGCCATGAAGGTCCTAAAATTTTTCGTGAATGACTACGCTCCTCATTTGTCCTGATTCCTGGAGTTCCAATGATTTTAGGAAGGTGTTCTGAGATTGGCTTGGAAGGTTAGATTATACCCTACCGCAAAAATCGAAGACTCAGCGCCAGAAAAAAACAGTTTATGACATTAATCTACAAGTGCACTTTTGGGGTGGACTTTCAGGTCAGTTGGCGTACTGTTCAGTGGTGACTTTTTTAACAATGATTACATGTAATGGCCAGACAGAACATCCACAATAACCCACCCTCTGCCCATGTTACTGTGCTTGACGTGTGCAAAACCTAAGCTTGATGCATGCAGTACTTTTTATGATACGGCCTCTAACATTTACCTTAATACTGTTTTCCCCTGTTATATTTGATGCAGACACCAGCTACATCTACACCTAAAAAAGCTGACAATTCATCCTTGAAGTGTGTGTCATGTAATATATATACACCTACATACACGAAGCTTGGCAGGTGCCACAGGAAAAACAAGCCACACCAACCTGCAAGGTTTGAAGAACTTAGTCCATGTACATGTGCATGTATAGTCACTGTCATGGAGCCTGGTGCCCCATAATCCTGCCCCCAACACCCCCATCTTACCCTCTCCTCCTGAGTGAGGGGAACTATCAGCTGATAGCTTCTCCACCCTCATGTCCCGAGTTAATCAGGCAGTCAGGCAGAAACATCTCACAGGCAAAATGAGCTGTTTCCTGATAACCTTGCATATATGTTAATTCAGCCGTAGCTCCACATGTAGGAATGTTTGTCCTGTTACATTAACATGGTTATGAAGTAAATGCTCAGAAATTATTCAAATGTGCATGTTTTTTCTTTTCGTTTGTTTTTTTCAACCTTAATACGATAAAACATGCTACAGACCATCAATGCACCATGCATGACAAGTTCATGTGTGCAAATTCCATGCATATCATGCACATGTATGTACTGCATGCTAAGATGAGCAGGTACTGCGTGCTCAGATGAGCAGGTACTGCATGCTAAGATGAGCAGGTACCTCATGCTAAGATGAGCATGTACTGCATGCTAAGATGAGCAGGTACTGCATGCATGTCCATGTTAGCTCTCAGCAAAGGGTGTGACCAAGCGACATCAAAACCAAAACACACTCGATAAAAATTATGTTATGCTATGACAGGTTCCTAAGCAGCTACACAAACAGGTTTAAATGTGCCAGGGCCTTAATACACACAGAGATAGAGAGCATGTAAATGTGATACATTCCTAATCACTCACGGGTAGAGCTGGATAGAAAGACATTACTGTTAACATGCAAAGGATATGTACATGTCCAAATACGCATGTAGCCGACAAACTATGAATTCCTACTGTACGTGTGTGTGAATGCAAGGTACAGAAGTGTACTGGTGTGGTATGCACGGTGCGGTATGCACGGCCAGGCAGGCTGTCAACAAATTAGTCCGTCATCTGCTCTGGCTAATGCAGACATCTCCACAAATACTTAATAAAGCATGCAAATCACTGGTGCTAATGATATCTACACATGGATTCATGCTGCAAATGTACATTTTCCATGTTTTCCCCACACATAATTTTATGGCTGGCTAGTCTAAGGCAGTAAGTCCATTATATATGTACTCTGTACTTGTGTGTTGATTTATGCATACTGCAGTGAACATGAGGCCCACAAGGCGTGGGCTCAATCCTAACCTTGGACAGGGGCTTTGTACATTCACTTGTTCTCACTGATCAAAGGTGCATCGCATTACATGACACTGAAGTCTGTATTTTATACGTGGAAAAGTTCATCAGTAATGTGCCAAAGGTCAGTGCTCTGATTTCGATGCTCAACTCTTGAAAATGACCATAATCGTAATTTGAGTGAAAAATTCCGTAATGAACAAATTAATGATTCAAATCATGAGAAATAAATGTTTAAAGGTGCAGCTTGCTTCATCTATTCGCCTTTAAGATAATGACACTTGAAACCTCGTTTCCTGGGAAAATATTTTGGAAAAATGATGGGACACTGAAACAATTTTGATTTTTGATAATTATAAAATGTTTCGATATATTATAATGGTTGCCTTTTATGACTATTTATGGACAAAAATGAACCACTGAGTTCTGGTGCAGGGGGTCAAATGACAAGTGGGTAGTAGCAGGAAACGACGAATGAAGTGCGATACAGCTGGAGGCTTTATCACAGTTCTGATGACCTTCTGAAACATGTGTCCATCAGTGTGCACTCCGACAGGACAGACAACTGGTTTAAAAAAATGTGAACCACTAGGCAGTCATCTTGTATTTTCCACATCAGCTATTACACCCACACACTGCTTTTCAACAAAAACGAAGCATTAATGCACAATGTGCACTTTATGTAGGCTCATTGCTTAAACTCTTGACACCCCTAAATCAGTGCACAATTAAAACTGGGTCAATGGAAACAAATTCTTCTTTCCACTTCCACATGTACATATAGATGATTCATCTTCACTGTTTGTTGTGCAAAAAAAAGTTACAAACATATATGTCATCTCACCTAATTTTCATCCAATGTGTCCTCTCGTAACTCAGGGCAACAGTTGTATGTCAGTCTGAAACAGACAGAAATGTCAGGTGTTAATGAAACAGATCAGCGACTCTGACACTCTTGGCAGGAAAGACAAAGCTCGCCCAGCAGTTCTGTCCCCCTCCCTCTGCAGAATGTGCAGCAAGGGTAACAGGAGCTTTAGCCATGATAATTTCAGCATATGTCATCAGTATCTGTCCACTTTCTCTGTTGAAACACCGTAACAAAAATTCTGATTTTAAAGGAAGTTGACTGGATCTAGAAATGCATTCAACTTATCACAATGGAAAACTATAGTACAAGTATCATCTGAATGAGGCACATGTATCTCAATAACTTACAACTGTTTTATTAAGAAATGTGTTCTTTTCCCCCTACAGTAGGACAGAATGAGTTTGTTATGTACCAGGTTTGTGGATGGCAATATTACTTACATTGATATCAGATAAATCCACCTGCACTGAACAGTAGCTATTCAACCAAGACTGTTTTCACAGCACATATGTTGTCATGCCTCCCAGCTACCACATAGCAAAATATTAGGCTAAAAATAAGGAATTAATTGACCAAAAAACAGAGCGAATATAGCATAAATATGGGAGTATTATATACAGGTTAAATCAAACGAAGTTCCTATTCAACAACATCATGGCTTTGCATGAATCATACCAGAATTTAGGCACTTTTCTGCAATACAAATTGCATTTGGCCTATTGACACATATGCACGAACGAGCAATGAGTTGCACACGTCTGAGTTGCATGTAACCGCGCTGTATCATTTTCATATTCACTGTCATGCAGGACAGACTGTGTCATCGTAACTGTTTGTCTGGACCTACAGCCAAATTTATGAGGGGCAAGGGAGGGAGAGTGCATTTTGAACTGACGGGTCAAGGTGGAAGGGGATCTACAGCAATGAAAACCACTATTCCAGGCCTATAGGCAAGGGTTTTTATTAAGACAGCCAGAGACTACATGTAGTTTTAAGCAATTTCAGGTGATTAAAACTGAGACCAAAATAACCTGTGTAAAGTACATGGCAATGTACTCCTGTCATACACAATGAAAAATTTGACGTACATGTAACACTACGGTCACAACAGATATTGGATACAAATATTAAAATGATATTAAGATAATCCTGTGGGACAAAGCTGACATCTTGGTTCAAAAGCATTTATGATGAATAATACTATTTAACTTCTACATGTATTACTGAGAATTCCTACAAAAACAAAATCTTCGGCTGTGTCCATAAAATTTTTCTACTGTGACGAGATAATATTTCTTACTGTACATGATGTTGCACCAGGTAGATGTGAAGTCAAATAAGTTATTAATGCTGGGATGACATCAAGAACATTTGAAATGGCAGTGTTATTTGTGGATACACTTCAGCCATTAGTGATGTCATGTGTTCATACTTGACGTAACACCAGGCAGCGCGGAAAAGACAGGAAAATTTTATTTCTGTATTCTCCGAAAGAAATGTACAACATCAGTTTTGATACACTGCAATTCGTTTTACAACTCAGGGAAGCAATTCAAACTGTCCAAACCTTCAATTCAATTTTCAATTTTTTTGCATTAGACACAGGTTTTGACATTTGAGTAGCTCCTTAACTGTCCCTAGATGAGGATCAGTGACTGCCTGAGGTAGGATGGAGTATTGCTGGACGGTGCATGTAAAATATTGATCATGTAGACACATGATTATCAACATTTTAAAAATATGCGATCCATTCTCTTAAAACATACAAGGATTATAGGGTAAAATTGGGCAAATTTGGAAAAATAAGGATGCACCAAAACTATAGGGAAAAATAGGAAAAATAGGGACACGGGAGCCCTGCTTTGTAATTCAAGCTTTTATTTTAATATCAGGCTATTCAGTGTTTGTGTCTTGATGGCCGGAACATACGAACACAGTTCATGATACTGCAGACATACAACCTCTGTTAACATCCCAGTTATGTAACAAACTACATGTATATACATAAGCCCGACAGGTAACACATGGTGCACTGTGATAATAACATCACAGACACTTAAGTCTTAAACTGTAAAATTAAAACTATGTGAAGACCTTGGTTAATGCCCCACATACATTCCACAGGTTCATTAATAAATCCACACAATATTTTCTTCTGATCACCAGTCCTAGAATGGAAAAGCAGACTGTACATAGTAGCCCTCTGGCTGTCCTATCAGCAGCACTGCTATGTGCATGCTGCTACTGTACTGCCTGACACATACATGTGCATGGCCACTGTGTACAAAGATGTATATTTGTACTGCCACAGAGTGAAACCAGTTAATATTTACTTACATGTACACCTTACAAGGAATTCTCGGGCTAAATCCGGAACACATGACATCATCTACAAAATCAGCCCTTCTTGCTTGATAATGTGATGCTCAAAGTTCAAAGATAATGACCGGCCTGTTTATCTCCAGTGCTACGTGTACGTCGGCTGATTAAAACTGGCAGATAAGTACCACTGCATCAAACCTCACATTTCTGACATAAAATATATATAATACAAAAACCATAATGTGTGTGTGCTCAGGGTAAAATTGCAGTGACATTCCCGAGTCCAGTCATGCTGCTCCTTTCATAGCTTCTGGAGAGCGATTGTGGTTCTTCTTTCAACCATGTTTATAATGACCCATGATGACAGGCATTGTCAGCTATATATAGTCCAGAAGTTATGCTTTATTGTTCACAAACTCCTTCTCCGGTAAAAATACACCTATGGGTATGATTAGCCAAGGTTTTCAGACAGGCCAAATCGAAGTGGAGCACGGAAATAAACTGTATGCTCTTTGACTCGTCACTGTAGCCAGTTTTTTGAACACTGTTTGCCAGGTATTAGTGCTAAAATCTGACGCACATGTACCTGGTGTGCTATATAGAGGATGTTACACGATGAAGACTGAATACCATAAAAGTTGTTCGAGTGAGAGGTGGAAATGATAACCCACGAGATGCGAACAGGCAGAGATCAGACTGGAACTTTATAAAATGAAATGTTTCCTTCTTTGACGTCATGACGTCTCGAGTGTGAAATATCAAAATGTGATCAAAACGTGATATTTCACTGCAGTGGAAACAACACTTTTATCAGAGAAGGAATTGCTGGGATTTCACTGCTGTATAAATAATAAATTGTTATTTTTATTTTGCAGAGCAGTTTAGCCAAAGAGCTGAGAAATGGCCAACTATATCATCCATTAAAATGAGCTAAACTATACTAAAACATCTGCTACATAGACTAGAGTGCAGGTTATGGCCCAGTGTTTACACAGCTGGTCATTCAACTGATAGGACATGTATGACACTGGTTCAATCCTGGCCTTAGACAGGCAGTATGTACATCCTCCACCCCTACTTTCCTCGTTCAACTAGGACCTTTGCGACAATAGTATAAGCAATAAGTACAAGTTTGTTGGCCACCACTTGCACAGCTGTCAAGAGTGTGAAAATTTGTCAGTGAAAACTTGCTAATGGTCAGTAGTTTACCACTACCCCTGATGCTCAGGTATCTGGCACCACTGAACCTGACAAACGTTATGTGTGCAAAATTCATTTGAATTCAAAAGCTCCAAACAACCATCAAATAAGTGAAATATTTAACAGGGCAGAGCCTGTGGGGAAACAAACGACCATTCACAGGTTGCTGGCAGACCATCCCAAATATGGCTGGAGAGGAAGCCTGCCGAAGCGGGATTGCACTGGTGAGAGGCTCCAGGATCACTGCCCTGTTCTACAGTACTAACATGTAAATACAAAATACATTAAATGCAAGCAAAACAGGGGCCACTGCTGTGTTGTATGCACAAATGCGAGTGTCTCCATATAACATAAACAAGTACATGTCCAGGGCATATGTGTATGTGATGGATGCAATTTGCTTGTGACAGATCTTCCCCTCTGGCTCACCAACAACAACTGCCAGACCTCCTCTATTTTCTACTACCTTGCTCTGGTTGCCAGACACTTCCACCAAATACTAGCAAACTATGTACAAGCGTGAATACAGTTCTTCTGACATGGTGAAAGCTACAATCCCGGCAATCACTGATTCACACCTCTGTCAGGTCAGCTCCCCACAGATTACAGGTGTGACGATTTACACCCCTTCGTCCACACTGAGCCAGTTAGACTGTGAAATGCTTGCCACCAGACCCTCAATACGTAACTAATTCACAGGTTCATTAGACCACTATCATATGGCTTACCAGGTACCGGCAGACTGATACCAGCTAACAGGCTAACAGCTGTGAATATTTAGTCCTTCATCCACCCATGGAGAGCTGGAGTGTGAAACACTGAGTCATAGGTCCATTACATCACTCTCATATGACTTTCCCGGTACAGGTGGACTGGTACAAGCTTACATGCTGACACCAGCCTCTCAACTGATTCACTGCTCTCTTCAGTAAGCAGCCAGTGTATAAATTCCTGATAGTCATCCAGGGGACAATGAGCAGTGGTCGTCAAGACAGCGTGGCTCACATCAGGTGTCGCAGCAGCCACAGGTAAACTGCACCAGTCTTTATATCTCCTCATATTGATTAACCCTGGCCGGAACGCTTGACATATGAACTGTAATCAGCTTAACCTCACATAACATCCACTCAGACTCGGCCCCCTGTGGCCTTATCACGGGTAAGATTACATGGATCCAGGCATAAGCATTATTAACTCCTGTTAGACTACACAGAGGTCCTTGTATATGATATAACTGATTATGAATGATGCTGAAAAATCGGACACGAGAGATGAAAAGAAAACACATATCTGATGGAAAGAAAAGACATGAGAGATGGAAACAGATGACATGAGAGATGTAAAGATTATCTCCCAGCCTCTACCCATGCCAAACTCCCGACCACCAGTCCTAACATAATGGAGGCAACACGCACATGCCTACCGTCCCTGCTTGAACCCAGGAACTCATCAGTGACAGGATATACAGTACATTCAGATGCATTCGCCTCACACTGGCACATATACATAAAATTATTATACTATATAAACAAGAGGAAATCCAATCTGTGCATGCTCAAACACTAACACTTGACTTCTGCTGACCTCTTCCAAAGATAAGTAGACAGTGGTGGATCACAAAATGCTTAATATGTGTAACTGCACAGTGTGGAGTGTGTATACCCCATATATATGCAAGGAACGCATGTACAGATTCCCACATTGGCAGCCTGTGAGAACAATCGGCCAAGGGTGAAGAGTGTAACAGAGCTGGCAAGCACTCAACACCTTGACTTTGCACACTAGTACTGACCTTAATACCTGACCTCTATCACTTGTCTAACTTATGGTCTCCACACACCAACTACATGTGCCTGCAGGCTCAGTCTTACAAGTAAATTGTCCGAATGCTCAACCTTACAACGTAAACTGCCCGAATGCTCAATATCACTGGTAAACTGCCTGAATGCTCATTATTACGGGTAAACTGCACCAGTGGCTATACAACTCCTTGGGCTCAATCCCTTAATCACCCATGTACATGTACATGCATGACAAGTATACACTTAGGACGTACATTTCTAACTTGACCAAAATCAGATATCTACCAGTTAATAACATAACTACCTGTGTGCTCAACCGTACAGGTAAATTCCCCAAAACATATGATGTATACTGACTTTACAATACACACGCCAGTAGTCAAATGGACTGCTGTACACCTGGATAGAAATGTGTGGGCCATCCCACCTGCAGTCCCTCAGTAAGTTCTCAATCAGAAGCCAGAAACACTCACCCACTGTGAGCTTTGATCCGACCACACCGTGCACAGGTCCGTGAGAATGTGTGAAGTCTGCCGTGACCAATCATCCACAAAAAGGGCGACTTAAGCGACGTTCTCACCTGCACTGAGAGCCTATCAACTCAGGTCAAGCTCACCTTACCTGTAATGAGTGTACTCAGAGCAGACATCACACGTTATGAGGTGCTGCTCAAGGTCCTTGTGTAGGCGGTGAACGAAGACAGTGCTTTGTTCAAACTACATACATACATACACAGGTATGTCTGAGGACCACAACAAGGATGGTACTAAACTGACCTCAATAACATATATACATATCTATCTGTACCTATTCTTTGTCATCCATAACCTGACAGCATAAATCTATGAGTGCGAGTTCTGACACTTTGACAGTGCTGTGCTATCGTGTGATTTATCTATGTTAATAATGCTTACAACAAACTGACGGACGTACATATCACCCACACAGTGTATGAAGAGACAATAACAATGGGCACTTTGGTCCAATGGCTCTCTCTCTCTCCATATATATATATGTACTATGGTGATCCAACACCCCAGCAGGAACAGAGAAATTTAAATATCAACATTCAGTGTAACATAGTTATTGAATTTTCCTGTAGTCTAACACCAGCTCATTCATTCCAACACTTACATGTGTTTCCACTTCCTCAAACTCACACCGATTAAATAAGCCTACATATATGAATGTATGTATGTACATGCACACATATGTACATGTATTTATTCATTTATTTTCTTTGATTGGTGTCTTACGCCGTACTCAAGAATATTTCACTTATACGACGGCAGCCAGTATTATGGTGGGAGGAAACCGGGCAGAGCAAAGGGGACACCCACGACCATCCGCAGGTTGCTGGCACACCTTGCAGGTTGCTGGCATACCTTCCCACGCACCACGGGAGAGGAAGCCAGCATGAGCTGGACTTGAGCTCACGTTGACCGCATTGCTGAAAGACTTCTAGGTCATTGCACTGCACTAGCGCGATAACTGACCGAGAAACACGGGCCCCTGTATGTACATGTACATGCAGACTATAGTTCCTCAATCCTAAACAGTGGTAGATCTCCAGTTTTAACATTTAGACTCTAGTCTGTTGGCAATTCCAGTCTACCTTCCCATGCATGGTAAATCTGTTTCTTTTTATTTATTTTTGCCCTGTACATGCTCTTCTGTTAATAACAGCATCTACTGAACACAGGCCTGATTCCATCCCAGACGTAACATGTACAAAAGTCACTCAAGGCATGTTCAAGTATAATGTCCACTGTGCACATGCTGGCATATGACAAGTGAAAATAATTGCTTCCTGTAATTTAAGTGATTTCTATATTTTGATATGCATTTTAGGATGTATTCTATCAGCTTTCTTCTTCAGGCATAAAAATGGCTTAAAAATACAGTTGTAGCTGTCAATCCAGAAATTACCCTAAATGATATAAAATTATGTCCAACTTCACTCATTTTTCTACTGATTTTAGAAAGGTGATAAGATGTTTTTAGAAGGTTGACCTTAGACGCGTAGTTTTGAAGTTTGCTTAAAAGGATGATATCCATGTTGAAAAGAAAAAGAAACTGACATTCAGCTGCCTTCAAAATGCAACTCCTTGGTGGAAATATTTGGCCACTTACCATACACTGTCACAGAAAACAAAGCTGATTTATGAAGTCACTTCGGATTAAGTTTGGAGCACATGATCTAGAATTTATCCAGAGCTGTGAAGGCTCAATGGATTACATGACTGTGATCCTCTACTAAACAGGATGTCCTGAAATGGCCTGTGCACACAGGTTGATAATCATTTGATCTCGTGATCATATTTTATTAAACACTTGTGGTCCCACAAGCTTAAGCGAATTTTCAACTTCCTTTTTGACCTGTTATCGCAAAGTGTAGCAGATAAATGAAATTGCATCATCAGTACTGACAGAATGCTTACTGTTTAAACATTTAAAGGGGTCTCTGTGGCTCAGTTGGTAAGTGCATTAGTGCAGCGCAAATAACCCTAGGCCTCCCACCTATGGGGTTGCTGTGAGTTCAACCCCAGCTCATGCTGGCTTCTTCTCTGGCTGTATTGGGAAGGTCCGCCAGAACTCTGCAGATGGTTGTGGGTTTACCCCGGGCTCTGCCTGGTTTCCTCCCACTATAATGCTGGCCACCATCATATAAGTGAAATATTCCTGATTATGGCATAAAACACGAATCAAATAAATAAATAAAATAAATACACATTAACATTAACAACTCCTAACTTCCCTTTCATCTTATATTGCTAAGTGTGTGAATTAATATTATTTGTATCAATGTTATGTAGCGTACAAGTATACGTGTGGAAAGTTAGGCAGAACTTGTTATGCCATATCAAACACATTTCCTTGGCAGATAGTGAGAAGTGAGGCAAATTGGCTAGCAGTTCAAAGATTTATACACAAACATTGCAGGCCAAGGAATCAGGAGGCATACAGGTGGAATGAGAAGGGTTTAAGCTGTCATCCAATCACACCCGAGACTGCCGTATAATGCTTTATGAGACACCAAATGATGTTTTCATTGAGTAATTACAACCACTGCTTCAACACTGCTCACTCCAGAACTATACTTGTAAGGCCATTGTTTCACATCAAAACCAGTGATGTTTGAAATGCATATGTGTTATCATTAAAACACATGGATTCCAATCATTTTTGCTCTTTTTCGTTCGCCAAAGAGTCACATGGTTCAGAATCAATCACATTTTACACTCTTTTGATACACAAGAACATTAACTGTAATATGTACAAAATCACCACAGTGAAAACCAGGGGGGTGCTTAATTAAGTTCTTTCTGTATGGTTAACGATAACATGGGAAGGTATATGCCAAATCAGCATTTCAAGAGTCTGATGACTAATGATAACATGGGATGGTATATGCCAAATCAGCATTTCAAGTGTCTGATGACTAATGATAACATGGAAAGGTATACGCCAAATCAGCATTTCAAGAGTCTGATGATTAACGATAACATGGGAAGGTATACGCCAAATCAGCATCTCAAGAGTCTGATGACTAACGATAACATGGAAAGGTACATGCCAAATCAGCATTTCAAGAGTCTGATGACTAACGATAACATGGGAAGGTATACGCCAAATCAGCATTTCAAGAGTGGGATGAGCTAACACAGGTGAAGGTTCTCACAAGGTAACATGGCTAGTGTGATTTTACACTGGCCACTTACTCTGACAGACCAGGTTATGCAACTACTGCAAAATTACGCCTTTTAGCCATGTAAGTCTGCGAAAGGCCCTACCCTTGCCTCGTCCAAAGCTGCATGAATTCATGAGAGAACTGAAATGCCAACTTGGCTTGTAGGGAAATGAGCCACACTGGATGACACTGTGAGAATTATACGCTAGATAATAACCCAGTTTTACAGTATGTTAAATAACAGAAGAGTACAGTACAAATTAGGTACAGGTAAACTGTGAACATCACCAAAGCGTAGTTTGGAGAGTATGTCACAAAGAGGCACATCATGTCTTAACTTCCATGTTAATTAGGAATGAGCAAGAGGGCAAACGCTCGGCTATTCATAGTATCGATACTGCATGGTTAGTCCATCTAGATGGAGAATTATGTGTAATCATTTATTTGATTGGTGTTACAGGCGGTACTCAAGAATATTTCACTTATACAGCTGCAGCCAGCATTATCGTGCGAGGAAACTGAGCAAAGCCTGGGGGAAACCCACGGCCATCTGCAGGTTGCTGGCAAACCTTCCAATGTACCGCCCAAGTGGAAGCCAGTATGAGCTGGATTTTAACTCACAGCAACCGCATTGGTGTGAGGCTTGTGGATCATTACGCTGCGCTAGCAGGCCAACCAACTGAGCCACTTGACACCCCCCTCCCCTAGAATTATGTGAAAACAACACAATGAGTCCATCTAGATGCACTTGATACCGATACCCTTAAGACTGTCATCAGGAGTGAAGTACAACAATGCACAGCATCGGGTAAAGCATTGTCATTCCTAGATACCTGACTAATCGTCCATCTGCCAGCCAACAGTGACACTGACAACACAACATCACACCACAGGGTGGATTATAACACGCGACCGCGAGGCCCAGAGAATGGTACCAAACTACAGAACACATTCCGTACTACTTGTTAGGCCCATATACGATTCACTTTGATTTTAATTCACACTTTCCTTACTTTTTACCCGTCAGACCCATGGTCATGACGTCGGGTAGAATAACTAGTTGATGGCACATCCAAAACAGCCCTGACTATACCCCATTGTTGTTGTTGTTGTGTACGTAGTCTGCCGCCGACGAAATAAAACGAACCGTAAACAAAACGCAACCGCCACCTCGACACCTGTATTACTAAAGGTTTACGAGTACAACTGTGTACAACTGCAAATAAAGAAGGTTTACACAAAGCACAGCACCTTGTGCAAGACAGTTTACCTTGGCATCCGATCCTCGGCGGGAAGTGAAGATAAACAGCAGCCTCAGCTGTTTACGTTCGTTTGTGAGACATAAACCGACGCCAGCTGCAACTCGTGAGTAGCCGCCATTACGAGCCATGAAGATTAAGCTCCCTTGAATGACTACATTTCGACAAGCCAGTCGCAGATGAAACTGATATGCCTCGCCTTCGCTCGTGGAGCGATGGGTCATGTTCCCAGCTTATCGTCCAAATTCAGATACATCTGAAAGCTAAGCTGGGAAGTATGAAACAGATAACACACCTGGCCTAACCAACACGATTTATGCTGATGGATGAATTCCTTAGGGCCATAAAAGGATTGGTGTAAAATAAGATGTATTTTTTTACCGGTAAAGTATGATGCGGTTTTGAGTCTTCAGCTAAGGTATTAGACTAAGTAAGTTTTTATGTATCCTTCAATGTTGACTAATGGCGCTATTCGAAAAGTATTCAAAATGGTGGTGGGGAATGTTTCGTTTCTTTTTGATTCATGTTTAAATGGGAAACTTTGTTTTTTTTTTATGTGCAAATCTTTTCAACCGGAATATGTAAAATGAATATTTAGTAGTTGTGGACATAAATACTGGCTCAAGGTAGCTTGTCTAGATATGTCTGATCGGGAATAATCTTGACTCGATCTTGACTGCATATAAAAATGGCGCATGCAATGTCATCTTCGTCCCGTTAGTCAAATAAATAAACAAACAAGTAAACAAACAAAACGCCCTGATATCATGTTATTGTTATAATATTACGCGTGAGTAATCCGTGTTCAAATGTACCAGATACATGTGTACTAATGAATGCATAATGAATACGTTTGTAAATTGGTAAGACTGAGTGAAAACAGAAAACATGTGAGTGTGTGCCTCAAGCCCCATGCAGTTCTACTAAAGATCCCGGTTTGAAAAATCTTGGTTGTTCGGGATAAACCATCTTTATTCGTCATGATTCTTGGATGTTCGTGGTGTCGCCATGGAAATTTTGAACTCAAAACATTCGGCGTCTTCCGCAGATAAGGTTTAATGCGGGACAACAGCTGATTTCCAGAGTGTATTCAGGATTAAAATTTGGTCCTTCATTGGACATTCATCCACCAGGGAGCACGGTAGGCGAAGCAGCCGTTCACGTGTGTCGCGCGGTTGTTCCATGATTATGGCTACCGTTAATGCTCTCTGGCGGATATTCCAGCGGCTTTAGTATACGCAGCTCTTCCTGGATCAGCCGGTGTTCGCCGGAGAACCGCCGTAAAACCGTGGTGCTCACCCTTATATAATCCGTGGCCAATCCTTTGTCATTTTTTTCTTCAACGTTACAATTTTGCTTTGTATCCGTGCTGTAACGGTTGAGATTCTTGGACATGCTGAATTTATATGCAGAATCCCAACGGATTATAATTTTTTTCACTACTTGGTAAACCGAGGGTATCCGAGCTTCACGTGCAACAGTTTTCTCTCCGTGGCTGGAGAATTTCGCCAGTGAAATTGAACCGCACTGTACTGTTATCAAATTCGGAGAATATCGGGAAAAGATGCAGCCATTTAAATGGGATATGTCGTACAAAAATCTCATATCTGGATGACATCGCGGAAGTTTGGGAACTGTTGAAACTCTTGGTATAACGGAAATACAAGGGAACATACATTACAGCCAGAAAAATGGTGATAAGTACCACCAAAAAATGATGATCAACTCATCACCCAAAAATGGCGATCACTAAAGATCGTCACTATTTAGCGCCAAAGTTTGGTGACGGCCATCACCAAACATTGGCGACATCCATCACCAAACATTGGTGACATCCATCACCATTTATTGGTCATGGCTGGAAATGATGAGGGTCTTTAGTTTAGTGTTGGCCTGATCAGCATTTCTTGGTGAAGGGCTGATCAGCAGTCACGCATTACCCTTTTATATAAAACCAATCCGGCGTCTATCTGTGTTTTACTAGCCACCTTCATATATGTGAAATAAGAAAATCCCAGAGTAAACCACAATGAAATGAATCATATTTGTTAGCTTTTAACAGCCAAGTGAAATTGATGATACACAACAAAACTCACAGCAAACCAGAGCATGGATTCATAACAGTACATTAGCAGCAGAAAAGACAGTCATGCACGTGCAATTCATGATGAACATAAGACAGCAGTATGGTACATCTTTGATTCACCCCGAGAAAATGCCTACACTGAATTTTTTAGATTTTCTTTTACCAAAATAAACGCAGTCAAATGTTCTGTATGGTGGGTTTTATGGACCATATTAATGTTGAGGTACACCAGTGACTTCATGCCGACTTTTCTATGGCCTTAATGCAGAAATTTAATGTCATTTAGCGTTTCCATACACAGGCAAACATTAGAGTTTTACTCTTCACAAGAACAATATTCAGAGCTGAAATAAAGGTGCACAAAAAGTTGGGTGACGTCACTGGTGAACCTCATTATCAATATGGCCCACAAACCCACCATACTACAACTAACTGCAACAAGAGGCGGGGCGTGACCGAATTATAATCCCAAGTTCTCAGCTTCATTTCCACGTGCATTCATTGGTCATCTTTTTAACTGAAGGTACACCACCCATTCTCAAGAGTGTTCGTAATTTGTGCATACACTGTATTCTTTCGAATTCGGCAGTTGTGAATACAAAATATTCCATTTTCCATCATATACATGTAGTCTATATCTGCGTGCTTAAAATATGACAATTTGAACGTAGCCATTTTTCGGAATCTTCCCCGACTGTTCCTTATGGTTTTGTGTCTGTTTTCTGATCATATGCTAAATCCAGCTGTATATAGATAGGTACAGAAGCGCATGTTCGATTAATTTCTCAGTCCTTTGTTTTATCGATCTGGGTTTTCAAATGTTAAGGAATAAAAAAAATCTAAAAAAGAAAGAATATTTTATTGAAATAATCACATAATAGTGCACGCCAAATATATCGTCGTCAGATATAAAATACACTATATACTGATGGAAACAAGAAAATATGAAATTAACAAGAGCAGCAATTAAATGTACCAAGTACCGGAATAAGAAGATTTATTTACAATTAGTAAATTTTTGCTAGACTGATGATATGTTCTCGAGAGGCTATGAGCTTGATCCCCACATCCCTCATGTCCCTGAAAGCATGAAGTAGGAATTAACAGTAGGACACTTAAAAATAAAATTTTTTTGAACAAGATGTCATCTAGATCTAGAAGAAGATGCCTTCATTAATAAATGAATATTTGAATATTGAGCCAGCCACTTTACCGGGGGATTGGGTACAATTTAATGGAAGATGGGTACACACGACTGTCAGACACTGTATGATTTGTCTGAGTAAAAGTTCGCCACATTGCGCGGGTCTAATGTTTATGAAAGAGGATCTAGAAACAACTGAAACTGAGCCAAAAATCGATGGTCTTGTCCTTTAAGTGTTAAGGGCTGCTTAATTGGTGGTGGATGATAACATATCCTACCTGTGTCATTCGCCCCATTTGTGATCACGCATGTCAAACGCGCATATACAACTGTGTCACACAGAGCTAGATCGTGGCAACGCTACTATATATTGCCTTACTTTTTCTTCACGGACACACGCCTATTTCATACACATCTTCAATTGTAAAATCAATTATCGACAAATCGAACGTCCCAGGATCGAGGCGTGAGTAGAGTCAGCTAGTATATATCCCATCCACCCCCCCCCCACTCCTGTCCCACCCCCACCCCACCCCCTTCTACGGTCACTCTTCCTGCCGATCCTCCATTGAAGCCGGATGTGGTCAACCCCTTTTTCCTATCTGTAAGAAGCTAATAGCCACAAGGTCTACAAAAGAAACAACTGAACAAGGGTTTAGTAACAACTGAGAGGGTTGCCTTTATCTTCCTGGGCAGTCTGACAGACTAATAACTTAATTGATCAGCACTGGTCGTATGGTAATTAGACCGATATGGTATATATGTTACAGCTGCCTGACTCATACTGTTTATCCCATTAAATTTACCCTCAATAGAACAAAATCAGTTGTAGGGCATGCCCAGTGGATTAAAATATGTGTATACACGTAGATAAATACATAATACAGATCCTCCGACATGCTTCAAGGGCATGCGCCATGTAGACATTCGATCGGGTCAAAAATAACATCATACTCATTACAGAACTTGCCACCACCATAGCAACGGGCCTCTTGCAGCTGGATGGGAAATCGTCCTCCGGTGTTGCAGGAGTGAGGTGTAATTTTTGCGAGCAGAAAAAGAGAGAGAAACTCTACTTGAATGTGAAGTACAATTATTTTGCAACATGTATGTCAAAAATTTGTAAAATTTTGGTTTTATCAGAAGGCAAAAGTAAGGTCAAAGGCATATT
Organism: Acanthopleura granulata; assembly: GCA_016165875.1. NCBI lineage: Eukaryota > Metazoa > Mollusca > Polyplacophora > Chitonida > Chitonidae > Acanthopleura > Acanthopleura granulata. The sequence goes on from JABBOT010000029.1 coordinate 3,786,198, forward strand.
TCACTACTTTAGGACATTCTGCTGAGGAAATTACCACCGTAATAAAAATATAACGTGAACCAAAGTCATTTGTGCGTATTTGATATCACGCTAGGGAGTTCTAATCTATTGCGATGTACCATGTTGGTTCATGCAATAATATTTTTTGTAAATCGAAAAAAATGAAATATTTTCTAGGACCATTAGAACTGCATATTCACCATAATACAAGTAGTTCACGATTTGTTGATCGTTGTTCCTCATAGCACAGCTATGACTCGAGTGGCTAACAGTCCAGATAGAGGGAGAGATCAGAAGTTCGATTCCTTTGTTTGTCTTAACATTTTGTTACTAATATCCCAGGGAGAAAATGATTAAATTAGGCAAGATGCATGTCTTATTTGTTTACATTTTACAAAGCTCCATATTAGACAGATGTGCAACTATAATAAATATACATGGACATTATGTGGTATATACTTCCGTCGAAAGATTAATGCAGCCAAAAGTATGAAAGTGGTGTCCACGTTATCTGTCCGTTTCGACGCGCCGCGTGTTAGGTGTCAGCATATCGAACAGCTACATTATACATGGGGAAAGGCAACTGAAGGTGTTCAGCTTAATATATGTGCGACGTCCCAGTCATAATATTCACGATATCATTCATAAACTTGTTTAAAATCCAACTTCTTATAGATCTTACTTGAAGAGATATCAGTGTATAAAGACTCTGTGGACGCTCAAGACTAGTGGCGAATATTTTTTATAGCATACCAGGGAAGCCCCTGCGTCATTCTTCATTAGATCTGTCACTGTGGGTAAGTTGACAGTCTGCCCGAGCGACAGGGGGACGCTTTCCCATCAAGCTGCTAGGGGCTCTTTTCCCACAAATACCGGATTTTTTTGGATAAGGAGTATGGAATTGCGTGGTAATTTACCTGGCAGAAATTCAACAGGATTCCAGAATCTTATTCTTCAGCAGACCGCGAAGAACAATATTCGTGCTCATAAAGCATGGCCGTCCTTAACATATACAGAGTTATTCGTTGCAATCAGAAACTCGTAAAACTTCTTCCTGTCTTTAACAAAGGGGTCTAAAGCTGTGTGCTCCTTTGTTCTGTCCTGTATTACGTCTCGATGCATGCGTGCTCGTAAAGCACTTACGCAATACACTGGCACTGCAGCGTGTTTTTATTTGCAGTTTGGACCCTGTTGTGTAGTCCGTCAGTCTCCCGCTGAATTTATTAAAACTAGAAAATGTTAAAAATGTTAATTTAATAACGTACTTAATTGATGCTTTGATTGCAAACCGTGAAAAGGATGGTTCTGAGACATATATCTGACGATTGAGTTTATAGATGAATTATAACACTTTGCTTCATAACTGTATTCAAGTCTGCTTATCTCGGGGTTGCGGCTGAACATTCATCGTATTGAATAAGATGTCCCAATAGAAATATGAACATTTGCAATCAAAGCGAGGCTGAGATACATATTTCCATTGAAGACAACTCTCGCTTGAAACATTCATTGAGTCTTTCCGTCACCACTGAAAACTGTTGACTGCTTCTCTTTGCATGAAACCGTCAGATACTTTCTTGGGTGGGAGTTGTTGAACATTTCCTATGGTTGGTATTTAGCTGGTGCGCGAGTGTCTGTTCTGAAGTCCTTCCGAATTTCCACTGAATGTATACAATACCTTTTGAGTGAACGTGAAGACGAAAGTTGTTCTCCGATGACTGTGTCACACCAAGCGCCATAAAATACTGTAAATCTTCTTGAAATTTCAACTGGTGATTATTCTGCATCCTCCCATTCCCCGTCTAGAGCCTTTGCCCTGGTGATTGACGGGTCCGTTGCTTTGATCAGGCTTACCCCAATGGCCTTAACAAACTGTATCATTTATTCATACAGTGAAAATTATTACACAACGAAAATAAATCTACTTATACATAATAAATGCAACTGAACATTGCGATAACATACAAGGAGACAGTAAAGGAGTCGGGGAATTCTTATCGCAGAATCCCTTACGGGTGAGGAGGGGTTAAAAGCCACAGACCATGCGGGATTACCTTTCTCAGCCAGGCTACAAAGTCGTTTGCCAGAATTCTAGGGGACCTCAAGTTGCCACTGCTAAAGCATTTACATGAATAGCTAGAATAAATCCCCATCTTAGGAAAGTTGACAAGAATCCATGCTTCACCAGAAATGTGTGACAACTGGCCAATTGTTACACACTATCGTCGACTCTCTGTTTTTACTCTCTAGGGTATGCGGTAGTCCTTCACAGCGCTTGAATTCCTGAAAGCATCCCGTCCTTGATGAGATAAGTTTCTTGTACACCGGTATATTCATTTTTACTTCACGCGATTGCGTTTCTCATCATACTTAACACACAGGGACCTATAATATTCTGTTAAAAGTGGCACACATGGTTTTGTCAATAAATTACTTTCTGAGCATAAGATGTAGTTGTTCACATTCTCCAAATTAACTCCTAACCCCCAGTATAGCTCCGAAGGAAATCAAACCGGATTTCGTTTTGCATCCTCAATAACCTTAGGCATCGAAACCGTCAATCCTGTACCAGCCGTCAACAAAAATGAACGTCCCTGGCCAATACTCGCTAGGCCAGTTTCCAAAAACGACAAGTAACACAAACCAATAAACTAAGAAAGTATATAAAATATAAAAGTCAGGACGGATTCATTTCAAGAGAAGTTGTCAACAGATTTCAATGATGAAGAAAAGACGCAAGGAATGTTCCAGGGGATGAATAAAACCAGTTGCCAAATCTTGTACCATTTCAGTACATGCATGCATGGTGTCGATATCATGTATCTGAGTGGCGCTTTAATTGCAGCTGTTCATATATCCAATTTTCCTATCATACTCAAAAACTTATCGACCTCTATTATTTTCGTTGCTTCGCTACATACCACATGATGGGTGGATATTTAACCAGTACAGAATCAATGATGTCTCGTCGAACTCGTTTTTTTCCATCTTGAGGACAAAAATATAGATTTACTGATAAACGCCTAGCTAAAATTGATCACATTTAATCGGCATCCTGGTTTTTTTTTTTTTTTTTGTTTTCCAACCTATGACCACTTTTTCACAAACAACTTTCCGCTTCTGTTTAAAACACAACGATGCATGCATATATTAGCATTCAACTGATAAGTTTCGCATTAGTTTTGGAATTATCTTCGTGTAGCTAACTGCTAACAGTCGCAAATGGAAACTGGTAAAACTTCTTCCCGCCTTTAACGAAGGAGTCCAAAGCCGTGCATTTTTTATGTTCTTGGATTACGTGTCTCTTCTAGGTGCATGTGTGCTCAGAAAGCATTAGGTAGTACACAAACACTGGATTCTCTGTCGGTTCTTTGTATTGTAATATTCGGTGCAGTTTTCACGAAACACCCTTCAGACTCACTTCATTACAACGTATGTGCTAGTAGACTTATCATGTTGTCTCAGTAGTAAAAACCGGCGAGTTCTACAACAAACCACAAGTTGAGTCGCTTACTACCTTACTGATGATCTGGGAATCTCTAGGATTAATATTACCACCTAAAAAACGTAGTCAGATCAATGACTATGATGACGACCATGACCGATACCAGTATGATAATGGCCAGAGATCCTATGGCGGTAGATGACGTTCTCTCATCTGCATGCGTCCGTGTGGTATGTTTAGCAGTGTGTCTAGCTCGGACAACGTCCAGAACGACAACGGATGTCAGCGGACTTGGGTCACTGACAGACAGCTTCCTTGATCTGCAATCACACCGAGACGGAACCAGTTGTTTGCATATTTTCTTTGCGCTGTTAACAATGACAGACGATGGACTTATCGAGGATGGTATTTGTGCTGTTTTCGATGTTTGTGTTTCCACACTTTGAAGGTGCCGGGTACTACTAATGGTGCTGTTTTCCTCATACGTGGTCATACCAAGTTCTTCAGAACTGGAGACCGTCTTCTCAGTAAATGCGGCGACACCAAATTCTTCCGACTTGGACATTGTGTTCCCAGTAAATGTGGTGATATCAAATTCTTCCGAATTGGACATCGTGTTCTCAGTTAATGTGGTGATACCAAATTCTTCCGAACTGGTCATCGTGTTCTCAGTTAATGTGGTTATATCAAGTTCTTCCGAACTGGAAATTGTGTTCCCAGTAAATGTGGTGATACCAAATTCTTTCGAATTGGACACCGTGTTCTCATTTAATGTGGTGATATCAAGTTCTTCCGAATTGGACACCGTGTTCCCAGTAAATGTGGTGATACCAAATTCTTTCGAATTGAACACAGCGTTCTCATTTAACGTGGTGATATCAAGTTCCTCCGAATTGGACACCGTGTTATCCACAGATGTGGCGATGCAAGGTTCTTCCGTCGTGGGGATATAGTCCGGTGGTAAATACTGTGTATGAGTGGACAGAACGTTGTAATTATTCATCTGCGGAAATGATGACAAAACCCACATTGTTTCATGGACTGGATCTAATAGACCAGTGGTGACGTCTTGGGATAGACCAGGAGTCTCATAGGTTCTGGCCAAAGTTGTGTAACTGTCAGGTTGGTACAGGGCAGATGAAGCTCTCATCAGCAAAAGCTGTACATCTGATGTTAGCTCAGTCACCAGTTCACTCTGATACGCTGGGGATATGGTGGTGGCAATGCCTACATCGCTCGTATGAATAGGTTCAAACGACGAATCTGGAATTTGCTGGACAGAGCCATCTGTAAGAAGAGATAAAACTTGCTTATACATTTTTATGGTACCGTAATACTAAATTTAAACGAGTTCGACAAGACATCATTGATACTGTGCTGGTTAAATGTCCAGCCATCATGTGATATCATTAGCAAAGCAACGAAAATAATAGAAGTCAATAAATGCGGGTTCCTGAAAAGTTGATAAAACCAATGAATGAGGTGAATCTTTAGGAACTCATTCAAAGAAAATTATATCCAGACGTTTCAGTTTTAAACAGAATGGTGAATTCTGCCTCAAGTAATATGTGGGCTATGACGGTAAAGCCCGCCTGTAACAGTGCATCTGAATATCATCACGCAACGATAATCCAAGACTGAGCATCCCTCAAATGACCCTGTATTGTTTGCTAGCGGGTTTTCACCGATACAAGTCACCAGGTACGCTCCCACACTAAACTGGAATACTGGGATCTTCAGACAGAGTATTACTGCTCTCAGCACGTGCAAAGTTCACAGCCAGACCATACGTCTATACATGCACTTCATGCATGTTACGAAAACACACGTCCTCCTTTTTTAAGTCCTAGCTGTCTCAAAACACCACAAATACAAGTTCAGTAATATCTCAGTGCTGATATTATAACATATAAACAGTAGATACCGTTATCTTGCGAAGCATGAAAACACTGCAACACGAAACACTGCACTGGACTGAAGTCGCGTTCCTCGGTACCTTTAAATACTATTTAAGTCGGATCTTCTACAAATTTATGCATTGCACCTCGAACGTTCCGCAACTTAGTTTTTTGCACGTAATCTGTGTTACGGAAGCAAATAATAAAGAGCACCTTCCTGACTAGAACGTTGAAATTAACAAACAGTCCTGTAGGGACACATTTTTCTTGTTCTCTCGGGTGATCGTACATGTGAAAAATGTTTGACCCAATTACTATCATGCATTTTATAGAATGAGCCGGGGAGATAACATCTTAGAATCGTTTCATCTGTTCGATATATTGATTGATTTATTCCGCTGTTCATGTCATTATTTATATAATTCATTGGTCAAGTTGTACTGAATTGCTTTCAATAACATGGCCCTGCTAGCAACCTGGGGATGGTTTTTGGTCCAACACCTGGTCTCTGCCAGGTTTCCTCCCACTGTGATGCTGGCCACCGTAGTATAACTAAATTATTCTTAAGCAGGGTGTAAAACACAAATCAAGAAAGTAAAATAATGTGACGGCGGTCAAGTTTATGGCTTGACGACCAGCAGGACTTGAACCTGTCATCTGGCAAATGTGAGTTCACTTCCGGAGGAAGCAACACAGCTGCGAGACCATCGAAGGCTGCATAGCTGGACCTTTTAGGGTAAGAATAACATGGAAGAATAATATTTTTTTCGTGCTATGTTTGTGGCATTTCAAAGACGTGAACTCTAATGTGTCTAATGTCTCCCGAGAGACTTAGACTTCTGGTGTACAAGCCAGGGAGGCTCCGGTTCAAGGTTAAAAGAGAAACACTCACTTGGTATCTGGCACAAGAATACTGATTTTTTCTGGCAGGTCAGCTGTGACCACTTTCCATTGCTCGCAGCTATCTTCGCACAGTCCAAACCGTTATTTAATTTGTTCTTTGCCCAGTTAGACCAGGAGACTGGGTTCCCGGTGGCCTGCCACGTGTACTGACTCGTGTATATCTTGTCAGCGCCAATTACCGCTTCTCCGACGCCTTCTCTGGAAAAAACAAAACGTAAACAATTTATATAAATCCGCTGAGGATGTCATGAAAATGAATACTCAAATGGATTCAAAAATTACTTACTAAATTACTAAACATTTGCAGTTCGTATTTTTTAGAAACCGACACTTAGGTGAAGTTGATCTGGACACAAATGAATTTTTACAAATATGCTTGCAGTTATTCTTATCACGAAGCTGTGACAGATTCTTCTTAAGCCATGGTGCTAGGGGGAGTGTAAACTATTACTTCTTAAACACTTAAACACTACAGTGTGTGCAGTCCCGCCATTTTTATGTAGCGCAAAGTCAGATTGCTCCAAATAAACATTCTTAACACGGATAATGGACATTCTTTAGACATTACATGGTGTCAAAAGTGGAGCACAGAAGTTCTTCCATCGTACAAAATGATTCAGGACGGCTTGCCAACACCGAAACCTTTGAATCTCGACGGAAATGTGTCGGAGAATTGGCGTCGATGGATCCAGCAGTACAGGTTGTACCTGATAGCGTCCGAGAAGACGGAAAAAGCTGAAGCCTTACAGGTTGCAACATTTTTCACTCTTGCCGGCACAAATGGCATTGAAGTGTATAACACGTTCACGTTTACGTGAATCTTTGATAGCGAAGTTCACAGAACACTGCAAGCCGAAGAAAAACGCAACATTTGAGAGACGCAAATTGAGCCACCGTGTTCCACGACCAAGTGAGCCATTTGATAGCTTCTTGACAGACATAAGGCTACTCATGAAGACTTCTGAGTACAAAGAGTTAACAGACAGTATCCTGAAGGATCGAATTATAGAGGGAATTAACTCTGAACAGACGAGAATAAGACTGTTACGTGAGGCCGATTTATCACTCGAGAAGGCTATATCACTATGAAGAGCGTCTGAAACGGCCACTAATCACCCAAGGGTTATGACTGGTGACGATCAGTCAGCAGAAGTAACCCATGCAGTCAGCAAAAACAAGGGTAAACAGACAGGACAGACACACAAAAGCAGTACAAGCAAGAGTGGAAATAAAACACACAAACAGACAGGACAAAGGAAGGAAAAACATAATGGCTCAGAATGTAGCCGAAATGCTTATCGCCACTCTGTACGTGAAAAATGCCTAGCATATGGACAGACATGTAATCGGTGTTAGAAAATTAGACATTTTCAGAAAATGTGTAAAACCAAAAATGTTCATGTTGTAGAAGACAGCCATCAAGACGAGGATAGTACATCATACTCAGAGTCCACTCAGTCAGAACTTTTTGTTGATAACATAGACTCTCAGTCATGTAGAGAGCCATGGATTGTAGCATTATTGGTGAACAAGACTGTCGTTCATGTAAAGTTGGATTCTGTTTCAGATGTGAATATTTTGCCCAAATCTGAATTTAGCAAGCAACATGTCAAACCAAAACTGAAACCTACAACTGTTAAACCAACAGCATATGCTCGTAAGATATCCGTTATTGGACAATGTGTACTAACTGTTGAACACAAGGGGAAGTTAAGAAGGACTTTGTTTATCATCAGCCTAGCAAATGTTCAGGCAATATTAGGCAGGAAAATGAGTGACAATATGGGACTGATTAAACGAGTGTTAGCTGTCAAAGACAAACATGAAACTAATGTGTTTTCAGAATTTCCAGAATTGTTTCAGGGACTTGGATGCTTGAAAACCAAAGTCAACATAAAGCTCAGAGATGGCTGCACCCCTGTGGTAGAACCATGTCGTGAAACCCCATGCGCACTCCATGGCAAGGTAAAAGGGGAATTTGAACGAATGGAACAAATGGGTGTAATCACAAAAGTAACCAACAGAATGGGTGAGTTCAATGGTCGTAGTTAATAAACCTAATAGAAAGCTACGTATATGCTTGGACCCAAGAAATTTGAATAAAGACATCTTAAGAGAGCAGTATAAATTACCCACAAGAGATGAGGTGATGTCCAAGTTTGCTGGTGTTTGTTACTTCACCAAACTGGATGCCTCTAGTGGATTCTGGCAGATACCTCTTGACGAGGAAAGTTCAAGGTTGTTCACGATACCGTTACTTAAGACTACCATTTGGCATCTCCAGCGCCGCAGAAATTTATCATCGACAGATACACTCGTTGTTTGAACATGTTGATGGAGTATAAGCGTCGATGGATGATGTCAATATCTGGCCAAATGACAAAGAGCCATATGATAACCGTGTAAGACAGGTATTAAAAATTGCCAGAGACAATAATCTGAAACTCAACCCAGACAAATGTCTGTATTGTGAGAATGAACTGACATTCTTAGGTGACACAATCTCAAAAGATGGACTGAAACCTGACGTTCAGAAAGTTGAAGCTATCAATGACTTTGCCAGAACAGCATGTAAAAGAGATATACAGCGTTTCGTGATAAATTGTCTTGGACGTTGCATTCCAGACTCATCAGCGAGAGCTGGATCACTACTTAAGCTCCTGGACAAAGCCATACAATGGGATGGGACAGACGAACAGGAGATGTCCTGGAAGGATCTTAAGGAAGTCATTTCCCGTGAACCTGTGTTACAATTTTATGACCAAACGAAGCCAATCGAAGTATCAGCTGATGCAAGTAAGAACGGAATTGGTGCTGTACTCTTACAAAGACAGGACGACTTGTGGTTGCCAATTGCTTATGCATCCAGAACTGTGACTCAAGCGGAGTGTAGGTATGCACAAATTGTAAAAGATACTCTTCCCATCACCTATGCATGTGAACATTTCCATCAGTACATTTATGGCCAAACTGTGGAAAATGAAACGGATCACAAGCGTTTGGAGGCCATATTCAAAAAGAGACTGAATGCTTGCCCTCCAAGGCTACAACAATTTCGACTGCGATTGCAGAAGTATGACTTGTCTGTGTGCTATACCCCTGGGAAGCTGATGTTCACAGCAGATGCTTTATCTAGAGCATACAAGAAACAGAAAGTGCCAGTTAGCAGTACAGACACCGATGTCCAAGCATATGTTGATGGCATACTGTCAACTCTACTGGTGTCTGATGAACGATTAGATGACATCAGAACGCAAACAGCTAATGATCTTGTGATGTCAGCTCTTGCCAGCGCCATCCTTGATGGATGGCTTAATGACAAAAAGGCTTGTCCAGCTGAAATCTCTGAATTTTGGAACTACAGAGATGAACTGAGCACCATTGATGGACGGGTGTTTAAAGGCTCTAGAATGGTGATTCCCCCAAAACTGCGTGACCTTATGCTGACAAAAATTCACAAAAGTCATCTTGGTCAAGAAAAGTGCAAACGTAGAGCCTGTGAAGTGTTATTCTGGCCTCGTATGAATCAAGACGGCCTGTACGGCCTTTCTCAAAAGGTTGTCACTGATTTGTGTTATGTTGACAACAAAACCTACATAGTTGTGGCTGATTGTTACTCCACATTCCCTGAAATCAGTCAACTTAGTGGATCCGGAAGTAGATATCCAAGCATTAAAATCCGTGTTTGCTAGACATGGCATACCAGATGAAGTTGTTAGTGACAATGGATCATGTTACAACAGTAGTGAATTCAAACAGTTCTCTACAGAGTGGGGATTTACCCATACAACATCTATCCCATTGTACGCCCAGTCTAATGGACTAGCAGAAAAAGCTGTGCAAACTGTGAAGAGGATTCTAAAAAAAATCCTGTGACAGTGGTGATGATCCATATCTTGGACTGTCTGTCACCTCTTAAGAGTGGAAGTTCTGCAGTAAAGTTGTTAATGAATCGCCGTTTTCGCTCAAATCTGCCCATAACGGCTTAGAGTTGCTTAGAGTTAAAAACTCTGGATTGACGGTTCAAAAAATTGGAACAGAAGAGGAAACAAAGGCAGTATCATGACGGAGGAAGCCGACCTCTACTACTCTTGAGCCCTGGATCAGGGGTGCGTATAAGAGAACAGAAATCCTGGGTAGAGAAAGGAACAATTATTCGTCAGGTAGCCCCTCGTTTCTATCTCGTGCAAACAACAGATGGTTGGGTGTTTAAAAAGAATCGCCGTGACTTGCTGTATGTTAATCAGACAACCAGCCCTGATCTCTACTCACAGCCAGCGGAGGACCAATTACTTGAACCGCTACAATATCAGAAACCTGTGGTGACAAACAGCAGACAGCAGATTGATTCATCACTTGAACCTACATGTTATTCCTCCAGCCAGAAGCAGCTGACTATTGGACCCATACTGACCAGTACCACTGACATTCCTAAAATCTGTCCAGCTAGACCAAGAATATACGTTAGTCACCAGCGAGGCTCATAGAAACTATGTAAATTCAGGCATTCCTAGGCTACTGTGTGACTTACAATTTGTGATGTTCATAGATTGTAATTTGCATGAAGAAGTTTGAAAGTGTACTAAATGAAAGTTAACTTCATTGTTTGTTTCATTTTTAGTGGAAAACACTATGAAGTGTTAAGTTGTGCTAGATTGTGTTGATGATCTTAACAAATATTTAATGTTCTTAAGACAGTTATCTATTGTCGGTATGAACTTTCTACATTAAGCCAGTTCAAATCTCTTTCAGTAGTAATTTTAACCGATCCAGTCGATCAATTGTTTTATGGTTTACTAAAATTAAAACTTTAAAAAAAAGAGGAGATGTAATGACAGACTTCCATAATCTTATGTATGTTTGACGCGATGCATGTTTTCATATCAACCCTATATGTATACGCGCCAGAGCGCCGCTACACTGTGTGCAGTCCCGCCATTTTTATGTAGTGCAAAGTGTTCGTCAGGTTGCTCCAAATAAACATTCTTAACACGGATAATGGACGTTCTTTAAACATTACAACTTTCATGAACAGCTAGAATAAAACCCCAAATGAGGTAATCCGACAGGGCGCCGGATTTCACCGGTAAGGCGTGACCATTTGCCAACTATCACACTGGCGTCGCTGCTGTGGTTTTACTTTCCATGCTGTAGTATTTTTTATTACAGACATTTTTTCGGAGTAGGCACTGAATACGTTAAGATAATAATGCGGTGTGAATCACGAGAGATGTAAAAGTTGTGCAAAATCGAGTTACCAAGTTTTGTTAAAGATGACACTGTGGTTTTTATATACGGCAAAATCGAAGATACACATGCAGACAGCGAAGATTGGTGGACTGTTTTGTACAGTCTACCCTGGCCTCAGAGCATTATCCAACATCGGATGACTGTAATAATGGTTGTTTACTTACTGACTCAAATGACTGTGATAATGGCTGTATACTAACTGATTCAAATGACTGTGATAATTGCTGTATTCTTACTGATTCAGAATACTGGGATAATGGCTGTATACTTACTGATTCAAATGACTGTGACAATGGCTGTATACTTACTGATTCAAATGACCGTGATAATGGCTGTATACTTACTGATTCAGAATACTGTGATAATGGCTGTATACTTACTGATTCAGAATACTGTGATAATGGCTGTATACTTACTGATTCAGAATACTGTGATAATGGCTGTATTCTTACTGATTCAGAATACTGTGATAATGGCTGTACACTTACTGATTCAGAATACTGTGATAATGGCTGTATACTTACTGATTCAGAATACTGTGATAATGGCTGTATACTTACTGATTCAGAAGATTCACGGCAGCGGCTTGTATCTGGGTGCTGGTCACGGCCAGCAAGTGGCCGCCACTGTCCGCACAGACGGATATGGCCCCCTTATACTTCGGCGTTGAACTGAAGTAAGCGATGCAGAGATTCGTGTCTTCGGGATGTTGTATTTGACCATCTGTACAACCTGCGAAAGAAAGGAGGCGTGTATATCAGCATAAAGCTGCAGGGTAGGGTTTGCCTTATTTCTGATGACGAACAGCATATAACATCCGTCCTGCAGTGAAAGGGATGAGTATCTTTATGTAAATGCTATTGAAATTACACGGGAATGTGTTTTGTTTCCGTTGACAGCATCATTTGTGATATCGATGATTCTGCCAGATCAAATTACAGATCTCTTCATCAATCGCGTCACGGTAGATTGTGTGGAATTTGTGAAAGGCCTACTCGGCGGGGGTTCTTCAAAAGTGAACGTGTATTTCAATTATTTCACAGCGTTGCTGACGATGGTGTAGTTCAAATATTTAAAACATATTTTAAACATAGTAAGATATTGCTTTCAGCATATTTAAGTATTATATATTTAAACTGGTTTTAGATTTCGTTTTTTTACTTTGCAACCGGTTTAAAGTACAAATTGCTCCTCATTTGTTCTGATTTTGGATGTTTCTGTTTTCATGTAAAGAACCAGAACTGTTTCCTTGTTCTGTCATGTTCCCACCACAGCACGGCTGTCATAACACTAACGTTTCCCCAAACCCTTATCATTTCTTCTTTCTGTCATACGTACCATTTTTAAGATTCACCAAATAGCTTTCAAAACTGCCAATGGGATCATCGTTGCGAGCCGCACTACCTTCGCTCGTCATCCCATTCTGTTTATTCTTTTCCATACCTGTTTGGAGTTCTTTTATAGTTCGTTCGGATTTATGTACGTTAAAAGTAAAGAATTAGAAAACGAGTGGCAAAAAAGTTACAGATTTTGGAGACATATTCAATATCACCTCTAGTCATGCCTAAAACCTGGAATTGGCAATGTTGATACCTCCAGCACGTTGAGTTCAACGCGTGTCTTCTTTTATGCGGGGCACTTCAATTACGTCGTAAATATGAAATTTACTTGCCACAATGAGCCATACGTTGTGTATGGCCGAAATAATATCGGAAGGCAAGTCATTATGTTCTATTGTCCAACCATGTATGATTTCACACCTGTCTGAATCATTCTTTACAAATACACAATCCTGAGCGTAAAACGCTATAGAAATCCGCCAGGTATTTACCTTGTATATCGCTTGCCAGGGCCAATCCGAGTACAAATACCATGTGTATGCTACTGACTCTCCTCATCCTTAGACAGGAAACAATGCGCCTGCAGGTGAGATGGTACCTCAGATGAATCGACGGCATAGGCACTGAATTCCAAGAGTTCCCCTAGCCGAAACGCAGGAATGTACTCAACCATTTAATGGTTGTCCCAGCGCAGACACTAACAATTTTCGATTGCCAAAGGTATCCCCTACCTGAAAACACTTGAAACCAGAGTTTCTTGTGGTTAACTGCCCCTTTGTCGTAGTAGTTTCTTAGTTCCGTAACCAGCTATAGCGGGATGGTAACTAATCCAAAAACATGCCTTAAATTCATCCTGCTTCAACCATACAAAGCAAAGACTTGTCATTTTCCGTGGTGAAGGAGAAATCGACGTTTTCTGCTGGGGGGGGGGGGGTCGCAAGGACGCACAAGCCCCATGCTTGATCTTATATTGATGTTATAATAAGCAGGCTGGCATTATGGATTTCCGTCAGTTACCTCGGTTTGTACTCTTGCAAAGAATAGGTTTTGATATATGAAGGTGAATGTGTTCGTGATAAGTTTACAACAATTCAATAACCTTTCCAGCTTCAAACTACACCTATTGAAATTGAGGACAATTTCTAGAACAGGTAGGATTAATAATTGATTTAGTAAGTATCAGGAGTAAATGGACGTTTTCGCTCAGGAAATGTCAAGGGCTTCAGGCGCAAAATTGAAGTAGTACATAGCTGTTAATTATGTCAAATAAACCAGACTCCTCATCAATAAAAATTATCTGGTACAATTTTATTGGCAATCAAAGAGCGATATCATTGGTTCTTCTTCACCTGTGGTGTCCAGGAGTTAATTGCGAATACACGTGGTATATGTGAAAGTATCAGGACAAACGAATAGAAAACAGACTAACGAATACACAACTGATTATTTGTCATTAGGTGGATGTACCGCTATTGCCTGTGTGTGAAACGCATCACTCTGATCCCAGTGATTCAGTATAATGGGAAGCAAATTACAAGTAAAACAAGATTAGGGACTGATGCTTACTGGTGTTTTAGGCTACATATACGTTTTTTCTGAAGTATTTATTTAATTATTGATTTTGTTTAACACCATACAGAAAACTGTATAACTTATTTAGGATGAATGTTAGATTTTTACATGTCGACTTCAGTCGAGGTTACGTGGTTGTCTACTGTAACGCTACAGTCTGCTACAACGGTGTTTTATGAGTACATGCGCATGCGCTAAAAAGTGTGATATAGGCCAAGAACAGGGAAGGACGAAGGGCACGTATCTTTGGACTGCGTTGTTAAAGGCGGAGAGGAATTCTGCCAGCAGTCCTTTACTGAAGATGACGCTCTACATGTTGCCATGTCAATCAGATGGGGATTTTTATCCTTCATTATATACCTTTTTGCTTCAATATGGACAGTATTGAGGAATGGTGTTTCAACGGTATCCTTTATCCCTTGGTTTGGAGAGTGGAGCTCGCTCAGGAGACGGAACTCCTTTAAGTCTATGACTAGATTTTCTGAATCACGATAGGAATTTTCCCATGGAGCAATTTGATACTCACTGTTCGAATTTTCCTTGGAGGAACACCTAATGTGTTGATGGAAGGCTAGTGCTCTTCCGGTCACGGAGATCGAGATGTCAGATTTTTTTGTGTTTAGTAATGGCAGTGATGTAAAACAAGCTTAGAGAGTGGTGCATGCGCTTGAAGAAATATGGACACACTGCCTGAACAAGCTGACGTGTGCCTCTAGCAACGGAAAGATGACGTTTGCCACGTGGCATATGGTGTAAAGCGAGTGTAAAGAGCAGCAGATGTACACAGTGTGGAGAGTTTAGCCGGGATACCGCGAACGGCCCCTTGTGACAGTATAAAGCGGTGTATTATGGAAGCCGATAGTGCCCAATCGCCATTTCAATATATCAACCACATCAATGTCCAGTGAGCGTGCGAGTTTTATGCACGCATACAGACCAAAACACACACTAGCACGCACAGACTGTATGAGTTTATAATCGCGCGTGCATGTGTCCGTTTTGGTCAATAAGAGCTTATAGATTGTCCATAACTTCGAGATGGCGAGTGGAGCGCTAGTCCACTTCGTTTAGTTCAACTTACATCAATCATTTATCTATTTATTTGTGGTTTACGCTGTGCTCAAGAATATTTCACTTATACGACCGCGGCCAGCATTGTGTTGGGAGGAAACCGGACAGATCACGCGGAGAACCCACAACCATCCGCAGGTTGTTAATCGTCTTATATGAAGATCAACTGCCTTCACAACTGCCTTCATATGGTGTATACATGTAAATATCGTACCGAGGCAAAGAAAAGCGAACTAAATAGCCGAACAATGTGACTACATGAATCTATTCGCCTTTGTCCCAGACGTGCTTGTAGCTTTATATGCACACACACAGTACAGCAAATGTCTTTTTGTCTACATCCTGATGCAGAGCTAATATACCAGAAAGATCGATGAAAGAAACACTCTTTGGGTATGGGCTGATCTGTTGTCGTATAGATTGATCGATCACTGTATATACACGTTAAAACATGCAGCTCAACGCATAGATATCACACTGTGGAAAAACAAAACGGACCTCAAGAACTACGATGGCCTTGTTTGTAAGTTACTTAGCTTTTCCTTTGATCACCCGATGGAAACCGTTACCTTTTGGCGGAAACCAACATGCCCTAATCATGTCCAATTAGACGATGCCGCAACAGAGTTATGTCCCTTCGCGACCTAACCGTGATCGTGCATTCACAGCACAGCGGGATCAGTGTGTTACTATATCATAGATATAATATGAAAAACAAGTTAATTAGATTCATAGTTTGAATTATAGTCATATGTGGGTTTAAGTGTCCAATACTGCACAAAGTGATATTCTGTCAGTACTTTTATCTCAAATACAGACATGGTAAAGGCTGGGCAAATGGCGTTAGGTCACGTGATATCAGGGGCCTATAGCTCTCTCCAGTTTGCAGAACAATTTAAATGGCCAAATCGCGAATTTTGCATGACCCGTAAGTGCTTTGGAAACCTAATGAGTCAGCTCCTTCCTATAAAACACCAACACACCCGCTACTGTAAATGAAACTATAGGCTTCAGTTCCTCTCCATGATAATGTATCTCAAATTACTCTTACTGAATCGAGCGATTCTTGAGAAGGATTGCATCCCAACATTTCTTTATGCTACGGAATGAGTTCAGGTGAATGCACAAGAAAAGAAAGACAATATCAAATTATTGGGCTGAATATTTATCATCCGCATGCGCAGATTTTTGATCTTGTATGAACATGGGCGATTTAAATTCACGTCATGAAATCTCTAGTACAGAAGACAGGCCACTCCCGAGCATACGATGCACATCTTGAACAGCACTGGCGCTGTTTATATGCGTTCGGTTGTAACAAATACGTACCTGAAACACAATGTTCAGTTTATATGGCAAGGCGTAGAGCTTTACCCATAGTTCAAACATGTTGTGGTTTAGTTTACCCAACCGAGTTGACACATTGACGACGGGTACGAAAAAATCCTCCCAATATTCGATATCATCGAGGTGTGTTTACCAAATCCCTCTTTCATGTTTTTCCCGCAAATAAAACAAATATAGTCCATAGAGTGTCAGATAATTAAACATATGTACCAGTAATTAATCGAACCTGTTGGTCTAGGAATGCTACATTTAGATCTAACAGACAAAGAAATGATGGCTGACACCGTCAGTATAGCGGGAAAGAGTGGTCAAGGTATAGCTGACAGCAGCAAACGACAAGACGCCTTCACCTATTTTCGAAAATGTCTTACTTAGTATTTTGTACTTATGTAATTTCTCTCGGTTGAGGGACGAATTAGAGAGAAGTTATGTTCTATTGATATAGGAGTGGTCCCCCTTTTGGTGCGCTTGGAAGGCCTTTATAAAGGCCTGATAAAGTACTAATAGTCATTCAGCACGACAGTTTTCGCCCTATTTTGATTTATAATGTATTTATTTGTAAGTTACGTTAGTGTTCTCGTACTATTCAATACACGAATGCGGAACACTGTAATTCCAGAGGGTTTCTCCTTCTGTGTACGATACACGTTCAGACGGAACAGCGCCGGGTCATAATGTCAATCACAATTTATTTCTATATCCAACATAACATCTGGCGATATTAAACCAGGCTGTATAATGAAATACGCAGAGTATTGAAAAAAGCTTCAAATGGGAAACCATCATGCAAGTTTGGATAGGTATCCAGTAGAATTCTGTAAGTGGTTCTGAGCCGACATTAGCTGTTTTGTCCTAAGATTCATAAACTAAGACCACACAAGCGGCGAATTTTCCCAATCATTAAACAAGGGGTACAATAACAGGCTTACCAATATTTGGTAAACCTATATAGAAGCGAATTAAACATTGGAGACCAATAACCCTTTTAAATACTGTTTATAAATTAGGATGAACATGTGTAAGTAACGAGAAAATTTTTTTTTACACCAGGTGATCCATGAAGACTGAAAATGATTTCGTAGCAGGGAGAATTATTGCTGAAAACATCAGACAAATGTACGACTTAATAATAGAAAAAAAGTTACCGGAAATTCCAACACTTGTTTTACTGACAGACTTTGAAATAGCTTTTAATTCTGTTTCATAGAATTTACTGACCAAGTCTTATACACTACAATTTTGGGCATTTCAGTTTGCACTTGGATAAAATGTTTTCACACAAATATGGAAACCTGCATCATCCAGGGCGGACACCTCTCAAAATTGTTTCCTGACAAAAACGGCTGCAGACAAGGAGGTCCACTGTCTCCACATGTATCTCTGCTTGGCCTTGTTTATGGTATGGCAAGACCGACCGAATACGACGCGTAATATGTACTAACAAGAGATTACAACCAAGGTGAACTATGAATGCCTAACTTAATCTTATTTATCAAAACCTTAAAAGTATCTTGGATTAGACGTCCACATTTCACAGATAGCAACTGGAGTTATATAATAAAGCGATATTTCGAAATGGAACCCATTCTTTGGTATACAGTTGCAGGCAATATGAAATGCAAAATAAAAGAGTTAAAAACCCTTTGTGGAAATCAAGGCTTCAGGCTTGGTATTGATTTAGATAAAAACTGTACCTCACAATATTTTACATATATTAGATGAACTTTTATGTGGTGTAACTTTAATATAATACATAAGACATTCGCAATAAACGGTATACCAAAAACGTGGAAGAATCTGCTCATTGGCAAATACATTGACCTTGAACAGATATGTCCACGAATGGGAATAGAAAATAAATTTCTTCTAAGAACTAAAAAATGGTGTAACATACATTATGACATTTGATGACAGTTCGGCAAAACCTTTAGAAACTTTATCAACTTTACCATCACTATGACAATGGAAACATATTCTTAAAATCAAAAGAGTGATTTTCTGAACGGCATCCACATAACTAATATCGCAAATACCACCGGGACTAAAGAGACTTACGAGACTTGCAATTACAGAATCATAAATAGAACACTTTGTACAAATTCTGTCCAATACAAAACACAGAAAACAGATATACAATCAACAGTCAATAAAACTCTTATTCATGTCGGCAAAAGACACTAATTCCGTAAGTTAAGACTTTGCAAGTAACTTCAGACCAACCGAAACAGTTATATCTTTGTTCTACATTTTGGGAAAAAAATGTACATAGCACAGATTCGAAGGCTGAAAACAGACACCATTCCTAGTCTTGATTCATATCGACGGTTGAGATTATTCAGCCACCAGGAACCAATGGGAACACCTTTCTGTCCATGGACAGTGTAAACTGTTATGTTGGTGTACATAGCGCTTCTTGCCTAAAGCCTCACTTCCTATTTAAGAATGAATGAATGAATGATTATGGCTTAACGCCACATCGGCAATATCTCAGCCATATCGTGGCGAGTCCTATTTAAGAGTGTATGAGGAGCAGCGAGGCTGTGGTATCCAGTCAGTTCCTCATACACTCTTAAATCCAGTAGCAAATCTATGACCCTATTCCAGGAATCTCGCATTATGGTGTAGCTTATATCCCTCATTTTGTCTGACTCGACATCCTTTCAGAGGTCCCTGGCAAGTCAAAATCAGCCTCATGATTCCTTCTGTTGTCAGCATTTAAGTGGACACCCACGCAGAAATAAGCTATCAATGATACCACAAAACGAAAGTGACGAAAATCGGCTACCGGAAATTCGCAATGCTTTCCGTGAGCATTGATACACATTTGTCTTTGGTTTCCGACGGACAAAATCTAGCTGCCTTGATGTATATTTTTTCGGGCGAAGCTTCAGCGAGCCAGCATTTGTAATATATGAGTCTTAAAACTGACCCACACGAAAGAGACACAACCTAAGTGAGGAAACCAAAGTTCCCAGCAAATGGCAAACATATCCACACATGTTTTCATGAATATATAGGATGCGACACAATGTTAGTTTTCATTCATATAGCCCAAGCTTTCTGTAAGCACTCTCCAAGCCGTGAAGGTCAGTCCTGTCTATAAAAACAAAAGCCATATTTGTATACAAAGCACAGTTAGTCGTCCTTAATTTTGTCCAGGCCTTCCGTAATACAGGACTGTATACTCAAGGCTGGATTTGTGAGCATTTGATTTGAACGTGAGAAATTTTAAGGACCATCAGCACATCAGATATAATCAGCGAGACCAATATTATGACGATCACTGCGATCGCCACAGACCCGATGGCTACCGAAGACACCCGAGAATCGGGGCGTGTCCTTGTAGAAAACATAGCCGTGTTTTGTCGGTGTACGACTGGTACACCTGACTCCGGAAGATAATCTAGATCTTTGTCAGTGGAGTCACAGATGCAGCGACCATATACTGCATACCCGCACTTAGCAACCACGGCTGCCAAAGTTTCATGTTCGTCTGTTGTTGTCCATACCGTGGGTGTTATAACCAATCCGTTGTCGCTATATGTGTTAAGGATACTGGAATTCCCAGACTCTACCGTGTCAGAGGCACTGTGAGATGTTACAGACTGCAGGAAAGTCCCCAAAGTTTTATTTTCCTCCGTTGTTGTGGATTCCGTGGGTGCTGCGACCAATCCGTTGTCGCTATATGTGTTGAGGATATCGAAATTCCTACTGGCCTCCACGATATCCGAGAGACTCTGAGATGATAAAGTCTGTAGGAAACGTGTTTCAGACCTTACAAGCGTGAGATTGATAAAGGCTCCAGGGCACTCAGTTGTCCATGTGTTAGCTTCCAGCAATGCTGAATCAATCTCCACAACATTTGTCGTTATGCTCGACAATTTCACACTGGTGAAAGTGTTTTGTGACGTGAAGAGTATTGGAGTTATGATCTGAGACTGTCTAGTCGCTGTGAAATAAAAAAATACAGAATTCAAATATCAACCATATCATCCAAACATATATGTACATTTATTCGTCAACCTTGAATGACTGTGGATATTTGTATTTATTTATTTATTTGACTGACGGTTTATGCCGAACTCAAGAATATTTTACTTATACGACGGTGGCCAACATTATGGTGGGAGGATACCGGGCAAAGCCCGGGGTAAACCCACGACCACCCGCAGGTTGCTGGCGGACCTTCCCATGTACGGCCGGATAGGAAGCCAGCATGAGGCTTCTAGGTCATTACGCTGCACTAGCACGCTAACCAACTGAGCCACGGAGGCTCCTAAATGTTTGCAGGATTCGCATGTTCTGGATCACATAGATAGACGACCACTTCTGCAAATATACATACATGCATATGTACTTCAACATTCTTTAAGATTTATGTAGTTTTATTTCTTTTATCCATGTTTCACTCGGTATTCAGTTTATGTTGTGGAAGAAACCATGGTGTCAAGAGTAAACTGCCGTCCAACTACAAGTATCCGTTAAACTGGCGGAGGAAACGCCTAAGCCCGTCTTTGTGTTTATAAAATCAATAAACAGGGCAACTAATGTCGTTAGTCCATACTTCTGTCCAGTACTCCCTTGGGGATGAGACTCTCCAGGATCCATGGCTCTCTGATTTCTGTCGTTAACAGAACATCAGTAATTGTTAGCATGTGAATCCTGTGATGAATACAATGATCAAGACTCACCAGTCATCGCCTGTCAAGTGATTTAAAATATGCAGTTTTAAACGCCGTGCGAAAGAATGTGCGCATCCGCCGAATTCGACGCGGTAAAAAGAATTGAAAGTGTGGAAAAAGTAGGAGCACATACAACTTTCAAAGTATGACGACGTCTATTTTTATTTTCTTTCAAGTAATTCGCGCGCATGAGATATTTGACACACAGAAATGCACAATTATGCCGTGCGCACCCACAAGCCGTTTGCACGACAAGGCAATTATTTACTTCTGTCGAGATATTTATTAAGTCGTGTGTACGAGGTGTTTACTAAGTCTTTAACTCGAGATGATTGACCAATGAAAATATAGGCCTATGTAGCATTTTCATTGGTGATTTTATATCGAGAGCATAAATTAACAAAGATCTCGTTGGCACGACACAACAAAAATTTAGTGTGCATGACATAGCTTTGCATTTCTATTGGTCCGTTATATCTTGTGCAGAAGACATAGTGAAAAAATAAATATACTTGAAATCCTATAAACGGTGCAAGTTTCTCCCCAATTTCTATCGTTTTTTATCATGTGATTTCTACGGCTCCATAAGAATGCTTCATTGTTGGAGAAAACCTCAGTGTGCGCGTTAAACCGCCGGCTTTCACAAGATACCTGACAAACGTCTTGAGTAGAAACAGCGAGAATGTTTGAACGCTTAACCTTCTGAGACAGGCTTTTAACCTTCTGAGCCAGCGATTTAACTTTCTGCGACACAATAAAAATTTAGGACATTCACAGAAGCATAACTGTAGTCCTTGAACTAGCTTGATGCTTTCCGGAATCTATCTTCAAGGAACTATGGAATTGCTCTGAAAAATGAACCCTTGCTGTTGTAGTAAACTGGTAGTAAACTATTGTCTAGCTTACTGAAGAACCACTCACCACTCATTCTGCGCACAGTTCACGAAGCAAACATAGCAGCTGCAGGATTTCAATTAAAAAGAGGAGTATTAGAAATCGCAAGAACAACTGACAGGTTCGGATAGCTATAATTTTTGAGCACATCTCGTGGTTGCTGAACAATCGTGCGAGAAATCCTGTTGTGTATGAAATAGCCAACATGTGCAGAACACCCATTTCTGGTCATTGTAGGGTGCTCTGGCAATCGGGCACCTTTCGGGCCAGGAACATACCGGGAATCTCGCAGAGGAAGGGCATCCTATGGTTACAGTTGACCGGTACCCACAACCACGTGTGGCTTTCCATCTTGGCACACTTCAGCCCGTGAGCCTCAGGGATCGCCTTCCCCGTACGCCAGTTAGACCAGGTCACAGCCGCACCATTCACCTGCCATCTGTACTCATCTGTCTGGATCCTATCGGCACCGACGAGTGCCTCCTTTCCTCCGTCCCTGTTAGACACAACACACCAGAGACACAGGATCAGTGTAAGTGCAACCCTATGCTTGTGGCAAGGTCATGCGACTCCATGGTTAATAACCCATACAGACATACAGGAAAGACCAAGACCGACAGCCACAGAAGTGTCTTAGATTTAAGTCAGTCCTTGGCTGAACAATAGTAATTGCACTAAAACTTAATTTTTATTAAGAGTTCAAGCCATTCAGACATGAATCCCTTTTGTTTTCGTTCGGATTATTATTATTAGTAGTAGTAGTAGTAAATTTGTACCGCGTTTTTTGAGAAAACGACAAATCACACATTTGTGAAACTTCAGTATGTTTATATTACAAATCTGAATTTTTGCACCTAAACTTTTGGAAACATTTGGTCACGTGACTTGCCGGCCATATTGCATTTTGGTCAATTGCTCGGCAACTGCACGGAACTTAGGTAGGCAGTAGGCCTGGGGATTGTCTTTTGTGAATAAAAGTTTGGATGTTCTCGGTCACGTGACTTAACCGCCATGTTCGGTTGATAGGAAAACATTTGAGAGGTATTTTCTTCCTAACCCCAAATGCAATTGACCTGAAAGTTTGCACAAGTAACAACTGTTGGATTATTTGGAGAGAAAAGGAGTACAATGTATGAGTAAATAACTGGAACTGGAAGTGATGTCATCTGGAAACATTTGAGTTTTTTGTATATGCTACCCGACGAAGTTTGGCGTCCAGATCACGATTCTGGTCTTTTTTCTTTCCTAGGATGCATACTTTGGTCGTAAATGGCGATCAAAGTGCGAAAAAGCGCAATTTTTCCCATATTTGAAGTTCACGTGAGAGAACATGGTTAAAGCAATAAAGTTCATATTCGCTCAGTGGAAAGCGCTATATATGTACTATACGTTTGCAGAAAATCTTTGAGCTGTCTTAATACAGGATGGACAAGGCTTCAAAAGTTTACAAAAGCCTGATTAACTGCATTTGGCACATTTTTATCTATATGCTATACAATGGATATACAATGAGGTCGTGTTTAGGATGAATGTACAAATATCGTAATTATGCTACCCGACGGAGTTTGACGTTCTGATCACGAATCTGGTCTTATTCTTTCCTGTGATGCATACTTTCGTCTCTAATTAAGATCAAAATGGGAAAAAGCTCAACTTCTCCAATATTTGGAGGTCATGTGACAGAAATACTTTACAGCCGTAAAACTGAAAATCACCAAGCACAAATCACTACATATGTACGATACATGTACGTAAATCCCTTGTGCTGTGTTAATAAATAGAGGACTTACAAGGATTCATATATTGTTCACAGGCCGATTTACTACATATGGCATTTACATCTATATGCATAGTAAATAGTGTACATGCAATGTATTAGTGACTCTAAAGAATGTACGCCTTGTAATTAGGTCATCTATGTGCTAAAGCATGAAGACGACGTTTATTTTACACAAAGTGACAACACATAAACCGGAAATACCACCTTGAACCCCGACATTGCTACTTTAGCAGCTGTGTTTTTAAACCTAAAATTGTATTTATACAGTACAGGTATTCAAAACGGCGTTCAGAACGTCCTAATATATATAGTTTATATATTTCCTAAGTTCTTTGGTGGTTTGCGTTATTTGTCGTTTTTGGAAAATGATCTTGCGATGATTAACCCGGAACGCCCAATTTGCTTGACGGCTGGTGTACGAATGTCGGTTTCGTGGCCTAGGTTTAAAAGAAAATACCAAGTCCGAAAGCCACGAAACTGTCTTACACTTAAGTCAGACCTTGGCTGAACTTTAGAATAGTTATTGCACAAAAACTGACCCGTGTGAGAGATTTTTATTTTAAACTAAGAGTTGTATTTATACTCTTTTTAGACAAAAAAAAAGATCAGAGCTTAAGTTCAGGCCCAATACCACATGTTAACACTAATGCAAAGGCTACATCATTGAGTAGTAATGCCAGAGAATCAATGGCAGTGTGATATATATAGTTGGCATGGGGCTACACATAATTGGTGAAATTCTGTCTCTTGTCAGATTACCCATGTTAGGATTTTACGCTATACATAACCATGTGAATGCCTAAAAGGAGCAAGTTACTGGCCCCGAAGCACTATAGCTTCAATGGAGCTAGTTAAGAACCATGCAGTAATGTTAATTGTAATATATCCTCATGTTAAATTTAAGACAGCCTCGTGATCCTGGAAGTTAAAAAACACAGTCCTACTTTTTTAACCGTGTAACACTGTGTAAACGAGATGTCCCAGTTCAAAGTAAACAAAAACGCCTACATCGATAAAATCGAAGGCGATAGCACATCAACAGCTTAGCATTGTGAGTTCTCAATGATCCCCAATCAGTCGCGAGTCATTTCTATAAGCGTGCATGATTCCCGCTGTGACGTCACCCGATCCTTATTAACATATAGAACGTAAGGTAACAGTGATGCGCCATCGAATTTCCGGTTTCTTTAACGTAGCGTATCTCAGAACTTCGCAAAAATTCCATTTTATAAGATGAATCGTGGGCTTAATGCAAAGCATGTCTGAAATAATACGGCTATGGCCTTTTATGTCTATTTCGTACGATGGCATTTTTGTTCCATTCGATATTTCCAACATTTTCTACTGATTTATAATCTGTGTTTTTGTTGACAGAACGATTCCAAGGTTTTACTGTCGTTAAAGTATATACAGAAGCTAACTAATGCAACACGTAAAACAGTATAGATAAAACCAACAAAGGTAGCTAGTAACTTCGAAATACAATGAAAACGTTTTTCCGCGGTGAAAAGGTTTGCCGAGAAAAACATTTCTCCCCGCGGAGAAAACTTTTCTACCACGGGCCTAACTTTTCACGACGGAGTCACTGGTATTAGATTCATACACATCTGAGTACAATACTTACAGGTATAGCAGAGTTTCTGCTACGGCTTGCATCTGAGGACTGGACACTGCCAACAAATGGCCACCAAACACGGCGCAGCTCTCGATTGCATCGACATACGTCTGATCAGTGTTGAAGTAGGCGACACAAAGGTTGGAATCGATCGGATGTCGGATATGATCACCAACACAGCCTGCTAACGTGGAAATTTTGTATGAGTTATATAACTGAATGGATGGATCATTTCTCCCAAATCCGGCTATACCGCTATAACCCCACATTGATTTACTGATCGACTAGCCTGCCACATATAGAAGTTACTAGGAAACAATTAACAAACTACCTAACCACTTTTTTAGTTATTAATTAGACTTCATTGATCAGACTTTGTCCAAATAGTCAGTGGTTCTTTGCAACTAATCTAGATAGTCAAATAAGTATGACTTCACCAGAAATATCAACCAGAGAGTTATGTTGATAACGCACAGTGGTGTGGCCAGGAACAATCTGAAGCCTATATGACAAGTACGGCCGTCTACACAAACGTTAGAGTAAGATTAACCGTCGATCAAACAATGCTACTTCTAAGAAACGCCGACTTAACGTATACATTAGTTGGCATATTCGTGATAGTTTTATTTTTGTCAACTTCGTTCTTGTTAGCAATCATATAGGAACATTCTTGAGATTGCTTTATGTTGCAAAACATACCAAAAACAATAACACAATCACAAGGCGTGTGTTGTATAAGCCTGTTGAAGAAAAAATCCCTTGGATATGCCTTGTAAATGTGTTTTGCTGGCATGCAACGACGTAGTTTAGTAATTTTTTTATATTTATACCAGGTTTTCAGCTCGTAGGAACACATGTACATGGGTGTTATAAACACACAGCTATTTTTTAAGGCTTACCACGTGTTATCGAAGAATAGAGTATTAATATTTCTTATTAAACAATAAAAAAATTCGTCAGCAGAAAAACAAAATGTTCAAGAATGTTTAGATTTCAATAACTGCAGGTAGCTATAATGCATTTTGGAAAATCATAAACATACAAAAAAAGAACTCTTGGAGTTGAATCAAAGCAACGAATATATCGTTACAGTTGGTTTACACGACAACTTATAAAGTAGCATGGTATTCGCTTTGGATAGTGATCTAAGGCATCCCTCTGGTACATTCCTTGTGTCCTTCAGTCATCACTGAAAACTGTTGAACGCTTCTCTCTTTGCCTGAATCTGTCGTTTCTAAAACGTCGTTATGGAAATTGGTCCCGAAAATGACCCGAAACGTCCATTTCGGATGACAGCTTGTATGCGAATGACCATTTTCGACCATTCCGAGAGACAGAAGTAAAGCTTGACAGAACAAGTAACATTTTCTGTATTTAAGACACTGCTTCAGGAAAATGCTAGGGTATGTTTACCTTAGAGTAAAAAACTACGCAAATTGTCATGAGGTATATGTAATTGATAATCTCAGAAGTATATCAATTCATAAGAGAATACCACATCAAGCCCTAAAGAGTCGCAAAATCAGAATCAAATAATAATAATAGTAATATTATTAATTAATAACAAACATATTCGGCAAACGTTACCTTCTGCAGCGGTGGGCATGGCCATGATAAACGCTAACACTGTCAGCGTCCCACAAATCTGTCTGCGTCCCATGACTGGCATAACTGACTGTATTCATCAGTGTAAGGCGTTTGGTCCCGTATCAGCAGCCGCCTACAAACTGCGACAGCGTCCAGAGGCATGGCCTTCAGTCCCGTGTCAGCAGCCGCTCTCAGACTGGAACCCCTTCCGGAGTCCTGGATGACAACGTAATCCACACCAGGTCGATATGATGAATGTATACCGGAACAAACCTCCCTCCAGCTTCCGTACTCACTTGCCTTCATTCGACGAGAGTGTGACTCGGAAGGCTTTTGCGCAAGTGTCATTTGATCAGCAAGCAACGGTAGAGACAATTTCATTACTTTCACCACGTTACTGTTTGGTGCATGTAGCTTATTGCTTAGCAGAGCTTCGGCTAAGAACTACGTAGCATAAAGGGATTATAAAATGGTGTACCTGTGTTAGTATACGTTTGCGCCAAGAACAAAGAGCAACCGCTCAGAGATACGTTGTTGAGATAAATCGCATTCGCGACGGATTTGCTGTTCTGTCCACATCATGGTATGGACAATAAAAACAAAACATGTTTTCGATTCCATATCCCCTTCCGATATTGACATTCACGAAATTCTCTTACAACATCCTGGTGTGGAGAGAAATATACAGAGCATTGCGAACATTGGTATTTTGGGATAGCAAAACCAGATTAGAACATGGAAACAGCTACGGCTTTCGACATAAGAATGAAAACATTCCAAGTGAAAAATGTTAAATGACGGACACTCAGAGAACCCAACAGAGAAAAACACCTCGACAAGCACCTTGACTATATCAAACGTATAAGGGTATACACTAAATCTGAACATATGGGCCGGTGTTCTTTTAATGCTTAATAGATCTATGGACGATGTCAAACAGTTCAGATATCAACTGTCAATTGTGTAGAATCTTCGCCGAGTATCTGTAAACTCTGCAAAGTCAACCAGAATGTGTTTGCCAAGATAATATTGTGCCTTTAGCCGAGATTTCCTAAAGCGCCAATTCGTTAGATAAATCACTCGCCATTACATCACTGGAGTGTAAGAGTTCAGGGCAATTATAAAAGAGGGATTTCAAGCAGTTTGTTATGGACTTGTAGTTTTCATTCGCTCTATTAAGGGCGACAAATGTACTTAAAAGATTATACTTTCCTTCCACCATAATGCTGGCGACCGTCGTATAAGTGAAATATATTCTTAAGTACTGGGTCAAACAACTATCAAATAAGTTAATAAATCTGATGTATAACCAGAATAGTTAGTTACAGAAAATGCCTTTTCCATGATCCATTGTGAACATTAACATACCGAAATTATTTTTTCATACCTTGCTATGGACATCAACCTACCAAAATACCCCTGAAAGATGCCCTTGTGGACTTACAGATGCTGCCTTTTGATCACTGACATTTAAGTGCATCCATATAGATATAGCTAGCCTGATGAATCAGACGTTGTATGCTACCAATACAACGCCCTACGGACGTCTTCTGGCAAAATCACGGTATTTTCGTATCGGAACTTAAAGCATTCCTACCTGATATTTTCTCAATAAGCTATCCCTAGCCGAGGGGACCGTATGTTCGTGGGACAAAATCGGCTCCTGTTACCCTCAGAGAAGTCATTTCTAGACTGCATTCCCTGCAAAATTTTGAACCGGCAATGGTTTTGGGAGTGGACCTCTGTTAAACTTTGTGTCAATAGCACATACAGCGTCTAATTCATTGGGCTAAGATATAACCTTCTTTAGACTTTAAGCATCGGAGAGCATTTCATTGTGGGGGCGAGGGGAACGATATCTAAACCCCGCGATGTGTGCATTTCTAAGCCAAAATTGTTCTTTATTTTCCCGTACTGGACAAAAGCAAACGAGAAATACCTTTCTCATATCCAATTGCGAAATGGACATAGAACACATTACTGTTCGTCGCTTTTTTCCACGGAGGCTTGCTACACCGTGTTATGTAATAATCCGCGAGTGATGTAACCCCACCGTGTAACGAAATAATAATTTCCTTGTTATGTAATATCTTGAAGCACAGTCAGACAGACAAGTAAACGGCGAAGATAATTGTAACCAAGATACTATCGAGGACATGACTAAAGTAATATTGAAAACGACTGGTTTTGATGTGCACAAGTGTACATTTCAATGTCCTAAAGCAATTTAGCGAAGGTCTGATGATTCCGTCGGGCACTACCGCGTGTGGTATTCGAAATAACTGTAAGGGACATGCATGTTATTACAGTACATCGAAATTTTACCGGGGACTGGTTTTATTACATAACACGGCAAATTTTATTAAATTACTCGGTGATATTACATAACACTGAAATTACATGGTGAGTGTTACGTTACTCGTGTATTACATAACATGGTGTAACAAGTCTAACGTGAAAACGTTGCCATTTCATTGTCCCTAGTGTAAATGTTCCAATGTTCACGCATCCGGATTTTAATTCATAACGGCATGGTTATCTCTTTTGCTTTTAGCCCCTGTAGACTCTCACTGTACAATCAATACTCGCGGCAAAAGGTTTCCAGTTAACACGGAACCATTCCCAATGGTGCAACCACACCTTTCAGGGCGTTCATGCTCCAACTCATAAGTAGCTGATGAAGCAGGACATAAACAAGTGACAAAATCTCACCGCAAGGAAATGAAGTAACACAAAACAGCGAAGCGCCAAGTTTGCCAGATTAAAGTATCGGAACCAGTGTAATGATTGGCATCCCAAAACGAAAAGATTCTTGAAATACGGTAACTTCTCCATTTCCTTCTACCATAACCATTGATTTTACTGATGTCCAGTTCTACGATTAAATTTTAATGTTTGGGTAGTCAACACAAAACCAAAAATTGAGCGCATTTTACTTCAGGGACAATTCGAAAGTAGGAAGTGTAATCAATATAGGTCATCAGTTATGTTGTAGTTTGACAGATGAATCACACCAAGAGTTGTATGCATTTTAATATAAAAACATTTTAAATAATCCTTTCACGAGATAACATCTCACTGCAGCAATGATACCTGGCAAAACCTATCATTCATACATAAAGACTTCTTCAGCCTATATTCTAGGTTACCTTGGACTCGGATAATTAAGCCACAACCTCGGTCTTATACTTGTGCTCTGCATTGTAACAATAAGCGAGAAACATGTTTTGAAGGGGCAGAAAGGGATTTGCTGTGAGACAAATGAACCCAGGTGGCTACGTTAAAGCCTCATTCCTTATGTTAATTGTCATTCTCGTCAGTCAAATACAATTCAGCAGACTTCTTTCATTTTATGTGAGTCTTTGTGACATGGTCATGCGCATTTGCTTGTCTACTAATTGGATCGTTCTGTGCATCCGAACTGACGCCAATCCAGAACCACCTATCGGGCTTATTAACAGAGTAGCCTATTTACAGTATGTACAAGCAACCAACCCATTAGGAGAACATTACACCGCAAAAGCCATGGCCGTTTTGTTAGTGTGAAATTCATTTAGACATGTCCCGGTGCTAGCTGAACGTTCAATAATACGTAGTTATTTCATGTGTGGAAAACCACAACCCATATCAGAAGAGCGGGGCTAGCTGACTCAGACGGATGAAGTGCTTGCTCTGCTATTGTCTAGACGTTAAGCACGACGTCGTGTGTTCTAATCCAGCTAACAATGTTTCGGTTGCAGCTTTAAGTCAGGATGTTTGTCAGGTTACTGGCTAATTAAGGGAGGTGGTTTACTCCGATCTTTTCCACCGATAAAACCTGACGGCTGTCAACATGATCTTAACTCCCAATGAAAAAAACTACAAACTAGTTAAAAATCACTACAGGCTATTCAGAGATGAAAAGTTATAAACACTTGCAAGGAATTGTCCAGTATAACACAGGGCAACGTTTTGATATACAGAAATAAGGCAGCAAATTGAAAGCTGTCCAGAAACTCCAGTAACAAAATCAGTGATCTGTTTAAATCCATTTTAGAAGTCCATAGATTTAATTATAAAATTATTAAAGAATAAAACTTTCCACGAAGGGTACCTCATGTTTGACAGGTTTTATTTTCTATAACAATGGTATTTGTAAATTATTGTCATGATGAATTTTTATTCTCGTCGAGCAAACATTTTAAAGGGAATGTATTAACAGATTCATAAACCAAACTCGGATTTCGTTATGTGTTGTCACAACACGTAAGGTGAAATGGATTTTCTGATATCTTTTCACACGAAAATGCATATCAAACTCAAGGTCATAAACACGCACACACTCGCATATAACTATGTATAATATATAGATATATACAATATGAATCGCGCACCAGTTAACTTTGAATAGAATTAAACTGTGTCGACCAGGGCCCCGTCGGTCTTGTCGACCCCGTCGGCATGATCATCAACACTCTCGTTTGCAGCCATCCGACGCATTCAGCTACTCACTGTCCGGTATGCTACCTCCTTTCCACTTGTCAAAGCCACGGCACCTAAGGTTGCTAGGATCATTTTGGTTTTTTCACTCGAAATTGTAGTAGTGTAGGAAAAGACGACCTTTCTGGCTAACTCTGTCGCATCCATGATACCTTATTACCGCCTATTTTGCAGAATCTTTCAATTTTAAATAATTTATCGTCTAGGTGGTTGTGGAAATCGGTGAATCTTCCCTAAATCTTCAACGGAAATAAGGTAGGAAGGCCATATCTGATCTCAAGAGATCTTCTCAAGAGGAAGATTTGGTTGCTGAATAATTAGATTAGACCTACTATATGTTTCATACAAAAAATTTTCACTGTAGCTCACAGCTACATAGCCGAGAGCTCATTGCAAGGCCATATTTCATTTACTATTGTCTATTATTAGATAATGGCTCTACGCCGCCAGTGACCTTCCCGAGGAAGAGACCAAGAGTAGCTCTCAAAGACCCAGATCTATATCTTCCAGACGGCGCAGGATGTTTTCCTTTAGGTGTAGAAGGTAATAAACTCCTGTTGGATTAGCTCCTCGCAGTGTTGGATAAGATCTCCAGGTCTCATCAATGTGCTCCAAAGCTAAGGTTTTCAGCTTGTTGTAGTAGTCAAGGCTTTTTCCTCCACTGTCTATTGATTCGCTGTCAACTTTCTTCTTTATTTTGTCTGTGATCGTTTCATTCATCACTCGGATCGCACTTTCCTTCCCGCACGTCAAGGTGCAGGTGCCTAAGGTCGCTAGGAACCGAACTATCTCGTCTCTTTTAGCCGCCATGATATCCACCAGTATATGTGAAGATCAAAAATATTTCATTTTTAAGCTGCCTTGGTTTCTTCCACTTATCGGCGGGCTGAAGCACCGAGACGTAGTTATTTAGGCCTTCAATGCAGGATACAAGAGCCGCTGCGTGGCAGGCTCTTGTGGAGACT
Organism: Acanthopleura granulata; assembly: GCA_016165875.1. NCBI lineage: Eukaryota > Metazoa > Mollusca > Polyplacophora > Chitonida > Chitonidae > Acanthopleura > Acanthopleura granulata. The sequence continues at coordinate 3,819,026 of JABBOT010000029.1, forward strand.
GGGTCTCCGGAGGCTGAGCCGCCACAAGCCCATCATGTATATGGTGGACGGCGGTCCGCGCACACGGATTTTTGCGCGCGAGATGGCGCTTGAACGCATATATTCTAGGAAACACTACTCCGCACAGCTGGCATGTCAGATCCCGGATGGTGATGTGCCCTCGCGGACCTCTACTTGGCGCCATGAGGCAGCGATGTGCATTTCGCGAAGGCTGGGTCCTGGCACGGCCTTACCGCCGTCGGTTTTAGGACACCTGTTTGATGGCTTGGGGGCCGGGAAGCTTCTTTCGTTTTTATTGTTGCCACCCGTTAGAAGAAACTACGCCTTTGCAACTGCTTTGCTTCCGTGCTGGGCCACCTAGGTGTCCGGTGTCTTTGCGGCTGCCAGCCCCGGCCACGTCGACCCCGTTGTTCCTGATTCCGTTGGCCCTGCCGGCTCCACAGGCTTCGGCCTCGTTGGCCTAATCGGCATCGTCGGCTTCGCCGGCCTTGTTGACTTCGTCGGTCTCGTCGGCTTCGTCGGCCTGGTGGATTACCAACCGATGTATCCTGTCTATCCAGTCATCCACCAATCGGTATGCTACTGCCTTTCTTCTTGCCAAAGTCGTGGCGCCTGAAGATATTAGGACCATGCGTGTTTTTTGTTTTAGTGTTTAAGGTTAAGGTCGCTGGAACCCTCACTTGTTTTATGTTTGAATCCATGATATCCTATCACTTGTGGTGCGCTATGTACAGATATTTTTTCATTTTTGGGCTCGATCGTAGAGTCAGCAATTACCAGATTATATTCGCCCACTTAATTTCATACAAAAAACTTTCACCTCTTCGAGCTGCGCAGCCGACTCTAAAAGACCGAGATTTTTCCGGTATAGGATGGTTTCCCTTTGATGAAGGATATTGAAAACCTCGTCTGGTCTGGCTGCTCGCAGTGCTAGGATGAGTTTTCTGTGTCTGCGCTGACGCCTGCGTCATCTGCGTCTGCTGCGCCGCATGCTGTGCCTGTATCTCATCCGCCCCCTGTGCATCGCCTGCGCCGCCTGTTGTATTTCCTGCTGGGTCGCCTGCTGGTCTCCTGCGTAGCTCGCACCGAATAAGAATTTTGTGACCAAACCCTGCTGGTGTCGCCCTCTTCAGAGAGCTCGTGGGTGTTGTCTTTACCAGCCATTTTTTCCACCTGTTGTGCTTCTGTGATACACCGTTCGCATCGGGGGATGTAGTGTTTCCGATTCATTATCTGGAAACACAACACGTAGGTTGGTGGTGCCTGGCTACCAGTGGCATATTCGGCAGAAGATGATGGATGTCCAACACGTAGTAGCTGATGCGTTATTCTATCCATCACTAGATGAAGATCAAAAATTCGCGCTATTATTATCATTATTTTCCCGTTGGCTGGCCGCTAAAGATGTGAGACAAAGACAATGGATCGAGGTTTAGTAGACAATAACAAAGCTGCTTGTTTCCCACGACAATCCACTTCAAACATGCGGTATCTGCGCAAATCACTACACTACAAACGATGACGTCATTTTGCAACCTTTGTAAGGATCATTAGGCCTGTCGTCTTATTATAATACTAATTACATGTAAGTTAGGTCCAAATTTATTCCGGGATTACACAGATGAGTTGGTATTGTCTCTCCTATATGGCGATTGTACTAACTCCTCTGTTCTCGTCGGATCAGCACGCGCTCCAGGGCCATCATGGGCGACTCGAAGGCCAGAGACACGACAAAAGCGACCAGGTAAGCCAGAACCAGATGGCCGAAAAACAAGTAGATCTACAACAGAGCAGGTGACATGAATTAAGAACATTTCATGACCATGCGAACAAGTTGATTATTTTATCCGTTCTATTGAAGAGGGTCGTAATGCTGGCATAGATGTCGTTATCCGCGTTCAGAAAAGAACAAAGAGGGCAGTCTATAACGATTCCCTCTGCCGAATGCAGATACCTAAACGAGATTACTCTTCGAAAGATTTGGATTATGGGTAGACGGCAAATACTGGTGTGTTTTGTACGCTAACATGTAAACATCTAACCAACTAATTCTCCTTTCTGAAAATGGAAAATTGATAGTTGATATAAATACTGGTCACCCATGTTTATTGGTGTTAGGCAATCACTTACCACATTTAGATCGGTGAAGTGTACGGGCGTGTTCAGGCTACCGTAATACAGGTACATGACGATTGGATGGATCAGGTAAGCGCAGTAGGTGAGCCGACTGAGTGGGATCAGGGCAGACCAAGACAGAATTGTGTTCACAAATCCTGGAGATACAGAAAACAATAATGTTAAGAGCTCAGATAAGAAACAGCATAGTATAGAAACTATAAGCAAAATAAGAAAGTCCGCACAAATATACTGCGTTTATTTGACCCTCGTATAATGTTAGCCATACCCATTCTTATTTAATGTCCTCAGCCGTTGAATTGGTCAGACCTGCGTTGTAGGATTATTGAAAGCTACACCACACAGGTTCAACTTGAATTTAACCAAATTATAAATTTCTCGTATGGACCCGGAATGCTCATTTGTTTGACCTCTAGGTTCACATCAACCCTGTGAACAGGGAACTGTAACTGCTCGTTTGAACGAATTATGGATATTTTGAAGTGATTGATGCTCACCACCGTATCCAGTGCAACAGGCAAATACTAGCCAGCCGAGTCCCACACTCCAAGCTGTGCGCGAGGTGGCGTTATAGAGGGCACTGACATCAGGGGCGAGAACTTTGATACTGTGTGTCTCTGTATCGTACAGTCCGTACAGTACCAGCAGACAGATGATTGTAGCACAAACCCAACCCGCAATCGCCAAGAGCTGTCAGCACAACAAACGAGCCGCAGATAAGACAAGCACAAACACAGCAAAACCTAGACATGATAACTAAAAACAAGAGTTATTGACGCTGCTTCAACTCTGATGAGCCCAGTTTTCTGTGCAGTTGTCTCTACAGTGATCGCGGTAACGGTAATGTAAAGATTTGCTTGAAAGTTTATCTCAATTCATTCAGCCCAAAGACGGATTACGGTACTTGATTCTAAGGGCATTGTGATATCAATTCTGATCTGTTACATCAGGTATCTTCAGTCTATATTTAAATACATAACTTGTCAAATTTGTGACAGCACCAAGGACCGGAAATAGACTTAGTGAAATCTGAACCCTCAGGGTTGGCAATAGTGGCTTGCCGCGTAGGTCTAAGCCTAGGCGCCAATATTATTGTTCTGTGTTCTGTACATAGGATTCACAGTCGCCCTTGCGCGCTGTGCTCCCTCTCTTCGTTTTCCGGCACACATCTGTATGTAGGCTCTATGCTGTTGTTCTAGAGCCACTAATAAACCTCTGCTCTACGGATCTGAGGTTTTTATTTCGTCCCAGGGCAAGGTAGCTCCTGACCTTACTCGCTATGCATGCTTTAAAACTCACATCTCCAAGTCTTAATGGTGCAAATGTTAATGTTTATCTTCTCTAATTAAGATCAGTACAGATATATGCTATAAATATGACATGCTATGAATGTTGTTTGCATGTCTACGGTATCTAAAATGAGAAGACTTACCGGATTGAGCCTGGGCCTACAGCGAGTCCGGTACAGAACATAGCCCACCAACAGTCCTATCACGTACGGCCCTATACGGCACCAGGGCTTTATATAGATGTACAGGAAATAGTTGTTTCTGAAACCATAACAACCAAAAAGAATACAACACACAGTTGCAAATCCTTAAGGACGTTACTCTTGGACTTCTCGCGTTTTCCGTCCTAGTCCAAGATATGTGTAAAAGATACAAGCAAATTCTTGATCTCGGACGAAGGAGAAAGCAACATCTCACCTTTGAACAAAACTTCCAATGTGCAAAGCATTGAAAGAATAGTCTGTCATGCAATTCCTGGTTCTTTACAATTCTCATCAGCAGCGACAGATGGCTGTCCATCTTATTTAGGCAGTGTAATGCCCCAGAAGCCTCCAAACAATGCGGTCGATGAGAGTTCAAGCCTAGCTCCTGCTGGCGCCCTCTCAGGCCGTACGTGGGAAGGTTCGCCAGCAACAAGCAGATGGTCGTTTTATTCTGCTGGGCTCTGCCCGGTTTCCTCCCACCATAATGTTGGCCGCCGTCGTATGAGTGAAATATTCTTGAGTACGGCGTAAAACACCAATCAAATAAATAAATAAACAAATAATTTTATTTAGACCCTAAGTGTACATATATAAATCATAAGGACAAGCAGGCACAAGTATTAACTGATAGGCCTACTTGCATCATAAACGCAAGTGAAACACCACGTCAAAAGTAGGCCTTGTGGGAGATTTCTTTAATTCTTGTTAAGGTTTAAAAACTCTAGCTTTTTGTGGTCACTGTGCCTGGAAATTTCACAGAAATACAGCAGAACCTCCTCGTTTTGGTAGTTGTTTTTATTTTTGGAGGTTTTGTGTTGTAGTAACTTTCAAGCCCATTAGCCTACAGAGCTTAGTTTCTTTTCTATTGTAATCTCTAAATCCATATAAAACTTACTTTAACATCCTGTAAAGGGACAAATCTACGATAAGGAGGAAAAGTAGATCATTCATTTCATCAGATTAGTTATTTTGTGATTCAAATTATTATTATTATTATGTCACAATATGGGCTTTTAGTTTAGAAGAAATTAGTCAGTGTTGCTTGTACAGTTTCAGGATAGACGAATCAAGAGATCTTGACGACATAAGGAAAAAAGTAACTGTGAAAAAACAAACCGTGAAAAATGTTTTTTTTTATTTTTATTTTTTTTATAAAAACCGTTATTCATATATACCGCTACAGAAAGAAGATTGAAATGGATAAAAATCTTACACGTTTCCGGCCGCTATCAGTCCTGCGCCTGCTCCGTAGTACTGTGACAGAATGCCGGTGGCGATGAACGTTCCGATGAGGAGTAAACCAACGATGATCATGCCGATCATGGCCGAGCTGGAACCGCAAACAAACGAAGATCAGGCCACGCCAACTGCACGCTCTCTATTGTGCAGATCTATGATTATCTGAAATTCGCTAAGTGCGCAGATTTTTATTTTGTTTACCTTTTACAAATTTTCCAATGTATTCCAACTTGCACAAAACTATCAAAAGACAAAATAAAAGATTATCAGTTGTTTGGAAATTCTTTTAAATAACGGTTCAGTAAAACGCCAAAACATGAGACGATCACAAAATCATTTATAGAGAGATTTGAAAATTTACTTCAGGTTAGGCCATTGGTCAGGCAACTTGAGGACCTCATTATTTAGGTACCTAAGATGGGGTGAAGTCTACACTTACTAGTACAGGGCGATAAGGATGATGGGAGAGATGATGAAAAACTGCATGTCGTTGGCCAGATACCAGGACCATCCCATACACTAAAATACAAAACATCAAGTGGTAATGATCACGTCCCAATACCATCAAATACACTACAATACAAATCATCAAGTGGCAATGATCACCTACCGGGGCCATCCCATACACTACAACACAAAACATCAAGGGGTAATAATCATGTACAAAGACGGAGCCTCACAGTTTCCACACAAGTACAATGTATGGAGAACCCCAGATCTGCCGGAGAGGCACTCGTGCTATCCAAGCTACCGTGATGCTTAAACCCGGGTACTGATGAGAGTACACGAGTAGAGCAACAAAATCAAGATTTACAGATCAAACTCCAAGACACAAACATTATACACCAGACTGTTCTCTCAAAGAAAACGATAAGAAATCATTTTAAAAGACACAAAACTCTGTGCCGAGTTTATAAATATGGCTGTAAACCACAAACGTAACATTTTCATTCGTAATGGCATAAACTTAAGCTTGGTTATTTATTTATATATCACATTAATGTTTTACGCCGTACTGAAGAATATTTCACTTATATGACGGCAGCAAACCTTATGGTGGGAGGAAACCGGATAGAGCCCAATGGAAGCCCACGACCATCCGCAAGTTACTGGTGGACCTAACCACTACGGTTGGAGAGAGAACCAGCCTGAGCTAAGTTTGATTGAGTAATCACTTCCACATGATTCCGACTAACTGTAGACCCACAACGAAATGTCTCAGAGCATTTCAGCCAACTACGAGTACTTCAGAACCCACCAAAAACATGTTACAATTGACACCACGTACATCAGTGGCTTTTTGCTAAGGGTCATGGACAAGTCAACATTTATCAGTAATTCATGAACATTATTGTCTCTTGAGCTGTGTTTACCTGTCTTTTCACAAGTTCATTCAGGCGATCAGTTTTTGTAACCACAAGAGTCACTAGGGGCCAATTTCACAAATCTTCAAACCGACGTTTTTCTCCGTAAATGTACTCTCCTGTGCCTCATTAAGGTGGGTAAGAGATCAGTTACGGGATCGGTACGAAGTTTTATCAAATTGACCACAGTACATAAATTTAATCCTCGGGTGTATTGGCCTACCATCTTTTCGACGCGAACAAGGTTGTTGATGTAGAGTAGATTCGTCCACCAGGACTCCTCACAGTAGTTAGGCTCGATTCCGTTGACTGGCCACAGGGGTCCACTGCCCCAATACTTAAACAAGGGGACGTATACCATCATGACCAGCATGTAGGGAGGGGTCAGTCTGTCAAGCAACAGCGGGGAACGCATGGATTAGCGAAATAAAATCTTTGTGAATTATTAGCTTCATGGAAGTCCCACTTAGTTGTTGTAAACATGTATAATAATGCCTTTGGTTTCCTCCCACCATAATGCTGGCCGCCGTCGTATAAGTGAAATATTCTTGAGTACGGCGTCAAACACCAACGAAATAAATAAATAAATAAATAAATAAATAAATAAATAATGAGGCACTTGCCACAATGAGATCGACTGACTGATTGATTAGTTGATTGGTCTTTAAGGCCGCTCTCAAGAACTTTTCACTTGTACATGACATCGCACAGCTTTCTCATTGGTCAAGGGCGTGACAGACGCAGCGAGCCGTGAGTTTGGCTTTTACAAGATTTCGCTTAAGCAATGGTGTGATATCCAGTAGCGTGAGAGGCATGACTGGTGAACTATTTCTTATGAGATGATCGTGCATAACCCTTTCTTCAAGGCCACCGTTGTATGAGGAGACATCTCGAGAAGGTGAAAAATACCACTGAAATAAACAAACCAATTGAGCGATGAAGTCTGGATAATTCGGTGTGTTTCAAGCTGTTACAAGGGCAATTGTTGTTCCTATGCTATATTTAAAACAAACTTTCCTATCCCTTGCAGCAGCTTCTGGCGAGCAACTTTAAGATTTGGTACAAGCGCCTTGTGCAGTACACTTGCGTCATGCCTTTTTCCACTCACCTCCAAACTCGATGGAAGTAGAACAACCCCCAGTTGAGTTTGCCTTGACGTTTGTCCATCTCCTTCAGAGTAAGATATGCCAGCAATAATCCACTACAAAACAACCATAGATATGCCAGCAATAATCCACTACAAAACAACCATAGATATGCCAGTAATAACACACTACAAAACAATAAAAGACATGCCAGCTATAACACACTACAAAACAATAAAAGATATGCCTGCAATAACACACTACAAAACAATGAAAGACATGCCAGCTATAACACACTACAAAACAATGACAGACATGCCAACACTAATCCATCACAAAACAACCATAGATATGCCAGTAATAATCCACTACAAAACAATAAAAGACATGCCAGCAATAGCACACTACAAAACAATGACAGACATGCCAACACTAATCCATCACAAAACAACCATAGATATGCCAGCAATAACACACTACAAAACAATAAAAGACATGCCAGCAATAACACACTACAAAACAATGACAGACATGCCAACACTAATCCATCATAAAACAACCATAGATATCCCAGCAGTAACCCACCACAAAAGAAAGACATTTTATATATCATGGCAATAATCAAACACAAAACAATGACACACATGCCAACAGTAACTAACTACAACACAATGACAGACATCTTAGCAATAACCACTGCAAAACAATGATAGACATGCCAGTAATAACACACTACACAACAATGATGGACATGCCAGTAATAACGCACTACAAAAGAACCACAGATATCCAAGGAATAACACACCACACAACAATGATAGATACCCCAGCAACAACACATTACAAAACAATCATAGACATCTCAGGAATAACTCACTACAAAACAATCATAGATATCCCCAGAATTACACGCTTCAAAACATTAATAGATGTCTCAGCAATAAACCACTACAAAACAATGATAAATACCATTCAATAACCCACGACAAAAGAAAGAGAGATGTAGATATACCTGCAATAATCAACTACAAAACAATGACAGATATCCCAGCAACAACTCACTGAAAAACAAGGGTAGTTATCACAGCAATAACCGACTACAAAACAATGCCAGATATTTCAGCAATAACCCACAACAAGACAATGGTAGATGTCCCAACAATATCCCACTAAAAAACATTTATAAATACCCCAGCCATAACCCAATAAAAACAACCATAAATATCCCAGCAACAACCCACTACAAAACAATGAGAGATACCCAAGCAATAACCCACAACAATGGAAAGATAGATGTAGATATACTAACAATAACCCACAGTGACTAAAGAACAAAAATAGATATCCCAGCAATAACTCACTATAAAACAGAGACAGATATGCTGGTAACAACTTTTGTACCAATCAATGATAGATATCTGTCAAGGGCCTTGGGACAGTACATATGTCGAATGACAGTGAGCCGCGTCTACAGTTAGACCTAGGGTACCGGTATGTTATTAGGGCTTGACTGCACTTGTGCCTAGACTGAAAGTAGACTGCACACAGATGAGAAGGAAACATACCTCAGCAAGAAGAAAGAATCTACCGACACAGTGGCGCTCAGAATCGCTTGAAACGTGAATCGGCTGGTCATCTCCGGCAGGAAAGATCCCAAATTATCTGTCAACAAAGAATACAACTGTAAGATGCTTCTCCGCCTTGAGTGATTACAGACATCTTGAAACTGGACAGATTTCCGAGGACGCTGTTAAAAATATGAACAACAAAATTTGCGCCTCACTTACCAAATACATTTTCTAACCTGTAGTCTTATTAGACATTGCAAACAACACTAAACTAAGAGATCAAAGCTTGTCCTACCTCCCGTTGTCAGGCCAAAGACATAGGTGTGTCCCAGGATAACCCAGGTCATGCTGAGGAAGCGCACCCCGTGGACAGCCCCGAGGGTACCCTGCCCTCGACTCGTCCCCAGCAGCTTCTTACCGTTACGGTACACAGAGAAAGCCAACAGGAGAGGCTCCAACCTACCTGAGAGAGAAACAGATTGGCTGATTTAATGAGTTGTGGACTTATTTATGCATTCATTTTTTTTTGGATTGTTTTTATTATTTGAATATCTGAGTAACGCGTCAAGGAAATAACACGAATCAAGGAAATAAATAAATAAATAAATAAATAAATAGATAAATAAAATTATTTGATTGTAGTTCAAAGCCGTAATCTTCACTTATCCCATCGGGGTTAGTCAATTGGATGGAGAAAACCGGCCGAAATCCCGATGTAAACCACCAACCTTTGGCAATTACTGAGGAACTTTCCCAGCTTCATCATACTGATGGAAGCCAAGGGTGGTCGGTCATCTTCTATTAGAGCATGTACACCAAATAGTGACGTGTTACTGAAAAGTACAAGAGAGTACACAGCTTTGGCCTCACTTGTTGAAGGCGTTAAAGATTTTCACTAAATCTCCACTTTCATTTATGTATTTTTTTTTTACAATCAGTGTCTTCACTCACCGGGGTGTGATACATCCGGCTGTTCTTCCCCCTGCCCCAGAAGAGCGGTGTTGTCGGTTGGAGAGTACGGCCCCTGGGTATCAGAATCTCTCCGTTTTATGGTCGGGTAGCCGTTTATCAGTCCTTTCCCCTCGTCGACAGGAAGGGAGGCCAAGTAAGCCGGGAGTTGGTACCGAAGGATGTCATAACCCGTCCCAAGGATTAGGACAGCACCAAAGATGGAGGTCAGCACTCTGAGGAAATCAAATACCAAATACAGAACATAACCCGTTTCAAGGATTAGGACAGCACCAAAGATGGAGGTCAGCACTCTGAGGAAATCAAATACCAAATATAGAACATAATCCGTCCCAAGGATTAGGAGAGCACCAAAGATGGAAGTCAGCACTCTGGGGGAATCAAATACCAAATATAGAACATCACCCGTATCAAGGATTAGGACAGCACCAAAGCACCATGATGTTCCAGTGGCGGCGGCATGGACTAGCCCTGCCACAAGAAGACACATTACAAGTACACACCAGACGGACTCTTCGTCGTCATGTGACTGACAGACTGTCAAGTACGACGTTAAATCCCAAGCACTCACTCACTATAGCTATTAAAGGCGTTTTGTAGGTTTCACCGGTATCTTCCAGTCACTCAAACATTTTATAACTGCGAAAAAGCTACTGTAACAGTCTAAGCATGAACTTGAAGTGAAATAGGAACATAAATGACATTTCTAGCGCAACCTTTTTGTGGCGTTCATCACTTTGGCACAGGATGGCGGCTGACGATGCAGCCTGTATGTATTTATTTATCTTATTGGTGTTTTAGGCTGTACTGAAGAGTGTTTCACTTATACGATGGCGGTCAGCATTATGTTGGAAGGAAATTGGGCAGAGCCCGGGACAAAATCCCGTATGTATAGCATGATCTCGGGATAACGTCACACGATCTGACCTCATACGATTTTACGTCACACGGCATAACATTTACTCGTCCGTACAGAGCGGTGGCGTTATCCAATGTCGTGGAAGGCAACGACAGACGAAATTCTCTCTTTTTTTGACAAATATGGCCAATGTCTTATATTGAAACTACCGCTGGTATATTTGACACATTCCTTTGTCCAGGACTATATCTAACCCATATTAGCTGAGTGGAGCAGCCCAGTGAAAACCCTGCGTCACATCTATCAGTTTTGGTCATGTAAACAAATTGGAACTCACTGACCACAGAACAACACAACGGGAAACTTTAAAGTTCTTTCGGCAGGAGAAACACGGAAAGTATCGACTTACATGACGACAATGGCCCTGGGATCAGTGGAGACGTCCTGGACCTCGGAGCAATCCCCAAAAAGAGGAACCGGGGGTAGCTTGACCGGAATGAGGGAGAGACCTGGGAAATAGTGTACATTCAGCAATAGTTGAATTGTAGAGTGATCAGTGCAGGTATTGCAGTCTTAGGGTCAAGATGACTTGTGCATCTCTAGACAGGTACAAGTCCTTATACTTTTACAACACAAGCGTTGCAATTATACAACATCTTAAATGCTGTGAAATATGACTTTCAGCGTCAAAAAATGTTACAAGCTGTATTTCAAAATTGTCTTCGTATTTTGTATAGTGTTAAATTTCTAATACTTCAGAAAGTTTCAGGCTACCATTATAAATTCTTTCCCTAATCCATGCTCGACTGAATCCAAGTCAGCCGTTAGTTTGCTGATAATATATGAAACTATTAGTTCAGAGGTGGTTGACTATAATGTTGTTACCGTAAACTTGAGTGATGGCTTTAAAAACTGAGGCTTGTTCATTTTTGAACATATTCTCTGGTCAGTTGTCATCATTTTATCTCGTGGTACACACGTATTCATCGGAGGTATAGTGTAGTATGTTTTCTACAAAAGTATGCGGAAATGAAGAATCTCTAATCTCACAATGCACAATTTGTTTAATCGCTTAATATATGTACCATGTACTTCACACAGATACTTTAAGTGTATGTGATGCATAGACAATCATGTCCACTAACCAGAGTTGACCAAGCCCACGGCGTCCTCCCCATGACAGCTGTCAGGCAGGCATAGGCCGATTATCAGTCCTGGGGAACCTGTGAACTGGAATCATAACGGCAGGTTTGAAAACATGACCGGGGAAGTGTTTCATGATATTGATATACTTTCAGTGAAAGTAAATTTTTCATCGACATTATGAATTAGCGCGCTAATCTGAGTTTAAAACATTAAGCTTCTTCTCAGTAGAAGTCTTGAGTTTTATCTGTTTTAGCACAGAATGCAGAAGAGCTGTTGGAATACAAGAAACATGGTTAGAGAATCCACTTTGCCCGATTCCATCCATACAGGCAATTTAAGAAGTTCAGGTTCAGCGATGTCTGTAGGCGGGGGATTTGGTAGAATTTAACTTAATGTTCAACTGTCAATTTCTCAGATGTCCCAAAAGTTAAAGCTCGTGACTTACTAGTCCGTTGACGCCGGCCGCCGCGGGTGGGGCTGTGGCATTGGGATCTTTGATTGCAGCCGTCAGTCGACAGTAGCGCCCCCTGAACGGATACCTAGGGTTTGTTTTGGCCGTGGCGTTGTCATACAGGACGGCTGTGACGTTCACACATTGCTCATATGAGCCTCGCCAGGCTAGGTTACCCAGTAACACACCACTGGGAAGTTTACCTGCGGAATCTAGCACTGAAACAAAAAAGACATGAGACGTCACCTTCAGCTAGGTGAATTCCTCCTCTCGTTATACTGATAACGATGACTCCAGTTTCCATACAGAATATAAGGATTTTCCATTAAAGTTTCATTCAAGTGAAGGAGCTAAGAATATCTCTAATCAGTGATACAAGATTCATCATTGTCTTTAAAAAGTTACAATAAATTCCTTCATATATGTGATGTTACACCAAGTCTTCACTATGCTGTCGCCTAATACGTTGAGTTAACTCAGCTACGATTTTTTCTCCACAAAACTGATTTTTGTGTCGCTAAACTAAGTTACTATATCAGTGAGGATATAACATTAAAAATCGAGTCAACATTTATGTGAATATCACTCTAAACTACACACAAAGACTGCTGAATCATGGAAAATAATCGGCACCCCATGTGACACACCGACTGGTGATTATGTAGGACAAACGCCGCACAACTACTGATTCTGGAGAAATAATCGACTCGGCCCGATTATTTTTCAATAATCGACAGTTACGTGACATATATGTACAGATTGTCCGTTCTCTGCGTTGAAAATATGCTGACCGAGGCCCTAACGCGGCCAAAAAATCCAATATTTTTTAATTTTTATGTTGAGTCGGAGAACACCCAAAATAAACAAGTTAATTTGCAGTGACCTTTTTCCGAAGGAATGCCATATTGGGACATACACTAGTATACCTTACACGATTGTTGGTATTTGCAATAACCGAAGATACGGCATCGTGGCACACGATACATTATCGTACCGGTAGCTCTAGTGTACCCACACCCCTTTAGAAATAGAGTGCGTGATGTTCCACGAAAAGGCTGTCCGGTGTTGTTACACGATATCGTTGACAAAATCGCGCCCGGCTCTTCTGCCTGTTTCTAATGTCTACTTCGTTTACATTATGGCTAATTTACTCATCGGGCGTAACAACTTTCTGGGTGACATCTCCCTTTGAAGCTATATGTATATGTAAGTTTCCCTGGAGTTTGTCTCGGTTTTCACTGACACTATTATTCGAGTATTTCTTCCATGTAAAAAAAACATCAGACGTTACATAAAATATTTTGACCGACTTACAGAGTGCACAGGTGGCTCTTCACAAAAGCGGTCAAAATCTAGAACTCAGATCAGACTTTTTTTAAGGTGTTGTATGACGGGTCAACATTAGTGTCGTGTCATGCAGTGCACAGTGAACAAAACGGAAATCATGGCGCTTGAGTGTTGGGGGTGACCAAGATACGTAAGACTACAGATTACCAGAACAACCTGTTTTCATGTTATTGTGCACATGTATTAAATGTGACGATGTCGAAGCGTTTCGAGTATTTCTAGACCACTGACGTCTAGTATATTGTGCTTACATCACTGCCTTTTTGACCTAATTCTACTTAAGCCAAGGCACAAGGGGATATGTAAGTTGTTACTTCTTAAACACTTACATGAACAGTAAGAGTGAAATCCTAATTGAGATATATAAAAAAAGAGGCCGATTTTCACTGGGGTTCACTATCACACTGTCGTAGTCTGTAGTCTCTTATATTAGCCAATGTGTATACACCTTTCGGGTCTGCACGCGCGGGACTATCACTCACACCACGTGATCCGCAAATGGCGTGGGTCAGACTTTGTCTTGACGCAATATTGCGTGTGTCATTTTTCCGATGGGAACTTGATCCATTTTAGCCTGCAAATGTGGGCTTAATTCTCAGTTCACTTGCCATCTAAAATAGTGTCGTGCATATTACAAATGATGAAACAACTCGTGTGTATTGTCAATTACTTGAATGACGGTAAGCAGTCATTGTCCTATACTGAGCAAGATGATCGTTGTTAACAATGGGCAACGTGTGGGACAAGTCCGAGAAAGATAATGTATGTACCAAAGTCCACGAGTCATGCACGCGGTTACAGGTACGGATTCATTACACTACAGGTCACCGACGTGGGCTACCAGTAACATTCCTTCTGAGGTCGGCCACGTCATTATTACACACAAAATAATGCGTGCCATTTACTCCGAAACAATTTCCCGCAAAAGCTGTTCCTTTCCCATAAAATTATTCCTCCCCGCACTTACTTGCTAATGCCCACGGGTACCGATGAACTAAGGCATCTAGATAAACCATGGTGTCATTCAAGCATCCCTCAGACACGTTGTAGTTTGGAGGTCTGGCCATCACAGACCCCTCTAGCCCAGGAATCCCGTCATCGATGTCAGAGTTTGATTCCTTGGGGTCCCAGGCTGTATCGTCCGCGACGACCGTCTTCTCAGACACCCGGGGAAGAGGGAGCGAATTGACCAGCCTGGAATACTTGAAACTGGACAAGTGGCGGATCTGTTCCGGGGATGCGCCGATGTTTCCAAGGGCTGTCATGGCCGAGATTTTGTCCAAGGCTTGAGAGTTGACGGCAGCGAATATTCCCAAAATGATGAAAAGCACATTTAACTCTGTCCGATGGAACGATGATCTGGTACCCATTCTGTCCATGACGACGTGGAAAAGAATTCAATGTATCATAAATAAAGTTTCTCACCGTTTGATGTTACTTGTAAAATGACCTGGGTGTGGATCCCAGTAAACAAGTTGCAAGGAAACCTAGGTTGGGTAAGAACTGTTATATATGGTAGAGGATTTTCCGCGGCTTATGTCGAACAGACACCTACATGTGCACCTGTAGCCCGCCGTTAACTAGTGTGACCGCATTATTCAGTACGCCAGTGTCACTGTCAAATGTAAACATGGTCCACACCAGTAGTCAGAGGTCACTGATTTGACCCGGATAAATGATGACCTCTTATGGAGGCATGTGCACTCCGAGGCGTAAATAATCGCATTTCGTCGTGTATCTTTACAATGGGGTTGAGGGTGAGTGTAGATATCTAACGGTTAGTTTTATCTACTCGTGTAAGCCGAGTTAATTTGAGTCTCAGCCACTTCTGAAACTTACAGCTGCGGGGTTAATAATTAGGTCCCCCCGCAGATCTGGATTTGTGAGAGGGTGCGAGGCGGTATTTGACGTGAGTTAGACATAAAGCAAAATCAACCTTTTTAAGTTTCCTCTTTCCTCCATCTAATAGCAGGTGCCCGGTGCATATAGCATAAATTAATAGAGTCAATGTGTATAACGACTGTATGAAGAACAACCGGCCTACTCAGCATGTGAATACATGGGGCACTTGATGCACTGCTAGCCTGTAAGATACAAGACAGGGCAAGTCATGTTGTGCCCTGAAGTAATCGGCTGTGAACATAGGCCTCTACAGGTTGTACAGTTAGCTATGGCACACTCGATCTAGGCACCTACCTGTACATGAAGTGAATCCGATGTCGGTGGAACTGAAAAGTGTTTTCCCGAGATAAACCCACACGCTTTTCCACAATTCCACCACATCGGACGTAAGTCCAGTTAGCTATACACTCACACCGCGATTACTTGGTTGTCACATCGTATTGAGATCTTCTATTGCCGAGCACAGGCCGGTGGGTGAAAAACGATACCAACCTGCAGTACAATGGGTGGTCATTGGACCATTCCGGCCCTGTGGACAAACAAAGCTTTCGACGAGATCTAAGCAACCCGAACTGCATGTTTCTCCATGTTACAGTGGGTGTACACACTTCACAACGGTAATATGCGTATGTCTTACTGCACCAGAGTTTACAATACAACGAGCAGGTATTCTATGCGCTTTACTCAACCATGGAGTGTTTCTCCTCGGTTCACCGCGCCTTTATCACACCTTTCATTGCATAACGGTCAAGGCCTATATAAGTATGGACGGAAGCGTGCGATTACATTGCGTAATGTGACTCCCGAGGCATTGTGAAACATCGTGTGCCGAATGACTTATTTCTGTTATCTGTGGTGGTTTAGTTGTTGGATCTATTAATGCACTTGCCTCGATGCCAAAAAAAAAAAATAAAATAAAAAAAAAGAAAAGAAAGGAGGAAAAAAAAAAAAAAAAAAAAAAGAAAGAAAAGCAAGGAAGAAAAAAAAAACAAAAACAAAAAAAAAGAAAGAAAAAAAGAAACACCCAGGAGGCGACTATATATATGTTAAAATTTTAAGAGAATCTGGACTATGTGGTTCATTTATTTATTGCAGTCAAGGAGTGGTAGTCGAAGAAACGTGAGTGCCAGGAGTAATCCACCGTCTTTCCCAATGTAGCTGACAAATCTCCTGACAGCAGAGATAGAGCTGGGTTCATGCGTACTATCTCATTGGTCCAGTACAGGGGCCTGATGGCCACAGCTAGCCAACGCCCTGAAACCACCCTGGCCAACTAGGGCCCCGTTAGAGCGTTTCGGAAATTGGCATTCATTTCTGGTTCTGTCGAGTGTTTGGACTGACACATGCCTCAGGGTCGATCTTAGCGGAACAAAGCGCAGGCCTGCACAGCTGCTTTGTGTATGATATATGTTAGTCCTGGCACTAAAAAACCTATCACTTATTCTTAATATATGTATCCACACATTCCCTTTTTTTTCTTTTTTTTTTTGATGATCGTGGAAAATCTTTGTCCCATTTCGGAAAATATATGTTTTACACTCTATTGACTGTAAATCTGTAAAAATCACGTGAAGAAAAATTCTGATTATGAGGCTGAACTGAAGAGCGTAACAGGTAATTTACATCCTGAAATATGGTAAAACCTGCGATACAACATCAGATGTCATGTTGTATCCCAGAGGAAACATAAGAAATAGGACCCTTTCAGATAACATAATAGCGTATGTTTCTTAAATTTTGATCACAATGATAATGAAGAGGCGACAGAAAGTACTTAAAAAACAACATAAATATACACAACGTTGCCATAACACAAACTTTAATTCCTTCACACAAGGGTAAAGACAAGTTGACAAGATCATAACAGATTAACGATAGACCATGTCATGAGATCTACAAATACATTAACAATGCAAACTGTAGGCGTACACACACGTGTTTTGGCATGAAACACTCAGATGTAACCGAGGAAAATTCTTGTGTATATATAGGCTATTTTACAATCGGATGTATTGTGCTTACAATCTTCTTATTCAATGCAGAATGACCTCATCCCCGTTCACTCACTTGCTTGCAAATATAATCACGGCGGTTTAATGTTTAATTGTAATGTCATACTTTATCTGTTTTATTGGAAGCATGCAATATGTAGGCCCATAGATTGTGGAGTAATCCTATAACGCTGTCTCGTTAGGTCCACAAGTGAAGAGCTATGGCTAATTTATTCATCGTCATCACACATCTATGTGTCCCTGTTTATCGTCAGCAACACCCTACAAACATCCCATGGGCGAGGGGGGAATGTAAGCTACAAATATTGTGCACAAGAAGGGGTATGTATTGAATTACGCAGAAACCTTTACAACTCAACATGTATTTATAAAATTCTTTAATTAACATTATAGTAGATATGAATTAGCACCACAGGTCAGAGTGGCATTGCTGATAAAAACAACAAATCAGATCAATTAATGAACTAACTTTTAAGCATATCCTTTTTTTAACATAAAAACGAGTGTACACTGTACGAGTTATGTAATATCAGTGTGCTAATTATACCCATGCGTATTGGTTAGTGTACGCGGCATGCTGGAAAGTCGGACACATAGATTTTAAACCTCATATGTCACAGCGTTTTGTTAAGACATAAGAAATGTCTTTACTGAACACGCGATGTCTACAAGACAGGTGCATAAGAATTTTATACCAAGAACGAGACATAAGCAGATTTACTTCTAAATTTGTACTTCTAAGTTTTTTTGGGAGGTTGGGAAAGAGAATGACACAAACACTTAAAAGTACAAAGGCAACTTTGCAATGTGAACTATAACCGAGGTAGTTTGGGCCAAATTATTTTCTCCCGACTTAGCAGGCAATGAGGAACTATTATTTCAAATATCAACATTGTGATTGGTTGGTTAAGGCGGGGCAAATTAATTTCCTCCGCGTTAGCAGAATAGGTTTTTTATTCTCTTTTTTCGAATGCTTCCCCCCCCCCCCAAAAAAAGATAAGAATTGAAAAACAACTCTGTCTCTTCTCTGGCTCGGTAGGATATAATATCACTTTTTTCCTTGCATATATAAGCCTATACCTGATCTCAAATGCCATCATATTAACCCACCATACTTTGAATCCCATATGTCTATTTACACAAAAAGTGTTTATTTCATTGATTTATATTCAGGGCTGGACGTCCTCAAAAGTGTCCACTTGATATGGTCATGATTGTGGAAGAAGAAAATCAGACTGTGAGTTCAAACACAGCAGACGCTGGCTTCGTCTCCAGTCGTACATGAAAGTCTGCCGATACCTGCGGATGCTGGTGAATTCTCCCGAGCTCTGCCGGGTTTTCTACCTCTATATACTGGCCATCATGGTATAAGTGAAATATTCTTGAGTGCGGCGTAAAACATCAATCAGATAAATAAATTAATTAATTATGATGTCGTAGAAAAGATGAGGAGATATGCATATATATTCAAATCAACATTTAAGAAAGGAAAATAAATCTCCTGCGGCCATGTAGGCTATAAGTGTACTGGTTCGTATATATCGATACACGTACTAGGACATAATATCTCATAATAATGTCTTCCTACATGCATCTCTTATTAATAATTTGTAATTAGAAATCAACATCTATAGCACTGAATTTAGGGCTAAAAGTGGTAGGCCTACTACACATCTCTTACAAAATCATTCGCCCATATAGGCGACATGTATTGCTTATGTAATTTGCCATTCATCCGTATTTGGAACTTAGACCAGACCACGAACTTGATCACGCAGTATGAGGAACGCTCCACTTAGGTCATGTAACCTGTTTAGCTGGTGCATAGGGTGCATAGTGTGCAGTCTATGTATGAATGGGAGACTTGAATGGGAACCAGTTTTGTGCGGTAGGGGGCTCTGGTGATCACAGGTGTGGCACATGCGGAAGTGGGTGATGGTGTCGGAAAGGTATCGTTGGATAGGTAAATATCTGTGATCCATTCTCTCTGTTCTCTCTCAGACGTCATGCCAAGTTATGGTTTAGTATATTTTCACAGTGTACGGTATTCTTTATTTGAAGAAATCAAGATGAAGGTCTATATTTACTACATGTATTACATACAGAAACCTTTCAGGATGAGTGTGTTGATGTTATTTTATCCGGGTGTGGTTGGGCCTGACTGGACGAAAAACCCGGATGGGAAGAAAAACTGGATGATGAAAAACCGCATGCATCGCAGTAAACTCAAGGGATTATGAAAGAAAAGATTCTTAGCTATAGATACATACTAAATTTGTGTTCATGAACGTTGGATTTAGTGTGTTTATCTTGACCGGACGGGAGTTCGTCGAAGGTACATGTAGCTCGAAGTATAACCCCTGTTTTCAGTCTCTCTTTCATGAATTGGACTGAGGGGATATCATAGCCACAGAGGAAAGCAATGTTAGAGCTTATGCGCTTTCATGTGAAGTCTGATAAGTAGTTCTTGAATGTCGATTGCAGTCCAAAGCAGCTGTCTACTGTGTGTCTTACCTTTCAGCTCGGCCGCAAAATCAACATCCCAAGAATATTCTACTCAGTAATTATACGCCAGGCCAAAGTTCGTGAAACTGTCACCGCTTGCGAGGCGGCTATCTTGCGTCAACCACTGTTATGGATGTTGAGCGCTTGTTTCTGTAACGGTGCATGTGCATTAAACCCTAAAAAAGCACATCATCGCCGATTAGTTGTAAAATACATGTACTGGGCCCTTTTGTGAACTTTGAGCTGATGTGGCATTACAGAGTGAAATATACATGGGATGTTGTGTTTGCGGCCGACCTGAGAGGTAAGAGACACAGTTGACACCTGTTTTGGGCTGCAATCGTCACTCAGAAAGGGCTTAATCTGACTTGGGGTGAAAGTGTGTAAGCCCTAGCATTGCCTCCCTGTGTGGCTATGAAATCCCGTCAGTCCAGTATATAAAAGAGGGCTTGAAATCGCGACCTGGCGCTTCTCGAAGCGATGAGTGCCGTCGATGGAATAACCAATCCATGTCCTAACTGCACAGCAGCTTGTTAAATTTCTTCTCTTTTCTCTGATGATCACAGCAGACTTCTTTATTTCAAAATTTAGAAACAAAATAGCATTTGTTTTGATAAGTACATGGGTTGGTACCAGTTGATGTTGAATTTATTTCATTAATATTGATGTTAATAAAATAATATTTTTTGACAGCTAATTTAATAATTTCAGTTTTTGTAATTAATGTATAAAGTATACATGTATTTCATTTTTACCAGCTAGTGTATTGGTAAATATAAAAAAAATATTTACACTGAAAAAAATTTGGAGACGTGTAAATGATAAATTGAAAGTTGCCATTACTTCTAGAAACGAGAATCCAATGAGATATATGAGAGATATATATGCATCTAACATTATTATTTAAAAATTAAGAGTTTGGACCATTTTTTTTTATTCCTTCATGGTAATATTCTGCTGTGTGAATTTGTGAATATTAAGTGAAACTTGGTATATGTTATGGAAAACAAAACTAAATCTGCTTTAAATGTGTTGCAAAAAGCTCATAATAGCTTACAAAGTTTTGGTATGTTTATTCATGTTTGGTTGAATGTATGCATTGACACATTGGAATTAGTTTTGCTTCGGTCATTTTTGAAAAATTTCTCAGGTAGAAAATCAAAAGAAAAATTCCTATTTATATGTTGTTAAAAAGTAATAGAAAGTATTGCATACCTGACAGTGCTGAACATTATCTGAGCACTCCTCTATACACCATATATACATATAGAGGAGTTTATTGTATGGGTGTATCAGTATCAACCCTGTGTAGATTTTAACAATTATTTCATCCAAACAAAATCATATGGAGTTGTAAAAGGGATGTGGCGGTTTTCCATTTTTTTTAATTGTACCTTTTTTTAAAATTTTTGTTAGGTAAGTGCAAAAACATTTGTGAAGAAGAGAGTTTTTTGAGTTTTCCATTTTTTTCCCAAGCAGATGAAGAAAAAAAATAATCCCAGTATAAGATCGTGGGCCCCGAGATAATCAGTCAATCGGATTACGGCTACCTGCGGACAGATGATTGGTTATCTTGGGGCCCACAATGTTATGTCGCGGCCCAATATAATCAGCCAGCCATAGTGCCACCAACTTGAGCTTTTCAACAAAAGCGCGAAGCAAAACCTAATCCAATTGGCTCATTATCTCAGGGCACGAGATCCTTTTCAGAGATTTTTTTTTCTTCTGCTTAAAACAAAAAGAAAAAAAGGAAAACTCCAACACAATGTCTTATTATGTAATTTTTTTTTGCACCTGCTTAAGAAAAAGAAAAATTCACAACAACCCCACCCCCCCCCCCCCAAAAAAAAACACCAAAGAAATTATTAAACTGCCATGTCCCTTTTACGGCTCCGTAAAATCCGCTTATTATCATATGATATTTTATCATTTATTCATCTGATCCTTGAATATACACATGCATGGTGTTTTGCATTTGTTCATTTCTTGCTTATGTTTTTATTTTACTTGTTCTGCAACAAATTTAGCATCGCTGTGACAGGTATTCAAGGAAACGTATAAAATGAATGGACTTTATGTATTTATTTGATTAGTATTTTATACCATTTCAAGAATATTTCACTTATGCGACAGCGGCCAGCATTATGCTGGGAGAAAACTAAGCAGAGCCCAGTGGAAGTCACACATGTGACCGTTGAGGAAGTCAGCATGAGCTGGGGCTGATCTCAACGACACCATAGGTGAGAGGCCACAGAGGCCCATATACACTGTACATGTTTGTTATAGAGGTCAGTACATGTATCCTAAAGCAGCAGACATGAAGAAGTTAGATTCTAGCAACATCGTTACATTGTTGTCCTCTTCATTTTTAAAGAAACTTGTGAATAGAAGAAAAGAAGAAGATTTTCAGTTGTGTGAAGAACAGCTGTAAATCATGGAATACTATTACATGTGAGTATACAGAATATATTACTTGTTAATGGAGCTTTAAGTGCTCATACAATGCTATGTGCTACAGTACAGTTAACATTGCAAGGCTTTCCACCAGCCTTTAATGTATGACAGACTGTGATGTGTTCTATTTGACATATTTCTGACCAGCTCACAAGCATCACTGCATGTATGTGGAGTTTTGTAGATTATACATACATGGAGTATTTTAAAGAAGAAGGGAAAAGTGCTTAAAATTTTTAAAAAAATTTTAACTGAGGCTTGTTTTTTTTTTGTTTTGTTTTTCTTTTGCCCATGTACAGTACAACAAGAAAGTCAGCACCATGAACACGGGATGGGTTCCACACAGATGTTACACACGTGTGGAATGCATTACGTAAGTCTGCCTGCTTGAGCGTAATATGCTGTGTTTCAGAGTAAACCACACGCATGTCACACATGTGACAGGCGTGTGGTATGGTGCTGACTTTTTTGTTGTACTGTATTTGGTGGTGGCCTGCAAAACTGGTGACTGTGCCCTGGTTTAAATGTATGTTCTCACTAAGCTACAGCTGTAATACTGCCAAAGTTGCATGAAACCCTAACCATTCCTTCCTTCACACCTGGCCTTTTCTTATGTGTCTGCCTTGATATTGCTGACAGAATCATTATCGTGCTGGTTGTGAAGGTGATTTTCTGGACCTGTGTTTTTCACTTCGTAAGGAAAGCTCGCACAGCCCGAGGGAGTCAGGGTGGCACACCATCATCCCCAGCCCCTCACAATGTAAGTATAGCCACTACACCCATCTGGATGTCACACCATAATAGCCTGCACCTCACATTACTTGGATGTCAGTTCAACATTTTCAGTATGTCACATTATGTGGGTATCACATAAAACATTGCATGTCTCTGATATTGTCTGGATGTCACACCAACATAGTCATCACCGAATAGCGCCTGGATGTCATACCAACATTGCCATCACCTCACATTGCCTGGATATTACATAAAACATTGTCTTCACTTCACATTGCCTGGATATCACTCCAACATTTCCTTCACCTAACTGTGCCTGGATGTCATACCGACATTGCCTACACCTCACAGTGCCTGGACATCACACCAGCATTGCCTTTACTTCAGATCTCCTAACTGTGCCTGGATGTCATACCGACATGGCCTACACCTCACAGTGCCTGGATATCACACCAGCATTGCCTTCACTTCAGATATAAAGGATGTCACACCAACATTGTCTGCATCTTGCACCATATCAACAGCCTACTCAGTCACTGCCATGTTGCCGTCACTCCAAATTGTCTGGATGTCACACCGACATTGCCTGGTAATCACACAAACAATGTCAGCTACTCACATTGCTTGGATGTCACACCAACATTGTTATAACAGACTGCACAGTCACTCCCACATTGCCTGCGCCTAACAGTGCCAGGATGTCACACCAAGATTCAGTTGATGTCACACAGTCACACCTGCCACTCTATGTATGTTTAGTAACATTCTGCAGTTAATCAATATTGGTGTCTAGAATATGGTATTCTCATGCATAGAACAAAATAATCTGGCTTTGTTCCTTGTCAGTATTGTATTTAAATTTAAATATCTTTCGTATAGAAAACTGGCTGTTTACGGGCATGTATATTTGATGGCGTATCTTGCCATACTGAAGAATGTTTCATTGGTACATTGATGAGTTTTGAGTATGGGCAGACTGGCAGAGATCTGTCACTCATGTGTATGTAGTAAGAAGAGAGCATTGAAGTGCTGAGCCAGGGATTAGCCCCAGTTTCAGTGTCAGCCAGTGTAAGGATGGTTGACTCCAGTAAGTTTAGCAAGACGACATTGTTTGACAGTTGATTTGCTCTTCTTTGCCACAGGACCGTTCAGTCATTGTTAACTATGAGGAGCCTCCGGCCACTTCCACTGCTCCGCCGTGTTACCGTCAGGCGATGAGGTCTACCCCGTCCTACAGCCAGGACAATAGGACACCAACCCCCCCTCATTTCACACCTGAGCCCTCAAAGGCGCGATCTCCAGCTCAACTCACAAACGCACAGGCTACGGCTTAAAGGGAGGCGTGTGCAGAATCAGGGCTGATTGGTTGACTGTGGAAATGCGATTATCTGGGTTAAAACTTCCTGGGATATCAGCCATGAATAAGTCCTCTGTACCTAAAATTCAGCTTAGTTGACACATATCGTAGGCTTGCCTGGTGCTATTTAGAAATCAGCCAATCAGCAATGATTTAGGTAACGTTTCAACAATGAGGGGCGAGATTTACTCTTCCTAATTTTATACATAGTTGAGGCCTTAGCAGCTTTTGTCATATAACATGAGCAGTCGTCGTTTGTTGACAATGGCTGTCACGTCACTCTACATGCCGCACACATTGAACATTTTGTATGTGTTTTGTTACTGGTGTACATATCCTTTTATATGCCCTTTTTGACACCTTTAACACATTTCTTCCTTAACAGACCGAGTGATCAGATTTACCTGTGTTCGTTTTGATTCCTAGGTTTACCTTGAATGACCTACAAGCTGATGCATATGTACACCTCTCACTCATTACAAAATGTCATTCAACAAAACGTGTCCAGGGTTGATCATTGGATTTTCACTTCTTGACTACAAAGCCCAAGAGGCAACCATTTAAAAATATCTCATGTGTAACCACAACTTGCCCTGAAGTAATTCAGCATGCCCTGGACCAAGCAATCATGTCTTATTTTCAACTCCTGCCTCGCCTGAAATATGTGCTCAAAATATCTCACCCCATTTGTTCTTTCCTGTGTTTTTGTGCATACGTTTGAAATATTTTTAATTGAGAAGAAAACCTTGAGATCTCGATCATCAGTAGCGACTGACCAGGTGGGCAGACTGACTCCTGATAACAGCAGGGTTGTAATGGGGAAGTGCACATTCGCTGCTTGTCATTGGTTTCTTGCTCAGTCATGCCTGTTCATGTGGTATGTTGTTCTTTGTCATAGTTAGATAAGCAAGTATATATTTTTTTGTATCCCTAAATATGTGCCTCTTCCATGTTCTTGAGTGGTATTTTTAAATGTGTCTCGTGAAATGTTTTCCTTATAATTTTGGTTTTGCTTGTGCTACAAGGGTCATAGCAGCTTTTTTATCATGTTATGCTAATGAATCATAGCTGATCACATAGCAGTGCCTGCCCTTGACATTTGTTCTTCCTACTACGAAAGTGCTTTTTTCATGGTAAGTATAAGGTAATGACTCATACAGCTGTTATCACTGCACTGTGATATATTGTACGTATTTGTATCCCATGCTGCATGGAACATTGGGTCAAATAAGAAAACCAGCTTGATCCATGTGTAAGTTTTGCATGTTCAGCATAGAGTGTATATTCTTCAAAGTTGTTGGCTGAAATGTGATTGTGAGTGATGTTAGTACTGGGTTTTCTAGATTGTCCACTGTGTGAGTTCATATTGTTCAGTGCTAATAGTCACTGGAGTTCAGTGTAGGGTTTTTTATGTCAAAATTATGTTTAAAGAGCAGCTTAGGATTTACTTTAATATTTTATGTAGTTCATTGTTTGTGAATCTTGTGGGCGTTAATTTCATGTTTTGAGAGGGGTTTGGGACGGGGGATGTCTCAAATTTGACATCCTAGTAACATGTAATGTTCATTGAGAGTTTGTTTATTTCTGGAATCTTTTGAACAAGAACACTGTCAGCGATTTTGATAATTATTTTTTTAAGTGGAAAAAAGGTAAAAAACGAGGTAAGCCTCATCAGACTATATGCAAAACATACTGCTGATTTTAGTTGGAACTATACATCCATACTATAATTCCATTCCTAAAAGTCTAATAAAAATAGTGAAAGAACTGTGGTGATTCTTACTTGAGCTGTCTTTTATCAGTTGGCTTCTTCCTTTGTACCTTTTTTCTGTTTTAGTGAGAGTACTGGTGTGGTACTATTTAGAAATGGTTCAGTGCCCAAACACCTTGGTTTGATTGTCCCATTGCTATCTGTAAGCCTATATAGTGAACACTTTTCATGGAGCAGAGATATATATCAAGTGATTTTATAATCTGGAGTGATTGTGTCCCTAGTGAATAACCCCAAGGATCTTGATTTCAAGCAGTGTGTACTCACGATGTGGAGAACACGGACGGAGAACGCAGCACACAACATTGTCCAAATCACACACTTAGATATGTATATTTTTATAAAGTTTTATATTACTTGTTAGAAAAATACATATGTTTATTTTTATAAAGTTTTATATTACTTGTTAGAGAAATGCTTTGCCTTTGGTGCATGTAAAGAAAACGAAATCCATGAAAATAAAGTAACAGTTTTGTTATAAGAATTGTTCAGCGTTTACACGTCAATATCATAGAGGACTGTATTAACGTGTGCTATATGTAGAAAGTGTAATCTCTAATAACGATAATACTGTTACTTAAATTCACCTTCTAAATGACATCTACCAATCTGATATGTTCAGCTAAGAGAGCTGTGTTATTTCTGATCATCAGAGGGGTAATGCATGTTCCCTGTAGAGTCTACCGGTCAGTTACCTTGTATTTTTTGTAGAAGGCTGGTTGGTCGAGTGGTCTAGATGTTCGACATATATTGCTGGCGAATTGGTGCCTGATTCTGAGGTTGTTTGTTCGAAACCCAGTTAGGTCTAAGCCAGTTTTCAGCACCAGAACATGTGGTATATCTAGAAAGTGTAATATCTAATAACGATAATACTGTTACTTAAATTCACTTTCTAAATGCCATCTACCAATCTCATCATAGAGGACTGTCGGGTTCGGAAGACAGTCCTGAGCTTGTTCACTTACGAATGGATGCATTTCATGTAAGGGAACAGTAACGCAGTGCAGTGAGTAAGGTACCTGACTCCCAACCACAAAGCGCACGTGGCCCAGTGAGTAAGGTGCGTAACTCCAAACCACAAGGCGCACGTGCCCCAATGAGTAAGGTGCGTAACTCCAAACCACAAGGCGCACGTGGCCCAGTAAGTTGTGTGCCACCATATCACAAGAAGCACATAGTGCAGGTTCAATTCCGGTGTTGAGCTTGTTGAGTGTTGATGGTTTGGACAGGGAGTATTACGTTTTTTGAAGACGATTCCACCTAATGAGACATACATTCCGAATGGAAAAGTTAGTCGGTAGCTTGCCTAAGGTTGGTCTCATATGATTGACGTTTCGGTTCTCTCACTCATAAAACTGATCGCCTTCATCTACATGTTGGTGAAAAATTCCTGAGAGTGGCGTTAAAAAACAATGAAATAAATTCATGTTGGGAAATTCCTTCATCTGTAAAATATCCGCCATTGTGTGAAGGGAAACATTCTCGAGTGTGCACAGCGTTGAACAGTAATCAAATGAATAAAGATCAATCAAAAAATATATATCGTTCGGGAAACCAAAGACATAAAAAGAGAACTCTGGACTCTTCAAGAAGTTAATGAGAAATTTGAGAAAATGCCTTTAAATGAAGTGATCTGCATTATTTCTTTTACTCGATACTTCGACATACATTAGCCTAATGAATGAGACGTTGTATGCTACTGAGACAACGTCTAACAGAGGTCCATTTGCAAAACGAGGGGTATTTTCCTGTCCGTATTAAGTCGCTGCCTAGCCTTTGAAATTTGTGTGTTCCTCGATCAACAATGATCAGCCGAAGGGATCGCATGTCGCAGAGGTTTTAAAACGCTTGTGTTAGGTCCACATCGGCTGTTATAGACCATTGCTTCGGTCAAAAATTCCAACAGTCCGCCATGTTTAGTCAGTCGTCAGGAGAACCCCTAATCTCCGAGATACGGAGTTTTTCGATGCAGGATTAACACTGTTATGTAGCGTAGCTCAAAAGCCGAAATCTCCCACAAAGCGGACAATTTACGATAATCAAAAATGTCTGGCGCTCGGCAAGTAGTTATTAACGGGGCCGCGAGTTATGTAATATCAGTGTGCTAATTATACCCATGCGTATTGGATAGTGTACGCGGCATGCTGGAAAGTCGTACACATAGATTTTGAACCTCATATGACACAGCGTTGTGTTAAGACATAAGAAATGTCTTTACTGAACACGCGATAAGTCTACGACTAGACAGGCTCATAAGAATTTTATACCAAGAACGAGACATAAACAGATTTACTTCTAAATTTGTACTTCTAAGTTTTTTTGGAGATTAGGAAAGAGAATGACACAAACACTTAAAAGTACAGAAGCAACTTTGCAATGTGAACTATAACCGAGCTGACTTGGGCCAAATTATTTTCTCCCGACTTAGCAGGCAGTGAGGAACTATTATTTCAAATATCAGCATTGTTGATTTATCCGTGTTAGCAGAATAGGTTTTTATTCTCTTTTTTCCAATGACCCCCCCCCCCAAAAAAAAAGATAAGAATTGAAAAAAAACTCTGTCTCTTCTCTGGTTCGTAGGATATAATATCACTTTTTTTCCTTGCATATATAAGCCTATACCTGATCTCATACGCCATCATATTAACCCACCATACTTTGAATCCCATATATCTATTTACTCAAAAAGTATTTATTTCATTGATTTATATTCGGGGCTGGACGTCCTCAAAAGTGTCCACTTGATATGGTCATGATTGTGGAAGAAGAAAATCAGAGCGAACTGCGTGAAATATAGACCTACGCATCGGCCTTTGTCAGAAATGGCGATAGAGCTAGGCTACATACAAGAAAAATGCCTGCATGTACATGCATGCAATGTATATAGGCCTAGCATATTCATGCCCATGCGCACCCATACGTACAAGCCTTCAAACTGCCATGTTATGCATATGCAAAATCATGTGCCGGTATGCGGTGTATACATAATGTGTGATATAATGACGTATCTTAGGCCTGAATTAGAGTATCGTAATGAAAAGAGATGAACAAAATATATAAATGTTGAAAGCTGGTAGGGTTAAGATAAATGGCTTAAGTTTGATGTCCCTCTCACCAATGCGATCGCTGTGATTTCCAACCCAGCAGAAGCTGGCTTCGTCTCCAGTCGTACATGAAAGTCTGCCAGATATCTGCCAATGTTGGTGAGTTCCCCCGGGCTCTGCCATTTTTTCTACCTCTATATACTGGCCACCATGGTATAAGTGAAATATTCTTGAGTGCGGCGTAAAACATCAATCAAATAAATAAATTAATTAATTTTGATGTCGTAGAAAAGATGAGGAGATATGCGTATATGTTCAAATCAACATTTAAGAAAGGAAAATCTCCTGCGGCCATGTAGCCTATAAGCGTACTGGTTCATATATATCGATACGTGTACTAGGACATAATATCTCATAATAATGTCTTCTTACATGCATCTCTTATTAATAATTTGTAATTAGAAATCAACATCTATAGCACTGAATTTAGGGCTAAAAGTGGTAGGCCTACTACACATCTCTTAGAAAATCATTCGCCCATATAGGCGACATGTATTGCTTATGTAATTGGCCATTCATCCGCATTTGGTACTTAGACCAGACCACGAACTTGACCACACAGTACGATACGCGTATGAGGACCGCTCCACCGAGGTCATGTAGCTTAACCTTCCTAACTGGTGTCCGAATTGTTCACAAAGGCATATGTAAAGGGTGCAGCCTGTGGATGAGTGGGAGACTTGAATGGGATCCAGTTTTGTGCGGTAGGGGGCGCTGCTGATCACAGGTGGGGCACATGCGGAAGTGGGTGATGGTGTCGGAAAGGTATCGTTGGATAGGTAAATATCTGTGATCCATTCTCTCTTTTCTCTCTCAGATGTCATGCCAAGTTATGGTTTAGTATATTTTCACAGTGTACGGTATTCTTTATTTGAAGGAATCGAGATGAAGGTTTATTACTACTACATGTACTACATACAGAAACCTCTCAGGATGAGTGTGTTGATGTTGTTTCATACGAGTGTGGTTGAGCCTAATGATTGGATGAAAAACCCGGATAGGAAGAAAAACTGGTTGATGAAAAACCGCCTGCATCGCAGTGAACTCAAGGGATTATGAAAGAAGAGATACTTAGCTATCGATACATACTAAATTTGTGTTCATGAACATTGATTTTAGTGTGTTGACCGGACGGGAGTTCGTCGAAGCTACATGTAGCTCGAAGTGTAACCCCTGTTTGCCATTTCGATCTCTCTTTCATATATTGGACTGACGGGATATCATAGCCACAGAGGAAAGCAATGTTAGAGCTTACGCGCTTTTATGTGAAGTCAGATAAGTAGTTTTTGAATGTCGATTGCAGTCCAAAGCAGCTGTCTACTGTGTGTCTTACCTCTCAGCTCGGCCGCAAACACAACATTCCAAGAATATTCCACTCAGTAATTACACGCCAGGCCAAAGTTAGCGAAGCTGTCATCGCTTGCGAAGCGGCTATCCTGTGTCAACCACTGTTATGGATGTTGAGTGCTTGTTTCTGTAACGGTGCATGTGCATTAAACCCTAAAAAAGCACATCATCGCCGATTAGTTGTAAAATACATGTACTTGTCCCTTTTGCGAACTTTGAGCTGGTGTGGCATTACTGAGTGGAATATACATGGGATGTTGTGTTTGCGGCTGACCTGAGAGGTAAGAGACACAGTTGACACCTGTTTTGGGCTGCAATCGTCATTCAGAAAGGGCTTAATCTGACTTGGGGTGAAAGTGTGTAAGCCGTAGCATTGCCTGCCAGTGTGGCTCTGAAATCCCGTCAGTCCAGCATATAAAAGAGGGCTTGAAATGGCAAGCTGGCGCTTCTCGAAGCGATGAGTGTCGTCGATCGACAGGGGAGATAACCAACCCATGTCCTAACTGCACAGCAGCTTGTTAAATTTCTTCTCTTTTCTCTGATGATCACAGCAGACTTCTTTATTTCAAAATTTAGAAACAAAATAGTATTTGTTTTGATAAATACATGGGTTGGTACCAGTTGACGTGAATTTATTTAATTAATATTTATGTTGATAAAATAATATTTTTTTACAGCTAATTTAATAATTTCAGTTTTTGTTATTGATGTTCAAGTATACATGTATTTCATTTTTACCAGCTAGTGTATTGGTAAATATAAAAATAATATTTACACTGAAAAAATTTGGGGACGTGTGAATGATAAATTGAAAGTTGCCATTACTTATAGAGACAGGAATCCAGTGAGATATATGAGAGATATATATGCATCTACCATTATTATTTAAAAATTAAGAGTTTGGACCATTTTTTTTATTCCTTCATGGTAATATTCTGCTGTGTAATTTTGTGAATATTATGTGAAACTTGGTATATGTTATGGAAAACAAAACTAAATCTGCTTTAAATGTGTTTGCTAAAAACTCATAATGGCTTACAAAGTTTTGGTTGGTATGTTCATTCATGTTTTGTTTGATTTATGCATTTACACATTGGAGTTAGTTTTGCTTCGGTCAGTTTTGAAAAATATCCCAATGAGAAAATGAAAACAAAAATTCCTATTTATATGTTGTTTAAAAATAATATAAAGTATTGCATATCTGACAGTGCTGGACATTAACTGAGCACTCTTCTATACACCATATATACATATAGAGGAGTTTATTGTATGGGTGTATCAGTATCAAAACCTGTGTAGATTTTAAAAATTATTTCATCCAAACAAAATTATATGGAGTTGTAAAAGGGGTGTGGCTGTTTTCTCTTTTTTAATTGTACATTTGTTTTTATTTTTTCCACTTTTTTTAGGTAAGTGCAAAAACATTTGTGAAGAAGAGAGTTTTTTGAGTTTTCCATTTCTTTTTCAAGCAGATGAAGAAAAACAATAATGCCAGTATATGATCTTGGGCCCCGCGATAATCAGTCAGTCGGATTATGACTCCCTGCGGACAGATGATTGGCTGGTTATCTTGGGCCCACAATGTTATGTTTGGGCCCAAGATAATCAGCCAGTGATAGTGTCACCAACTTGAGCTTTTCAACAAAAGCGCGAATCAAAACGTAATCCAATTGGCTCATTATCTCAGGGCACGAGATCTTTTTCAGAGATTTTTTTTCTTCTGCTTAAAACAAAAAGAAAGAAAGGAAAACTCCAACACAATGTCCTATTATGGAATTTTCTTTTGCATTTTTATCATTTATTCATCTGATCCTTGAATATACACGTGCGTGGTGTTTTGCATTTGTTCATTTACTTGCTTATGTTTTTATTTTACTTGTTCTGCAATAAATTTTGCATTGCTGTGACAGGTATTCAAGGAAACCTATAAAATGAATGAACTTTATGTATTTATTTGATTAGTATTTTATACCATTTCTAGAATATTTCACTTATGCGACAGCGGCCAGCATTATAGTGGGAGAAAACTAGGCAGAGCCCAGTGGAAGTCACACATGTGACCGTTGAGGAAGTCAGCATGAGCTGGGGCTGATCTCAACGACACCATAGGTGAGAGGCCACAGAGGCCCATATACACTGTATATGTTTGTTATAGAGGTCAGTACATGTATCCTAAAGCAGCAGACGTGAAGAAGTTAGATTCTAGCAACATCGTTACATTGTTGTCCTCTTCATTTTTAAAGAAACTTGTGAATAGAAGAAAAGAAGAAGATTTTCAATTGTGTGAAGAACAGCTGTAAATCATGGAATACTATTATTACATGTGAGTATACAGAATATATTACTTGTTAATGGAGCTTTAAGTGCTCATACAATGCTATGTGCTACAGTACAGTTAACATTGCAAGGCTTTCCACCAGCCTTTAATGTATGACAGACTGTGATGTGTTCTATTTGACATATTTCTGACCAGCCCACAAGCATCACTGCATGTATGTGGAGTCTTGTAGATTATACAGTATATTAAAGAACAAGGGAAAAGTGCTCTAAAATTTTTAACTGAGACTTGTGTTTTTTTGTTTTTCTTTTGCCCATGTACAGTACAACGAGAAAGTCAGCACCATGAACACGGAATGGGTTCCACACAGATGTTACACACGTGTGGAATGCATTACGTAAGCCTGTTTGCTTCAGCGTAATATGCTGTGTTTTAGGGTAAACCACACGCGAGTCACACCCGTGTAGAATGCATTCCACACCGGTGTAACGTGCGTGTGGTATGGTGCTGACTTTTTTGTAGTACTGTATTTGGTGGTGGCCTGCAAAACTGGTAACTGTGTCCTGGTTTAAGCGTATGTCCTCACTAAGCTATAGCTGTAATACTGCCAAAGTTGCATGAAACCCTAACCATTCCTTCCTTCACACCTGGCCTTTTCTTATGTGTCTGCCTTGATATTGCTGACAGAATCATTATCGTGGTGGTTCTGAAGGTGTGTTTCTGGGGATGTATTATTTACTACCGGTCACAGAAAGCTCGCACAGCCCGAGCAAATCAACGGTTTGTCATCGTTGACAGTCAAACTCGCCAGGGTGTCACACCATCATTCCCAGCCCCTCACAATGTAAGTATAGCCACTACACCCATCTGGATGTCACATCATAATAGCCTGCAACTCACTATACTTGGATGTCAGTTCAACATTGTCAGTATGTCACATTATCTGGGTATCACATAAAAGATTGCATGTATCTGATATTGTCTGGATGTCACACCAACATAGTCCTCACCAAATAGGGCCTGGATGTCATACCAACATTGCCATCACCTCACATTGCCTGGATATTACATAAAACATTGTCTTCACTTCACATTGCCTGGATATCACTCCTACATTTCCTTTACCTAACCGTGCCTGGACATCACACCAACATTGCCTGCACCTCACATCGTAAGAACAGCCTATACAGTGACTCCCATGTTGCCTTCACCCACATTTTCTGGATGCCACACAAACATGGCCTGGATACCTCACCAACATTGCCTTCACATAATGGTGCTTGGATATCAAACCAACTTTGCCAGCATCTCACAATGTCTGGATATAAAACATTGCGTACACCCACATTGTTATAACAGACTACACAATCACTACCACATTGCCTGCACATAACAGTGCCAGGGTGTCACACCAAGATACAGTTGATGTCACACAATCACACCAGCCACTCTATGTATGTATAGTAACATTCTGCGGTTAGTCAATATTGGTGTCCAGAATATGGTATTCTCATGCATAGAACAAAATAATATCTCTTTGTTCCTTGTCAGTATTGTATTTAAATTTAAATATCTTTCGTATAGAAAACTGGCTGTTTACGGGCATGTATATTTGATGGCGTATCTTGCCATACTGAAGAATGTTTCATTGGTACATTGATGAGTTTTGAGTATGGGCAGACTGGCAGAGATCTGTCACTCATGTGTATGTAGTAAGAAGAGAGCATTGAAGTGCTGAGCCAGGGATTAGCCCCAGTTTGAGTGTCAGCCAGTGTAAGGATGGTTGACTCCAGTAAGTTTAGCAAGACGACATTGTTTGACAGTTGAATTGCTCTTCTTTGCCACAGGACCGTTCAGTCATTGTGAACTATGAGGAGCCGCCGGCCACTTCCACTACTCCGCCATCTTACTCAGAGGTGATGAGGTCTACACCCCAGGGTGGGGCAGACAAGCCCCCGTCCTACAGCCAGGTGGTGGAGGGGCGACCAGACGAGGACAATAGGACACCAGTCCCCCCTCACTTCACACCTGAGCCCTCAGAGGCCAGATCTCCAGCTCAATTCACAAACACACAGGCTATAACTTAAAGGGAGGCGTGTGCACAATCAGGGCTGATTGGCTGACTGTGGAAATGCAATTATCTGGGTTAAAACTTCCTGGAATATCAGCCGTAAATAAGTCCTCTGTACCTAAAATTCAGCTTATTTGAACCATATCGTAGACTTGCCTGGTGCTATTTAGAAATCAGCCAATCAGCAATGATTTAGGTAACGTTTCAGCAACGAGGGGAGATAACTCTTGAGATTTACTCTTACTAATTTTATATATAGTTGAGGCCTTAGTCCGACAGCTTTTATCATATAACATGAGCAGTCGTCGTTTGTTGACAATGCCTGTCACGTCACTCTATTTTGTATGTGTTTTGTAACTTGTGTACATATCCTTTTATATGCCCTTTTTGACACCTTTAACACATTTCTTCCCTAACAGACCGAGTGATCAGATTTACCTGTGTTTGTTTTGATTCCTAGGTTTACCTTGAATGACCTACAAGTTGATGCATATGTACACCTCTCACTCATTACAAAATGTCATTCAACAAAACCTGTCCAGGGTTGATCATTGGATTTTCACTTCTTGACTACAAAGCCCAAGAGGCAACCATTTAAAAATATCTCATGTGTAACCACAACTTGCCCTGAAGTAATTCAGCATGCCCTGGACCAAGCAATCATGTCTTATTTTTAACTCCTGCCTCGCCTGAAATATGTGCTCAAAATATCTCACCCCATTTGTTCTTTCCTGTGTTTTTGTGCATACGTTTGAAACATTTTTAATTGAGAAGAAAGCCTTGAGATCTCGATCATCAGTAGCCAATGACCAGGTGGGCAGACTGACTCCTGATAACAGCAGGGTTGTAATGGGGAAGTGCACATTCGCTGCTTGTCATTGGTTTCTTGCTCAGTCATGCCTGTTCATGTGGTATGTTGTTCTTTGTCATAGTTAGATAAGCAGGTATGTATTTTTTTTGTATCCCTAAATATGTGCTTCTTCCATGTTCTTGAGTGGTTTTTTTAAATGTGTCTCGTGAAATGTTTTCCTTATATTTTTGCTTTTGATTGTGCTACAAGGGTCATAGCATATTTTTTATTGTGTTATGCTAATGAGTCATACCTGATCACATAGCAGTGCCTCCCCTTGACATTTGTTCTTCCTACTACAAAAGTGCTTTTTTCATTTCTAGTATAAGGTAATGACTCATACAGCTGTTATCGCTGCACTGTGATATATTGTACATATTTGTATCCCATGCTGAATGGAACATTGTGTCAAATAAGAAAACCAGCTTGATCCATGTGTAAGTTTTGCATGTTCAGCATATGGTGTATATTCTTCAAAGTTACTGGCCGAAATGTGATTGTGAGTGATGTTAGTACAGGGTTTTCTAGATTGTCCACTGTGTGAGTGCACATTGTTCAGTGCTAATAGTCACTGGAGTTCAGTGTAGGGTTTTTATTGTCAAAATTATGCTTAAAGAGCAGCTTAGGATTTACTTTAATATTTTATGTAGTTCATTGTTTGTGAATCTTGTGGGCATTAATTTCATGTTTTGGGAGGGGTTTGGGACGGGGGATGTCTCAAATTTGACATCCTAGTAACATGTAATGTTCATTGAGAGTTTGTTTATTTCTGGAGTCTTTTGAACAAGAAAACCTGTCAGCGGTTTTAATAATTATTTTTTTAAAGTGGAAAAAAGCTAAAACATGAGGTAAGCCTCATCAGACTATATGCAAAATATACTTCTGATTTTAGTTGGAACTATACATCCCACAAACATTCCCATTCCAATAAGTCTAATAAAAATAGCGATAGGACTGTGGTAATTCTTATTTGAGTTTTGAGCTGTCTTTTATCAGATGGCTTCTTCCTTGATACTTTTTTTCTGTTTTAGTGAGAGTACTGGTGTGGTGCTATTTAGAAATGGTTCAGTGCCCAAACACCTTGGTTTGATTGTCCATTGCTATCTGTAAGCCTATATAGTCAACACTTTACATGGAGCAGAGATATATATCAAGTGATTTTATAATCTGGAGTGATTGTCCCTAGTGAATAACCCCAAGGATCTTGATTTCAAGCAATGTGTACTCACGATGTGGAGAACACGGACGGAGAATGCGGTTCCCAACATTGTCCAGATCACACACTTAGATATGTATATTTTTATAAAGTTTTATATTACTTGTTAGAAAAATGCCTTGCCTTTCTTGCATGTAAACGAGAAAAAAGTCAGTGCGAATAAAGTCACGGCTTTGTTATAAGAATTGCTCAGCGTTTACACGTCAAAATCCTAGAGGACTGTATTATCGTTATTAGAGATTACACTTTCTAGATATAGCACAGGTTCTAGTGCTGAGAATTGGCTGAGACTTATCCGGGTTTCGAACCAACGACCTCAGTCAGGCACTAAATCGCGAGCAATACATGTCAACCTTCTAGACCACTCGACCACCCAGCCTTCTACGAAAAATAGAAGGTAGCTGAACGGTAGACTCTACAGCGAACATGCATTACCCCTCTGATGATCAGAAATGACACAGCTCTCTTAGCTGAACATATCAGATTGGCAGATGTCATTTAGAAAGTGAATTTAAGTAACTGTATTATCGTTGTTATAGATTACACTTTCTAGATATAGCACAGGTTCAAGTGCTGAAATTCACTTTCTAAATCACATCTACCAATCTCATCGTAGAGGACTGTCTGGTTCGGAAGACAGTCCTGAGCTTGTTCACTTACGAATGGATGCATTTCATGTAAGGGAACAGTAACGCAGTGCAGTGAGGAAGGTGCGTGACTCCAAACCACAAAGCGCACGTGGCCCAGCGAGTAAGGTGCGTAACTCCAAACCACAAAGCGCGTGTGGCCCAATGAGTAAGGTGCGTAACTCCAAACGATAAGGCACACGTGGCCCAATAAGTTGTGTGCCACCATATCACAAGACGCACATGGTGCAGGTTCAATTCCGGTGTTGAGCGTGTTGAGTGTTGGTGGTTTGGACAGCGAGTATTACGTTTTTTGAAGACTACATAATTTCCCCTAATGAGACATACATTCCGAATGGAAAAGTTAGTCAGTAGCTTGCCTAAGGTTGATCTTTTATGATTGACGTTTCGATTTTCTCACTCATAAAACTGATCGCCTTCATCTACATGTTGGTGAAAAATTCCCGAGAGTGGCGTTAAAAAACAATGAAACAAATTCATGGTGGGAAATTCCTTCATCTGTAAAATATCCGCCATCGCATGAAGGGAAACATTCTCGAGTGTGCACAGCGTTGAACAGAATCAAATGAATAAAGATCAATCAAAAAATATATCTCGTTCGGGAAACCAAAGACATAAAAAGAGAACTCTGAACTCTTCAAGAAGTGAATGAGAAATTTGAGAAAATGCCTTTAAATGAAGTGATCTGCTTTATTTCTTTTACTCGATACTTCGATATACATTAGCCCAATGAATGCGACGTTGTATGCTACTTCGATATACATTAGCCCAATGAATGCGACGTTGTATGCTACTGAGACAACGTCTAACAGAGGTCCATTTGCAAAACGAGGGGTATTTTCCTGTCCGTACTAAGACGCTGCCTAGCCTTTGAAATTTCCTCGATCAGCAATGATCAGCCGAGGGGATCGCATGTCGCAGGGGTTTTAAAACGCTTGTGTTAGGTTCACATCGGCTGTTTTAGACCATTGCTTCGGTCAAAAATTCCAACAGTCCGCCATGTTTAGTCAGTCGACAGGAGAATCCGGTAATCTCTGTGATATGGAGTTTTTTGAAGCAGGATTCACACTGTTACCTAGGGTAGCTCAAAAGCCGAAAACTCCCACAAAGCGGACAATTTACGATAATCAAAAATGCCCAGCTGTCGGCAAGTAGTTAACAACGTTGTCGCTGACATAAGCAAGCGATGTGTGCTTAACAGAAGGGTTTATAAAACTCTTGCACTGAGTGATCCCCTCCGGTAATCATTGCTAACTGAGGAACATAGGCCTACAGATTTTAAAGGCTAGGCAGCGTATAGATACGCATAGGAAAAAAAACCCTCATTTGGTAGATGGACCTCTGTTAAACGTTGTATCCGCAGCATATACAACATGTAATTCATTAGGCTAGATACACATCTAATTGCATATATGTTTCGGTTCATTGCAGTGAATTGAAACTACATGGTAACTCCATGACAGATACGCAGGGCTACACAGGCACATATTAAGTTTGAGTTTCGGACCGCTACACTGTACGTCCAACTGGGACAAAATTATGGTCAGTATTGTCCGAACTTAATTGAACTTAATCTCGGTATACAATTTTGCCATGATAACTAAGAGATTAAGAGTTTGAGGATTTTCGCCCTTCTTTTCTTCGTCCTTTCGACAAAATTATGACCGTTTGTGAACATTTTTTTCCAGATTTGTTTTCAACACTGTTTATCATATTTTAGTTGAAACGAGGTAGATATCTTTAGCATTACTGTTAGTGACCAAGTTTGCGTTTTCCTTAGTTTTATTCATTTTCATTCACTTATTTCAAAATGGTGGCCATTTTCCTGTTGTGTACCCGAACATTTTTTTGTTTATAATTCTGAATTGAGGGTACTAAGCCCTACGAGCTTCCCCTAGTCCGACACGATCTTCATCTGTATGCGTATTTAATACACTGACAGATATTGTCAGATCGAAAAGGCCAGTAGACGTGACAGCTTGGGATCGTCCCCCACCCACCAGGTCTACGGGCCTTTTCGCTTTAACGTCAGTATGCAATACCTGCCATCATATTAACTACGCATACAGACGCAGATCGTATCGGACTAGGCTTCACCGTGGTCGTCTTTGTTCTGTTGTGGATTTTCTCACAGCTATTACTATGACGGCTCAGACCGTAACAGAACCTGTATTGCCTTCGCAGTGTTGTTACCCTATTCACAACTCACGATTCTCTTCATTCCCTACTA
This sequence comes from Acanthopleura granulata, assembly GCA_016165875.1. Lineage (NCBI taxonomy): Eukaryota > Metazoa > Mollusca > Polyplacophora > Chitonida > Chitonidae > Acanthopleura > Acanthopleura granulata. Next base: position 3,859,161 of record JABBOT010000029.1, read on the forward strand.
GCTCGACGGCCTTGTGTCAGGAAACCGGTGGTTTTGTCAGGTGAACGTTGGTCACGTCAGGAGACCGGTGGTTTTGTCAAGGCGCCGTAGGTTACACCAGGAGAATGTTGGTTACGTCTGGACACCGGTGGCTTCATCAGGAGATCGTTTTACAAAGCTGTCCTTAATTGCACAATGCGTAACTTCCATTGTAAAATAATACAGACTGAAGAAATATATGTTTAGCCCTTCTACTCCTCCCCCCACCCGACCCCACACGTCACAACAGATATTGCGCTTGACTTAGCGTTGGGACAACTTTGAAAAACTCCTAGGAGATTCCAGGCGGTTTCCTGAAGAGAGCCCGGGTTTCCACCTGCTGTTTTCTATCCTCTCCTAGTATCCTATTGTGAAATTGCATTGGGAATATATGTCACCGAATAAAACCCACTCTTATCGCATTACCTGCCTCCACAGTGCTTTGTTGAACGATAATGTTAAGAAGGCGCGGCGTTTGAAATCTCGTTGTCTAGGCTTTGGAAGACGGTGATATTACCAGGCTGCTAAATATTGAATTCGGTGAAAAGGGCCATCAGTGAGATGAGTATTGCGTGAAGCAAGTTGCCTCCCTTCGATCAGGTAAGGAGTTGTCAGCTGTGGAATTACAATGGTAAATAAATTCTGGTTGACATTTGACGGGATAGTCGTAAATGTGCTTGACATTTGTGGCTGTGACTGCTCCATCGACCCAGTAATGAGATTTAATTTGCAGGCACAGAAGTAATTGTGGAATGTGGAGACCAATTATTGTCTGAGAGAGACTGCTGTCTTCCCGTGAAGTTCATCACGGCGACCGATCACATAGTATACACCACACATCAGTATAGGAAAGAAAAGAATTGGGTTCAGCATCAATGGCGGTCAGGTTGCACTTTGGACAGAAAGATCTCGGTTAGCCATCTTGACATACAGGTTACGTTTCAGTATTTTGAGTAAAGAAACTTTGGTTTGCCATCGTGGCTTACAAGCTACGTGTCAGCGAAGAATACATAAGCTTTGGTTTGTCATCGTGACGTAAAGGATAGGTATATCAGCACTGAAGACGCAAACTTTGGTTTGCTAGAGTAAAACATGCTACGTATGAAATACTCATCACGTCAGGAACACCAAAGCTGCGAGTCTTTTGAAACACCTGTAGAACCATTCTCACTCCAAACTTCGCTGAAACACGAACCACCCAACTTAACAAACACCAAACATTATCACCCCAAGCTTCGCTGAAAAAGGACCACCTAGCTCAACAAACACGAGCCATTCCACTCCAACCTTCGCTGAAACACGAACCACCATGTTCAACAAACACGAGCCATTCCACTCCAACCACCACCCGCCATGACACATCGATCATCCTCAACCATCATCATTACTTAACCAAGCATCTCTCTTCAGCAATCATCAACCACCCAGCTTCAACAGCAATTATCTGGCTCCAACCAGACCCATCCATAGCGTTTAAACCAATAGCAAGTTTCCAGCTACAAAAAACACGATGTGTCCGCTTCCAGCAAGCACCAAATGTTTCACTTCAACTAAAACCTTCAACCATCCATTTCCAACAAAGATCATCCATACAGCTTCAACAAGAACCAAACTTTCCACTCGACAAGCATCAATCATTTTGTTTCACGAACACCAACGACCTCTCTTTGTAAACACTAATCCCTCTTCAATCACTACCAATTGTAACGTTACAAGCACCACGATCACGCCTCAACCACAACCAACCATCCGGCTCCTATAAATACATACGGCTCAGCTCCTCCACTGCCTTCATGCTTTTTCAGTCGTCAGCCACCAACAGTAAACATTCAGCTTTATTATGATAATCTGATCTGTGTTTAACGCCGTACTCGATATTTTTTCGCTCTGACGATTACGGTAAATTTAATATATACAGGAAACCAACCTGTCGAAAGAAAGACTCGAGAGTGCTATTCCTTTGACAGGGGGCGATCGCCGCCGGTCATAGTGAAGCTCTAACTTAAGTGAGATAACGTTACCATTATTATGTACAAAGGTGCTCTCAGCCTGCAACTAACCAATAAATCTCCAAACCAATGACGAAATTAACCCGTTTATCTGCAAACCAAATACCAAGCAACCAATCTGCAGGCAAATCACGAAAAAGCCAGTCACACGGCAAACCATGTCATTTGACCAAATGACTTTGTATGCATGTATGATTAGGTTTTACGTCGTACTTAGCAATTTTTCAGTTATTTGACAACGAGAATTCCTTACATTGTATATACTATGTTTTCTTGTGGCTGGGCGAGTTCCTAGCGCAGAAGTGCTGCCACTACTGGATCACCATGCCGACAACTCCAATCATGACACCCCTCCCAATCATGTTTCCTTAATTGCTATAAACACTCCGCTTTTAGTATGACCCGATTCGGGATTGACTCCGGATCTGCCGATCCCTAGGCGGACGCTGTAGCCACTAGACCACCGAGGCATGACGAGATAACAGAATAAAAATATTTATACAGTTTATACAAATGGCTCCGCCAGAAGCCATGCACAGAGGGTCAAAAAATAATCTGTTGAATGTGTAAATCTGATTTGGCATTAAAAGAGACCTAGTCTTCGCATATATATTGTGCTGTTATAAAAAAAATGTGTCGCAGCATTTAGAGTAAACGCGTGTCGTAGCCTTTAGACCAATCCTGAGGAAATCGGCCAGTACCTTATTGACGTAAAATATTCCGGTAATGATGAATACCCGTTAACAGGTTACATGTTTACGTAATATGTCAGGTTGCAGGTCTCTCTAATATTTCATTGTGCGTTCGGCCAAAAAGAAGAAAAGGAAATATGCATACTGTGGAACGGGTTAATGTGAGCTCTCTATTTTTTAGATATAACCTGTCGTATTACAGGATGTTCAACACACACTCAACTGCCTTGAAGGTTGCAGTAACATAGTTCTTCCCTAACCGGTTGACCGACCCTTTTGTTACTAATTCTCAATGCAGACGTGTGCAGTGCAAAGAAATGAGTAAACCCATGCCCTGTTATGGATGAAACTAAAGCCTCCTTCGCACTAAATCAGAATCATCCAAAGCATGCGCAACTATCAGAACAACAACTGTCGGTTCAAATCTGAGTACAGAAATGTTCCTCCGAACTACAGGGAATGAGTACATTTATGTAGTGAATAAAATGTTAACATCCTCTCTACGAAGCTCATCGACTCGTTTGTCAGTTCGTTTCCTTGATTGGGATTCAACGTGGCTTTCAACAATATTCCGTTCATATCACGACGGTAGTATCTAGTAGCAGGCCCGACCTTTTACCGACATATTTTTAGTGCTACCTCACTTAAATGCTATGCCGAAGACACCAGACTGATACATATACCGTGCATAACTGGCCCTGTTCCTCTTATGTTGTGCACCAAGCGAGGTAGTGTGAGGATTACCGACGTTAATGTTTCAAGTATGACTCAGTTCGGGACTGAGCCTCGGATCTAGTATTTACGATGCAGACTCGCTGCCTCATGAACCGTTAGGGACAAGTAAAGATTCAAATCTAAGCCTGTTACGTTACACTGTCGGGAAACTGATTTGGAATGCCAACTCGTACTCATTTCTTTGGTGCATTCCCTATTTCCTTGGGACGATAGAGGTTTATAAGTAAACTTTTGACTTGTACGGGGGTTCTGTTATAATTAGAAGAACTCCAGGCGTCACCATGTAAACTTTATCCTTTTCGATTTGTGTTATTCGTCGTCTTAGGAAACTGGGGATGACATTACTGACCCCAACGCCCGTTTTGTTGACGTCTGGTATACAAAGGTCAGTTCCGAACTTTCGATTTCCTTGTCGACATTTTGAAAAATTTCTACTCTACCCTCGGCAGGAGGTCCAGCCGAATAATGGCGTCTTGCACAGTTTGGAGCCCTTGACGAGTGAAGACACCTGATCAAATCCTCGTCTCGCTGTTACCGGACGTTTGTTCGGTGGGCTTTGTCAACTAACCTGTTACATTTAACATAATATTAAGTTCGGATGACAGAATAGAATATGTGACTGCAACATAATATTAAGCTCTGGTGATAGAATAGAATATGTTATTGCAACATAATATTATACTTTGAAGAAAAAAAACAACAACAAAAATACAAGAAAACAAAACAATAGTTCATTGCTTCCAACAGTAAGCTTGTCGTATATGACATAACTGTTTGTACATGACCTATTTTGTTATCACTCAGAAAACATAGCCTTCTGTGATTTTGGCAGACTAGCTTTTTAGAGTGAAGGCCTTAACGTGAGTGAAGGATAAACTTGACCACCGTTGGTCCGTACGCTGCAGATAATACAGATCACTGTTATGGGCCTACAGGAGGCAGGGTTAAGTTGAGTGTTCGAATCTTGCCGTTTATCCCCGTACACTGTGGATATGCCAGATCAAGGTTATACAGAAATGAGGACGCACAAGGCAGTCAGGATGACAATGGTAGGCATAGCGGTAAAAATGAATTCCAACAAAGAATTATCGACTCTGGTGGTTGAGCATGCGCATTTTTTGGCGCATTCGCTGTGGCCTTGAGAATGGTAACTGAGATATATAGTAGCTGAAGAACCCGGCGTGGAATGGGCCAGTGCGTAGTACCTAAAGGCGTACACCGTGGGTAGACTAGCGATCAGCGCCAGGGTTGAGCGGGGCTCGATGGGACGCTAATTATCCAGAGCTGAGAGTTCTTCCGGCAGGCTGGCGACAACCCCTCGGTGGAGAGCTGGAGTTATGCCGCCTCTCTAGGTGACCGCGGGACGCGGGACGATGAACGAGCCTGGTGACTAGCCCTTTACTAGTGTTGTTATCACTGAGCATGAGCGGGGACAGTCACATTCACTGAACCTACTCACTCTACCCCTGATATTTGTTATCTTTGTGCGGTCACTTCTGGGACGATTGTCAACACGCTGTTCCCCCAGCTGTTACGTAGTCACCCCGCGGAGGGCAGGCCTTTTACTGATTATTGTTGTCCGAAAAAAAATTATAACAGGCGTGTACCAGTAGAAAGTATGTTTGGCGGAGAGAGAAGTTGCCCTGGGTCTGTGTGTACCTGTATTGGACATTGTTAGTTCCAGTCATACATTGAGGTGTGTGACTCGAGAAGCGCGGATATAACAGGCCTGCCAGCGTTATTCTGCGGAGATAGTTTACAAGATGAAAGAACGTAAGCGCCCCCGAGGAAAGGACACCAATGGCAGCGGAAAGGTAAAGTCTGTACTCTGCGGTCTAACATGCTTCTTAACTCCATTGGTGTTTTACGCCGTACTCCAGAATGTTTCACTTATGCGATGGCAGCCAACACTATAGTGGGAGGAAACCGGGCAGAGCCGAGAGAAACCCACGACCGTGTGCGCATAATGGTTTTAGAATGTGAGCTAACGTGAGCTCTTACCAATTACATCGGTAATGACAACAATGCATACGATGTTCGGACAGATAATCTATGTCCGAGTTTGTTGGTACTCTTCGACGAAAAACACACCAACACCAGTCGGTTATTGACCAAACTCTTCCGAACAAGTCAGAAATAACAACATTAATAGTATCTCTGCCTTTTTTTACTTTTTTGTGCGTACCTAATCCTATTTCGACGTGTAATGACAACATTTGTTAGCCGAAAGCACCTGTGATCGGTCCAATGTTTTTTGCATGTTAGTTGTCGGTGGAATATATAACATGGATGAATTATTTCCAGCGGGAGTTAGCTGGCAAATGCAAACTGTTGCAGCGAGCATTTAGATAGTATATGATTTAGTCTTTAGCCAAGCTTACATAAAGTGCCCTATATGTAGACCAATGAGTTGAATGGTAACAGTGGCGATATCACATTTGCGTTTTAATTAAAGCGAAAGTTAAATGTCGTTGCTATATTATTTGGGCAATTTGTTTTTTTTATCATTATATGGCCCTGGTGAAAAACCTAGTTTACTTTTGATAACATCTGTCATTAGGTAAAGCTTGGTAATGCCCGTATACTCCAGGATCCTATTTGTGATAACATTTCTTACGTGTTACGTGTTCGTAATCCAGGCTTCCACTTGTGATAACGTTTGTTACATGTTCGTAAATCCAGCATTCTACTTGTGATAACGCTTGTTAGGTGTTCCCAGTTACAGGATTTCTAAGAAGGGTTTATTCACGTTTTTCACCTTATTCCATGTTTTTTTTTACTTCAAACGAAAATAGTCTCATAGCGATGAAGCCATTTGATACGGAGTGCCCTACTACACGGATATCCCGGGGGTACTTTTCCTTATCATAGAGAAATATTCTAATGGCCAATGTTTCGCCCACTTTCACATTTTGTTCTTTTTTTTTTCAAACAAATCCGACATTTTTATCTATCGCGAATAAAGGTGTGGCGTTTTAATCCCGTTCAATGTTGATAGTACATAAAATTCTATCCCCTGTCGTGCATACATGCATAACTCATTAATCGTCCAGTCATTTTCTTGCCTTATACATTGAGTTGTTATATGACTAACGTTTCATTTCACGTAGGATTGGCAAGTAATAGGACAATTTATGATCCAGTGACCGATAGGATCACTTGCTAAATGGAATCCCCCGCAAGGAAGTCAGTTTGTTTCATTTGACCTGTCAACTACATACCTGTATTTTCATTGGCTCCCATAATTGTATCATATGTAATATACCAGCCTATCAGATGTCTGCCTGCTCGTAACTGCAGTGTAGCGCTGACAGGCACTGCTAACGTTACAACCTGTGGCATATGTTGCCTAGGCTGTTATGTGATATTCTGACACGATATAGCAATTCTATAAAGTATCGTATTGCTCAATACGCGTACACGTTCCAAGGCCGGAGCACGCGTACATTTTATAGATTTCCAATACCATAGGTTTTCATAAAACTTTTTTTTTCTCGGTCAATTGTACTTGCACCAATGAAAGTTGCCAAGCTGTCGCTGTTTAGAATCGGCAGGGCAGCACAGGAAAGACGGCTGCGTGTGAAACTTGATCTGGTCAACGTTGTGTAGCAGAATTTAAATGCGATTTTCATGTTGATATGATTCTGGAATTGCTATTTATTCAGCGGCTTACAAAAATCAATGTTGACAAAAGTGACAGTCATAGGTACAAACCTGACAAATACCAAAATCTGCCTGCAGAGAGTAAGGTTACTCTTTTAGAATGACATCATTTCAACTAGAGTTTTAGGATCTTAGTGTGAGCCGACTTAGGCTAAGCCGAGCCAAGCACTTCATCTCTTAGTGTGAGCCGACTTTAGCCAAGCCAAGCACCTCATTTGTTAGTGTGAACCGATAGTTCACACAAGCAGTTATCATTGGGACATTGATATTCGCCACAAAAATGGGGAAGCATTTTTAAAAGCTGCCAATGAAAAGTTCATAATCCTAGCTTCAATGTACCGGTCGAGTTTGCACGTGGAACAAAAGTGAACGATATAGAAAGGAAACGACGTGATTTACACGCAATCTCAAAAACGGCGGCTTCGTCCAAAAACAATGGACCCTTCCTTTTTTACTGCAGTTATCACAGCGTATACGCAGTGAATGAAGCCATTATTTCTTGATGGAAATACTGATTAAGCAATGCGAGCAAACCCAGAGTGCAACGATGCCATGTCCGGTAACCCTATAGCTGTTCATCCAAATGCGCAGGCAGTAACAATAACATTGGTCAAACTAGAAATGGATTAATCCCTCCACGGCCCAACGAGCGTCCTGTAATAGGCTATAATAATTGAAACAAATCCAGGAATATCCACCTGTCATATCAGTGACGTTATTAATATATCCATAATGCAAATGCAGGGCGATGTGGACGATGACACCTCGCCCAACCACTGATGTCCAGATAACACCGTATCATTGATTGCCATTGTGTGTTTTATTGGAATGTATAGGCTGATAATAATGCTGGTCAGTAGAGCGTGGCTGTTACAAGGGTACTGGACGTGACATTCTGCGGTCCACCTGAAGGGAATGGCCCATACACCCGATACCCCCTCCTCCGAACTACTCCAAGCTCTCCCAAAACCAAGCCTGAGATTAATAACTAATGGTGGCCATTATGATATTTGTAATGGATCCTGATGATTGGAGCTAATACAGTAACTCGTCAACAACGGGATCGGTCAGTTCATGCGTATAGCTGTAAATGATAGAAAACCGTATGTACTTGTAGTTATATAGCTACTGGAAGCATCCATTGTTGGTTTTCATTACGTTTTAACCCTTGAGAATAGACTTCATGACCAAATCGCACGTGTCTACTTACGTTTGGTTAACATCACATAATGTTACGGATGTATTATGAGGTCGAAAAATTCAAAATACACAACCTAGAGTACAGACGAAATGTGTATTGTGCAATTATGCGGGGTGTATGCTGTGAAAGCTTGTTTAGGTATCACTTGCAGTTTTTTTTTGTTTTTTTTTTAGTAAATTATTCCCACAATGAAATCACCTTAGTCTAAAATTTGAACACACTTGCCTCTGGAATGTTCAATGAAAAGATATCTATATTAACGATAACTCTGTTACAACCAAATTGGCCTAGGATGCTGATATCCAAATCGCCGGGTATACCCACCATACTGGTTTCATGACTTAGAATACATGACCTTTCAAAAAAAATCGGCCTTGTTAGAACCTGGCAGTTTTATTCATTGGGCTTCAAGGACAATTTATTTGTGTTGACAAAAATGTCGGATAATCGATGCCAGCGTATATCTGACTATATTTATTAAAGTTTACATGGTTAGGAATCCAAACTGTGACGACAGAGGCTTTCTCTCCAAAGGCCAAAACCTTAATAGTTATAGGAAAACAAAATGTTTCATGAGGAATGTTCAAACTTGGCTGAAATCGTCCTATCACTGCATAGAATCAGTCGCCAAAATTTGACCGATTTGGTGCATGTGTTTCACTGTTTAATCTGGATTAAAGTTTTAGGTTAAAGCACAAAATAGTTTTGTGAAAGAAGCACCTGATATATTCTACAGAAGATGGCAATATGTAGATTGTATGTAGGATTCGGACGCCTGCACGTGCTATCGGCATTAGACCAGAATGACCTGTTGACCTCCAGCAAAACGCGCATATGTTTTCCTGTTTGCAGCCTCATCAAACATGGTCTCTGTATCCTATAAAATCTACAGTGATGCCTATAACTGTTTAAAGAGATCGCTGAAATCATGCTGCACATTGTATGGATGAAAGGAACGCACGCACATCAAGTATCACAAGAAACAAATGTTGACATCGAGTGTTTGCCCTGTCTGACACCATTTAAGTCCTGCCTGATCGCATGAGTTTGGCGTTTTTTTCAGAGAATTTTAGAAACGGGTACAAAATTTGCTAGTGGTGCATGGCGGAAATGCAAATGGTGAGTAGAGCGCGAGGCATGCGCTATGAAAAATAAGCTTAATGAGTGTACGCGAACAGTGGTACTTTGTCTCTCTGAATATTTCCGTTTTTATTTCGACAGTCCCGTTTCAACAAGAACAACAACATGCATCAACAAAACATTATGGAACTATTTCTGATTTCTCGGATAAAGCATTGCTGGTGTGTATTTTACCCCGCTGAAGTCAGTGTGTTGTGGAGATTTGACTATGTAAATATCTGTACTTACGAAAATGGCAAAGTGTTATCTGCCTTTCTGTTTTTACAGTCTGACTTCCTGAGTGAAACACAAGCCATGTTCTAATGAGCAGGTAACAAATCATCTCATGAGTAGGTACTTGTTTTGTTGTCTTTAGTCAAATCGATCCAAGGCTGAGAAAAAATGACAAAGTTTTATTTGTACTTCTCTGCGGTTTTCTGTCTAAAGTGTTACTTCCTGAATGAAGCCAATGTCATGTTCAAATAGTGGTCTGACACATTATCCACTGAAGTTGTATCTGTTTTTTTTCCACTGATCCAATCGCTCAAAGTCTTAAACACCCCCCCCCCCCTCCACCGGACCCACCTCCTCGAAATAATGCACATCCTTATCAATCACCATTAAGTTTCTGTCTCAGATCGAAGCCTTCATACTGTTTTGTTCGCAGTCATTGCATGTATATCCGCAAAAACGAAGTGCTGTTGTTTTTTGGGTTTTTTTTGCACACGGTGTTGCACTGAATCCTAAGCGACATCCTGCTATTTTACCTTACTCTGGCTATTGTCAAATGCTGCTGCTCTGACGCAAAGATCGATCTGTGGTATTTTTAATAGAAAATTCTGGCAGGCCATCGATCAGAGGTTTCCTAATGTTTGTTGTCTTTGAGAGTATTAATTGTTCACCCCTCTCTTCCTCCCTCCCAACTTTCTCACCGTCTCTGTCCCTACCTATTTCTACACGGTCACGATGCCCCAAGTTCCAACGTAATCAAACCGGCCTCAGCTGTATTTAGTGATCTTTTCCTGCTTGCGCAATTTCCCCACCCTACTTTTTAATTTGCTTATTTGCTTAAGAATTACCTGGAAAAAGCCAATAAATGCTCTCTCCAGGCAACGGCTAACCCATCCCGTGCGTCTCAGTAGAGTCTGGGGTTTAGTCCGGGTACCCGGGAGATCCAATCAATCAATCAATCAGTCAATCATTCTGAGAAGACCTCTCGGCTGTAGAATCACCAGGATAAACTGTCTCTTAACACATGCAGAAACAGAATCGCTCTAATACGTCGTTTTCTACCTAAATCTATTTCATGAAACCTGTTTTTCCGCCAGCAGAAAAACAAATATAACCTTTCGATTAAATATCACTATTCCTGCAGATTTTTAAGGCGATATATTGTTAACTTCATCTAATTTAATGTTGTGTAGAACGCAGTCTTACGTGCGTAGATTCCTCTCACTGATCCGTTTGAATATCAATGCTGAATACAATGTATTACGCTGCAACTGAGTTATAAAAACATGGATTACGAGAGTACAGGAATTCGTATGGAAGAAAACTCGGTCAGTGAGGGTTTGTTTGCTCGCTCTCTGTTGGACTGCCGTCATATAAGGGAAAAAGTCTTGACACGAGCATAAAGTACAAAATAAATCAATGGATCCTTTTTAATCCATTTTGATTGATTTTGGGGTGATTAATTTACATCCTGCACCACACGATGGGGTCCCAGAGCCATACCTGTAGGCGTTAAGACAGGATTATTTCATGCCTAGATATATAATCCAAAAGTATTGTTGGTTCACTGGAAATACGCGATCATTTTGTTTCCTCTCGAAAACCCTCTAGACATTGTAAATATTAATGTAAATCCCGACACTCGACAACGCACAAATGAAGCACAATTAACCGGGATCATTGAACAGAACTGGCAGAGACGCCCGGACTTGTTTTAAAGACAGTCAATTAAGGGAGGGTCCTCGCTGCAAAATTGTTAACTAAATGCTGCAACACTCTTGATCAAATCAATGGATTGATTTAATAATTTATGACCCACAGATTGATTTAATGGTACAACTCCAGCAACCATAGTATTTTCTTTGATTTTGGCACAGTCCGATGTTTTGGATCCAACCAAAGTTCTTTCCGCATCATATGTTTTTTCGTTTTACATCCAAGTATCTACGTTGTTGTATTTGCTTCAAGGATGATTAATGTAAATGGCGGTTGCTATGCAAAAATCGCCTCTACACGCATGGTTCTGACATTATTTTCAAAGAGAGGCTATAAGCTTCTTTTAATATTTGCATAATGTATAGGATATTACGACTGACGGGTAATAATGATGTGGAATTAGAACGCATCGGTAATACTTATTTGTGGGATGTGTTGTATAATTCTTTGCAATAATTTGGTTATGTTGGCATTAAGTGGTTTGGAATTACCGGTACTCTCTGGAAGCAAGTCAGTCGTGTGCAGCTCTTAGTGGACACTGTTCACAGATTAGCTGCTAATTGGTTTTCCATGTGAAGTAATGATAGGAAATTTCCATAGATAGATAAACTGTAAGATCCAGTAGTTTAAACCTATAAGCGTGTGCTAAAACATAAGCTAATCATATAAAGACGTCGAAATTTAGCCACATGACTTATATATGCGTTGAAATACAGTTATTTGACTGGTAAGTACCTTAAAATAGTTATATTACCCATAAAATGCTCTATATGGTAGATGTCATCAAGGTAATGGGGCATCAATGCAATTCACAATCGATGTGACCTGTTACACAGGTGTGCAAAAACAAAGAAGATAAACCCTCGGGTGTTGTTGGGTCAATAATGCACACCTGTATACATGGGTCTCCACTCCGTGAAAACGTATCCCCTGTTCTGCTAGTAAACATCATAATGTACACTCTAGTGAGATATCCAAGTGCAATCAAACATTCCTGGTGAGTTTAGAATGTTTTCGTTACTCAGTGTGTTATGACAATTGATAGCGTTTATCCCGTGTAAATACGAATGCACAGCTAACAGGTATACAGTTAGAGTTCATTAGACTCCATGTTCCACACCGCACATAACTCACCCGATTCTGGGATGGTAGAATATTGCATTTGTTAGGGAACAGTGTCGATTGCCTTCGGAACGTGTGAGGCGAGTGTTATGAGTTTAGCGGAGCGTCTCCCAGGAGCGCCCAGTCCGCGGCCAATAAGTCCGGAAACGTGACTGAACATGGCATCCCTGTCCTGTATCAGTTAACCGCCTTTTTTCCGTATTTGCCTTCCTCAATATTTTCCCAGTTTCTGTTCTTTCATCTTCTTTTGCTAGGCTTAAAATCCACGCACGATCAAGAATTACGGTCAGCAACTTCAACCCTATAAACGCGCCGTGGTTTTGTCTCCTTACATCAAAAAGAAAACAATGCTGTGTGTTCTCGGGTAATGACAGCAGGTTGATTGTTTAAATGCCACCGCATCAAGGTCATACATCGCCTGTAACACGTAATATCTTTACTGTTTTTAGCACTGTATCATCTGCACGATAAGACGTTTTTGTCAACCACACAGGACGTATGTTAACACAATTACACACACAAACAGACTGCAGAAGTAGGATATTAGACGCAACGCGTCCACAGAAGAAGTATTTTGCTTTACCCACGCCATCACAGGGGGAATGGGTCATTACACCCACAAGTCCACCCCATTACAGGGGGAATGGGTCATTACACCCACAAGTCCACGCCATTACAGGGGGAATGGATCATTACACCCACAAGTCCACACAAACAGTCTTTTCTTTTACCTACGCCTTCAGCGCTTGACACATTATTACACCCACAGATCCAGATAAATGACTTGTCATCAAACCCACAGAGCACAAAGCTCTAGCTTGCCACTTTAAACGCACATGCACTGAGTGTGTCATTATGCCAACTCCGCCACACAAAGTGTTTGTCATTATAACAACTCAGCCACACAAAGAGTTTGTCATTATACCAACTCAGCCCCACAAAGTGTTTGTCATTATATCAACTCATCGACAGAGTTTGTCGTACCCACACATCCACAGACGGAGCATGATTTACACCCAGATGGTCACAAATTGGACAAGCCATTACGTAAAACCCCTTAATTGGGCTAATCGATACCAGAGACGAGCGTGTTATCACACGGCACCGTCAGACACACACCTTCTTACCAATTGTCTTCCTGATCAACGGAAAGGACTTTCATGTCGAGTTTGTAAGTAGAGGACAGCAGCGGTATTGACAAAACCGTTTGTCAGAGTAGCTAGGATCCTGTCCACTGTGTGTGGAAAGTTAGACCATAGACGTTGAAATGAACGTTTAGCAGTGAAAAGATCATTTCGACAACTCCCTGAGAGCATCGTTAAGAAAGCACGAACCGTAATTGTTTACTGTGTGTGCATTCAGTATTCATGTCATACACACTTGTTCAACACGGACCACTGAGTGATCATATTGATCTGCTCTATGTGCCATGGGCTAGTGAACACGGATAAACCCATAATCATGCTGGTCATACCTAATTGCAGATCCCACATTAGAACAGTTTACCAGCCTAACGAACAGGACATAATTTTTTCAGCCGCCATTGTCCGCAGCACTGGACATTAGCCACCTTTTACGACTTAACTCGCCTATACAACATTGTATACATGTATGGTACATCAGAGGCATATGGTTACGCGTCGTACGTGAAAGTGTATGCGGAACGTCATGACGTCATGTGGGTGACGTCATCGGTTTACGAGAACCTTCAAACGGAGATGGTTTAGCTGGAGATCACTGTTCTCGCGCAAATTCAAAATGTGAAAATTTCTAATTATTCTGAGCCATTGGAGACTTTATTTTAAAGTTCGTATGAATCACAACAGTCTATTCAGTGTTGTATATAGCTTTCACCTTCCCTGTCCTAGCTTTGACCCCTTAACTTGATGGTAAAGCACCCGGAAAAAGAGCGTGGTATTTTTGGCTACAGATGCATACTATTCCCTGTAGCGTACATATAGTGACCCTTTGATGATGTAACAAATGTGCAAACAAGCTGAAGTTTCTTGATTTGCATGTGACACCGGGCCCACGCCGACTGTTGCATAATTACATCTCATAACCTCATCCGTTGTATATGTATATGTATGAATCACAAAGTTGAGAGGTTTGTCTCATTTTGTGATGGAATAACACAATGTGTATACAGATGAAACTGACACGTAGCCTAAATAGGTCTATGGTGGCAAATTAATGTCTCTTTTAAATTTATTTCTGAAATTAAAATTATCTTAGAACTGTTTTTAAAATTTTGCCATGAACTTTGTACACCAGAACTCTTTTATGAGGATGGCTATTGAATACACACGATAGAACTAAACGCTTTACATGCTGACGTCAAACCTACATGAGATGGTATGCCTGTAAGATGAGCTAAGAATCGAGCCTACAGCGTATAAAGTGCAATCAGTGTCATTGTGAGAAGTAGTGCAGTAATATAAACTTTTACTTTTCTGGTATTCAGTCAGTGTCATTATGATAAGTAGTGTACTAGTAATATAAACTTTTACTTTTCTGGTATTCAGTCAGTGTCATTATGATAAGTAGTGTACCAGTAATATAAACTTTTACTTTTCTGGTATTCAGTCAGTGTCATTATGATAAGTAGTGTACCAGTAATATAAACTTTTACTTTTCTGGTATTCAGTCAGTGTCATTATGATAAGTAGTGTACCAGTAATATAAACTTTTACTTTTCTGGTATTCAGTCAGTGTCATTATGATAAGTAGTGTACCAGTAATATAAACTTTTACTTTTCTGGTATTCAGTCAGTGTCATTATGATAAGTAGTGTACCAGTAATATAAACTTTTACTTTTCTGGTATTCAGTCAGTGTCATTATGATAAGTAGTGTACTAGTAATATAAACTTTTACTTTTCTGGTATTCAGTCAGTGTCATTATGATAAGTAGTGTACCAGTAATATAAACTTTTACTTTTCTGGTATTCAGTCAGTGTCATTATGATAAGTAGTGTACCAGTAATATAAACTTTTACTTTTCTGGTATTCAGTCAGTGTCATTATGATAAGTAGTGTACCAGTAATATAAACTTTTACTTTTCTGGTATTCAGTCAGTGTCATTATGATAAGTAGTGTACCAGTAATATAAACTTTTACTTTTCTGGTATTCAGTCAGCCTTATTATGTTAAGTAGTGTACCATTAATGTAAACCTTTTCTGGTATTCAATCTGGTATATTATCTAGCATGTTGTCAATGTGAACTGTTCCTTGTCTGGTATCTTGTGTTCAAATGATTGTGCCTCGGAGAACACCAACTGAGTGTCATCCCGACGTTTTGGTACAAGTTATTCACAGCCAGCTGTTAGTTTATTTAAATAGCCCACCATCGGTTCAACCTACAAAGTAGGTTAGTCGTCTTTTGTGGATTATGCCTCATTTTCATAAAGTCTTTGTTGAAACTGTTTGACTAACAGTTATTCTGACGGGGTGACAGCAGTTGTTGTTGGCAATGTACCGGTTTGTTGTTCTTCCGTTTCATCAATAGGCCTTTTCGGCGGACTCTCTGTATAAAGTGTGCGGGGATAGGCATCTGCATACACACTGTGGGTATTTATGTGTACGAGATATGTCTACTTTATGCGGTATAGGCATGTGTTGGGAGGTCCATTGTATATGCCGTATAGGTGACTAGAAGGTACTGTAAGGCCGTCACGGTCGCCATGGAGAGAAGGCGCTCGGTCCAAAAGTCCGGCCGTTCCAGGAATCCGACAAAATCAACCCCAGACACGGTAAGATAAGGGAGTCGGAAACTCTTATATACAGGCAAAATGGCACCGTACATTTTGGCTTTTCGATGTTCTGCCGTCGACTGACTATTACCTAACTTGCAACTAAAGAACGCAACGACAATTGGAAATTGGAATGCCCGAGGTGAATGGTTGTCTGAAGTTATGTTATTCTTACGCTTTAATTAAGAGTTTGGTTTGAATGTATTCATATCCATCTCAGATGATATCCAACTCAAATTTCAGATTGGTAGTCCGTGAGTAATTTCAAGGTCGACTACAAATGTACATATCACAGTCGCGCTTCGATTGCAAAGTGCATAAAAGCTTCATGCTGATGTAGTAAACAGGAATATTTATACATCCCCGTATTAGTCCCGGGTAAAGCAGAATTCCCGAGTTGACAACTGTAAAAGAGGTACCCCGAGGTCTTGAAAAGCTCTGGCCATATATGGCAACCGGAGTTATACCCATATGTAGAATTCAAGACACTCGAAG
Source organism: Acanthopleura granulata (assembly GCA_016165875.1). Classification (NCBI taxonomy): domain Eukaryota; kingdom Metazoa; phylum Mollusca; class Polyplacophora; order Chitonida; family Chitonidae; genus Acanthopleura; species Acanthopleura granulata. The sequence goes on from JABBOT010000029.1 coordinate 3,875,915, forward strand.
TGAAGGCGCTTGATGGAATATCCTTGACACACCAGAAGAATCACACTTTGCATTACACCAAGGTGTTCGTGGTCAATCCTATCAAGTTTTGGTATCAAAGCTGACAGTGTACTGAAGTTTTGGGTTCGTTGTCATTACCTGAAGTCCTATGTGACAAACTGTCACACACTGCATCATGAAAAACTGCTTGTGACATCGCCTTCTGGCACAAAAGATCTTAAAAGGGGTCGCGCGCACTGATCGGTCTGCTTGGTACCAACATATTGTGATCGGATGAGGTGTCGTGTTTGGTGTCTTCGACGTGGCTTTCCAGGGAGGTAGCACTATAATTATGTCACTATAATTATTGTGCCCATGATCTAATTAACTGAGACACAGGAAAAATAATGTTGAAATGTCATTAAACCTCCAACTAGCAAGCATACAATGTATAGATCTGTTTGTGACATTGCCATTCCGGATGACCTACATTTTCTAAAATTAAGCACCTAGCAATAGACATAAGCATCTGTGACTTTGTCAGTCCAAGTAGACGTATGTGTGACAGCGAAGAAGTAAAGACGGTGACAGCGGATGTCGAGGGAGCGTCCTACCTCGTATCAGCAGCATGGCAGGAGCGTGCATGTAATATGTAATAACTCTCCAAATACGCTACACCGCGATATACTAGGAAACATGCGTGTCGCGGTAAATGGAGAACGCTTAAATATTTAATCGGGGAAACAAAGTGTGTTCTAGTCAGTAATGGCTGGTTCACGTTAATCGAGACCAGGCCCACCTATGCCCCCTGGGGGTCAGAGTCGTGAATACCCACACCCCGGCTACAGGCATAGACTATATGACTACCACGAGTTCATTTCAGTCATTTACTAATGAAGTCCGACGGTTTCCTATGTGATTGTATTTTATCGCCAATTTATAAGGATATGCACATGGGCCTTATCAGCTTGTAGACCTCTAGCCATATCGGTGAGACAACTCTATACCGAGAGAGCGTTAACTAGTCGTCCCGTGTTTACTCTATCGACTACAGCAATTATAACACACATGTGATAATTACCGCCAGTGCTTTGTGTTAGCGGAATGTGTTGCCTTCTCGGGTAAATCTGGTCAGCATTGAGTGTACCGAGGATCCTGTCACTCCGAGTGATCCCTGGTCAGCTTTCAGAGTTAGGTGCTAACTTAAAAGACTATCCTCCACTTCCGAGACTTCTCTTGTTTTGTTTAAACCTCAAGTAATTAGTCATCCATCATAATGGGTCAACTATTTACCGACAGTCGGTCGGTTTATTTATGTAAATCAGTTAAACATAGTGAATTCAGCACACTGGTTTCATACAAAATATGATATCAGTTGCTATCCTTTATGCACAGTGTTCTCCACAAGTTTCACCATTAGAGATACTGAAAGCAGTACCGTGCCTAATTACACGTCATATTGTGTCTCCGTACTTATGAACCTACCCATTATTGTATCTGCTTGTTTTCATATTGAACTACGAGTCAGTTACCGTATCTGCTTGATTTCGTTTTGAAGTACAGGTCAGTTACCGTATCAACTTTGTCGTCATATTGAAAGTACGGACCAGTTAACATATCTGCTTGTCATTGTATTGAACTACAGACCATTTATCGTATCTGCCCGTCGTCTTGTTGAATTATAGGCAAATTACCGTATCTTTGTCCCACCTACACAGGCATTATCGTGTCTATTTGTCTCCAATCTGACCCACACACACCTATTATTGTATCCTCTCGCCTTCGTTCTGCCCTACACACCCATTATCGTACCTGCATGCTCTTGTTTATATCTACCTACCGTCCAGTCATTAATGTATCTTCGTGTCTCATGTTTACTTAAATACACATAATCCCTGCCTCTGTCCAGGCAAATCTACCCTGTATATTTTCCTTCATGTTGGCCAGTAAAGCTATCATTGCCGTATCTGCATGTCGCCATTTGGAGGTACACGGTCATGGCTTTCTCTAAGTGTTTCCAGGTTGACCCCCAGATCGCCATTTTATGTACCGACACCGTATTTTTGTAACACCGTTTTCACTGTAACTTCGACTGAACATCAGTCCATATCTTTCTATACCCTTCTTGATTGCCACATTGAAAACAGCACACCATAAGCTCGATTGGACTCATGTCTACAACCCTTGTCCCTCTGATCGTGCCAGTTCTACAGCTTCATGTGTATGTCGAAGAAACCAGAAGTAAATATAGACACCATTGAATTGCCTTTGCCTAAAGCCGAGCGGGATTTACGTAACCCAAAAGACATCTAGTACCAGAAATTGGATTTTTATTCTAGGTCAACATAACAACCTATTTGAAGAACATATTCGAGTAATGAGTGTCAAAGAGTTGGGGCCATGTATAAAAGATGCCGTGGTGATAGCATGTCCCATTGACCGGCCCTATAGCAGCCAGTAACGTGCAAACACGGGTAGAGTTCCGGTGCTGATTGTAGCGAACATCTACATGGAGACATTGGCTAACCCTGCAGGTACTTACCGGATCAGTACACGACGTGCTGTTGCATACGGGGGTGTATAGATTGTTTTAGCAATGAATGGGAGAATATAACACTACACGACACACACCATGTAATAATGTATATTCCTATCGATACACGAAGGGCAATACAATGTCATCCTCGTATTTTAAACCAAATCGTTATTTTCCTTTTGGAGCGCACCGCCGCCGAGTGGTCAAGGTATTATGTCTTTCAGTCTAAAGGGTGTGGGATCAAACCCTGACCTTGATAATGAATTTGTAGCTTGTCTTTCTCTGACTCTTCATAGGACCGTGTTGACAATAAGCGGTCGACGACACCCGAGGGCCGTTTGTGACGTCTGTCTTCCACTGAACACCAATATGGTGTTCATATGTTTACGTCATATGTTTACGTCATGAGTTATTATGTTCATAATTACGTTCTGTATTATGTTAGAACTTGAATTTATCGATCACCATATACAAGTGACCCACTTTGCGCAATAGATCATTTGTTTGGAATAGGAGACGTCTTTAACTAGACTTTATTCCAGCTATACGATTTATATTAACCAAAATCTGTATATTCTTGAAAATATGGCGAATAAATAATCAATCAATGAATCAATCAATCAATCAATCAATGAATAAGTGCAAATGGTCGTGAGTAACTCGCCACAGGGCAGTGGTTATTGTCAGACACGCCTCATTCCCCCATCTTAAAGAGCACAAAATCATAGGATTCAGCATGATTGCAGACCTTTTTCAGGATACATATATTTTCTTACTTTTTAGGTGGTTTGTGTTATTTGTCCTTTTTGGAAACTGACCTTGCGATTATTGACTCGGAACGCCCATATTTGGTTGACGGCTGGTATACGAATGTCGGTTTCGACGCCTAGGTCCAGTTACTCAATGTACAGTATATTATCATCATCCACCTCTCCCCTGCCCTTCCCACCAATCCCCTCCTCCTCTCTTCCTAGTTCACAAAATGTCGCGATCAGATTACACTCAGACACAGTAGTGCTCAGATCTGAGGATCGGAAATGTAAGAGATTCCGCTTAATTGGCGTCATAACATTTATGAGAAGTCTCGCTGTTTAATCTCAGTAACGAGCAGAACCGAAGCCAGTTTTAATGCATTACTGATGTCCCCTTTATCGCTTCACCAGTCCATTGCCGTTGATAAAGCAACTTGTGTCATTATCCAAGAAAACCTCTGAATGTTGAAATGTAACGGTCGATTGAGCGCTCTGATCCGCATTGTTACCCGTTGCTCCTGATGTGTTAAGGCGTGCCGTAATTAATAGAGTTGATCTGAACAGCGATACCATCAGCAACTCTACTTCACACGGCTAATGCAACGCTTATAACCTGGCATCCCCAGTTCCACCGTCAACCTATCGGCTACATTACCTGTGGACCTGTTGCATCTATAATATAACTTTTGTGTTCTGGTTACTGCGTCTCTTGGCCTACAACTGTTTTACTGTTGATTGATTTATTTACTTGATTGATGTTTTACTCCGGACTGAAGAATATTTCACGTATACGACGGTGGTCAGCAATATATTTTGACCTGTTCACGTCCCAGTTCTAGACTATTGGTGATATTACCTATAGGCTATCTGCACAGCTATCTGTCAACTATCTGTACAGCTGTCTGTGGGCTATTTGTACAGATATGTGCTGTCCATGGACTATCTGTTAACTATTTGTACAGCTTTCTGTGAATTGTCTGCACATCTATCTATGGACTACCTGTGCAGCTCTCTGGACTATCTATACGGCTATCTGTTAACTATCTGCACAGTTATCTGTGGACTATCTGTACAGTTGTCTGTTGTCTATTTGTACAGCTAATACAACGTTGGTGCTCTGGTCAGAACGTACCGATGGCCATTGTCATAGAATAATTACAGGTGCTTATTGGAGCGTTTAAACATGCACTATCACTTTTGTGTTGTAACCAGAACTTTATACCGGTCATGTTCGGTGTTACCGTTAACTGATAAGCAATATTACCATGGAAATTGATGCGTTTGTCGTAACTTTTATTTAACTAAACCTTCGAGCGTATATGACAGTTTATTGTGGGATAATCTCAACTATAAACATGGGAATTGAAATATTTATCTCTAATTTCATTGTTGAGTAATACGTAGACTTAGCAGAACGACAGGATAACGTCCTTATACAAGGGTAATAATCAATGTAAATGCCAATCTCCCATGCAGAAATTTCAATGGATCACAGACATGTGTACAGTACAGATTTAATGACTGCTCGCAAAACCTTGACAACTCATGAGCAAGTGCCAGCAATGCATTATGTGCCAAATGCTGAGGCGATGACGCACAAGTTGATATATGACGCTACACTGGGCATGCAGTTACTGTTCCATATACAATGTTAGATACCATCTGCCTTCCCAGCGCTTCTGTAAGGCTATGAGCAGAATGCCTATACATGTATATGACTGGTATATACAGCAAAGCTTGTGTCCGGTCCCTGACATTTGGGCATCGTATACAATCGGCACCCGTTCCATCACCCGCTCTGATCAATTCAAACTATGAAATAAAATTTTTCACTAATCTCCGCCCCCCCACCCCCCAGCCAACACAAATGTTATCTTTAAACAAATGTAGCAAAATTTCAACTTCCAGTGCTAGAAACTAAGTAAGTATTGTGACGAGGTTTTAAATCAGAAATGGCTTTTGTGGAATCGCTCCAGCATTTAATATACATATAGTCAGGTTCTCTGGAACAGGTTGGGATACATTAACACGATGTTTTGAAAAAGTAAGACAAAGTCTTAAACAAACGGATTTCAGCTGTGGTCTGAAGATAGATGCATGCAGTTAGTTAAGTGGGTGGGCATAAAATTAACTGACCAGAAACAGCAGAAAACAAAGCAGAAACATGTGCTGTGTTCGTGATTTTTTTTCTTTGCGCTAATAATTTGGTTCATTTCGCTCTGACTTAAATCACCATTTATCATACGTTAGACAGGCTAGATAAGGCCATGTGGAATTTGTGTTTACTCTGTTTGCTTCTTGTTTACATCCGCTTGATTTATTTCCTTATTTTATATGATTAAAGGCGATTAATGAAGAATTACTGCATTCACACGAAGGCGGCCAGTATTATTATGCATGGGGGAAACTAGAGCACCCTTGTAAAACCACCGACCTTCAACAACTTTTCCACAACATGCGACATATCCCATATTGGTGCACGAAAGGCACATGGCCTGGAGAGATATTCATCCAAGACTACACGTTAGAGCATTGTCAACAGCTTAATGCGATAAAGACTCCGTAAAAAATTGGAAGCAGTAGAAAGTTGAAAATACCTTGTCTGAGAATGCTGCTGAATCCACCTATTGTGAGTAACTCAAAGATTAAATGGCATGCACCTAAATACCCAATTCACAACTGCCTCTCCGTCATTCATGTTATACTTATTCAATATTTGTACGTTGCTCAAGACGAGTAGCATCCAGTGTTGGCAGTATCACTTATCCAACACAGGACTTTCAGAGCTAGCATTAAGCTGGTCTTTGGCTGCATGGCGTATGCATTGAATTGCGTTGTGTATATGCGTATCGCGCCGCATCATTCACAGGTTCTCGGCTACCGTGTTTCCAACACCCCTGAATATTAATGAGGTTTTAGGATGCCGATTCGATCTGTTAGATCACTTTTAGGCATTGTCATGGTAATGTAGTGCTCAATCTAATCATCATTCATCATCACAGTCAATATGAAGGTTTCGTGTTTTTAACCCATTAAACTAAACTCTGGAACTCTGATCCTGTATAATTCATCAGTTTATGAACCAATCATTGAAACCGAGTCCAATGTCTGACCCACAGTGCTAATCGTAAGTTAATGATAATAAGCATTAAAAGAAACGCTAAAAAAGTGACCAGTCCTTAATGACGTGGCCGCCTTGTTCTGTATTCACCGTTCATGTATTCGGTTTCCCCGAACACGGCGACTGGAAATGTACAGCAGATGAACGGTGGTGTTACAGACCCGCTTTATTACACTAAGCTTTCACGGCTACCTTATTGGGTTTGCATCATTTAGGCTGGTCTTCACATCAGTAAAACTATTATGTTTGCAAATGACACATTTTTTGCATAAAAGCACCGTAGCTTGTGGTTTCGTTATATGCTATCCATTCTGGGTGTGAATGGAAGCTGATCAGAAGTTCAGGAGCCTTGGATTTCATATTTTGATCAGAATTTTCTTAATTCATCGGATGTTTATATTGTTGAGTTTCGAGTAGAGTTCAAGAGCTATGCACCTATAAATAGTCTATTTGATATCATTTCATTTAGTTGAAGGAAATCTTTCTCCTTCCAGGCGTTTCCACATGCATGATTGTTTGTTTCTTATTGTTTACCTTTACGTTTATCAATGAAAGGAATCTGAATTCAAACTCTTTCTGAGGGTTGTGTAATGATTTAGCCATACAAAAAATTAAAACGTTTCCAAATGCCATCAGTGAGTTGCCCAGAAGATAAGTATGATGTGTTTATCAAAGCTTTTTGATATAGAAAGGTTTTCTAGCTTTAGAAACCCTTTCCTACATTCTTTGTTTTTACAAGAGAGGTTTCGTCAGGTGTTTTAAAGTCCCACATACATAAACCTAATGTATATGTCCGAAGTATTTTGCATTATATAGTTGTCAGTCGATTATACCGCAGCCCCACATCAGGGAATTTCCTCAACGCGCAGTGGTTTCTTCCAGTCAAGTTGTCTTTGCCCTTTCTCTGTACCCCTCAATCCTGACAATCGCATTCGCGTGGATTGCGTAAACCACGACTCATATAGAACAAGTCATAAAATAATTCGGCATTTATTACGGACGCATTTGTCTTTGACAAAAAATATTTATTTCTGTAGAACGGTACTTTGATGAGTTAAAAGTTTGAATCATTCTTCTTTATTCACAGCCGGAGGATCAGCTAGGATTGAGCCAGGCTGAGCTGAGCTTGCTACAAGCTTGTGAGCTCGGCGACATCCAGAGAGTGACTTCTGTGCTCAAAGAGAACGCTAGCGTCAACGTGGACTGTGTGGACTTGATGGGGAGAACCCCACTGCAGATCACCGTGGAGAGAGAAGACAAGGACGTGAGTATACTGGGAATTTTTTTTTTACATATTTGTCTGTGTTTTATTCAAAATATTTGACTTACATGACGTCGGTCAGCATAATTGTGTGAAAAAACCGCGAACAGCCCAGGGAAAGCCCACGATCATCGGCGGGTATTTAGAAGACCTTTGCACGTACGACCTTAGAGGTAGACTGCCGGAGCCGGACTTGAACTCACAGCGAAAAGTACGATGGGTTCACATCAGGTGTGCGTGACGAGCTATATACGGCCGAATGCACTACAAATTCATTGTTTTGTCATCAGTATCCGTTCCTATGTATCAGATATATCAGGGAAATGTGATATCAATGTTTTATCTATCACTTTCAACCGTCATTCAAAATTTTGAATACCAATATCGATAATGCATTTGATACACATTTCGCACATTTAATTATAGAGGCGATACCATTATTCAGGGGATCAGCATCAGCATTTCATGAGACTACAAAGCAGCCATTGTTTCTATTCGTCAACACAATGGCATAAAAATTCACGATTGTAACAAAACAAAGACTTGTTTGTATAGGAAGCGCGTTACCTGACTCATTACTGCCGTTGAAAGGACATTTTATGACAAGTTTCAGACAATTCATCATGGATTTCACTGAAACCTCTTTAATAAATCGACGGAATGTTTACGCCTATTTGCACAGCATTATGCACTGGTTACAAATGGTGCGGGCCGTGGTTATTGTCAAGGAACTAATTTTCCTTCCATGAAAATAAATTTCTCAACCTTCCTTTTTAAAATTCCTCGATGGGTTAGACTAGCTTATAATGCCGGTACGTCGCGACAGTCTGATTGTTACAGAAGTGCTGACGCTAGATTGGACTGCTGTAAATCAACCGATGCACAGGTATACATATCCCTCATCATACAGGTGTCCAATAAGTTTATTAAGGCGAATCCGTTATCTCATGGCATTTGCCTGGTAACGCTGCGGACTGGCACTCTGCCCCTAGCCTTGAACTAGCGACGGGCACCTAACTAGGGTTGCAAATCTGCATAGCGTTAAGGTGATTTGAGTGCATTGACACAGTGTACATTCCCACTCCAAGAGAAGCGGTATTAACTGTGTAATTACACCCCACAACTATTCTTTCATTCTTAATGTAGATTGACTGCGTCTTTTTTTTCTTTCTTTTTTCTCAAGGAGTACGTATTCGTGAACAGTAAGAGCTGATCATTGTTCCCCTTATTGTGCCGTCTGATGACGAGTTGATATATATCACAGCGCTCTTCCAGCTCTTACCACTGTTGGTTATTACACGGTGAAAGACTTCCGCGGACATCTCGTGCTAAACACGGGATTTAGCGAGTAAGGGTAAGAGATTACGGGAATACTTGCTACTTTACTCCTGCTTTCTGCAAGAGCTTGGTGCGAGTCTCCTCACCAGTTATGAACTGATATCAGAAGATGAATATTGCTTTTCTTACCCTATGTGCCTACAAATCTCTCAATCAAGTTTTATGTATGAATGCCTTAGATGTACGTCAAAGTAAACAATAACGGAAAATCGGAAGCGTCATCTATGCAAATTCTGTGAAGAGTGACTGGCATTTGCACAATCTGTTTTACGCCTGTCCGTAAAATCACGTGGCTCTCCTGAGATTTCCGCGGAAGAACGAATAACCAAATTCACGAGTGGTGTAGCAAACGGTAGACACCGTTCAAAGCCACCAATGTCCCTGCTGTTTATTTTCACGGCGGTCACTGCACACCTGGTGCACCCGCTCTTTGTACATAAACACCACCAACAACAGGAAACAATCCTGAGACAAACACCAAATTCAGGGTCAAAATTTGTACATCCTATAGCCACGCCTGCAACAGCAACATGTCTTTACCCCCTGAGGGTGGTGTGCGGTGCGGGTGCCCCAAACGCTATCTATGGGCACAGCCCTAGCCCAGGGGAATATTGGTCTCTCTCAACTCGTTGACAGGCGTAGAGAAAGTAAACGCTACTTAACAGGATCTGGTATCATTCTGCACACATATACTTGGAGGGAACAAGACGGATATATATTTACCTTCCATTAACACTATGATATATGACCACGTTTCCAGCCCCAGGCTGGCAGGAAATTTGTATCTACCGGTAGCTTAGAGTAATAAAATAAACGTGCTGCCAGTTGTGGGGCGCTGCATCCCTGGCTTTGTTTAGTTTTGTGCTGTCCATGACAGAGGTGTAATGGAATAGTGCTGTCCAGTTTTTATACGACTGCACCAAAAAAAAAACCAGCTGTGAGGCTTGTTTATGTAATCTTAAGTGCATATCTGACGTATATCCGTGACATCAGGTGATGGCCTGATTATGAGTGACAACAAGACATCAATAATAATTTGCGATCTGTAACATGGTGGGTTTGTCTTGTCTGTACCAGAATGGCGAAGCAATGATCACCTAAGTTCCATTACATCGCAGCCGTCTCGTCTCTTTCGTACGCTACCCAAAGACCCACAAGTATCCACGACTTGTAACATCGTATAGTCGTCTTCTGTCCAGGCAATAACTAATGACCCACGAGTATCCACCTCTTGTAATATCATAGTGTGAAATATAATGAACTCGGGTGAACGAAGAAAAGAATCTGTCGAGTGTGCTATTATCCGTGTGCAAGTACATTTTGAAGTACATTACAAAATAACAGTGTTTTGTGTAGAAGGTATGTTGTCATCTTGATGATATTCATCACGCTAGTTTCTATACATGAGAGTTGAATTATTGACGACTTGGACCATTGAATTAAGGCTTTCATCTTGTTTGGTTCGTCCTTGCATTTTCTCTAATTTCTGACATATAGACTGCTTTGATTCTCTCCAAGCAGGAATCGCAATCGTTTTCACATCTTCCCTTGCCTTATTGTGACTGGAATTAGGCGAATCTTCAAGGTAAATTATCCAGAGAGAACAGTGCAATGCTTAAGTTGGCATTTGTGATATTCAACAGAAATCTTTATCTAGCTGTAATAAGAACCATTTGTTTGGGAAGCTCACCATCACCAGTCCCACAATGCTTTGTGGATTTAGGCGAGGACGTGGTTGTATTATACGTGGCTGTTCACATTGTGTCTGATGAGTAACGGCATATCGCAGCATAATGCCTCCAGCAAATGTGTGTACGGTTATTTGTCAGCTTGATTCCTGAAGATCAGTCTGAGATGTTAAAGTAAACACATCACTTATAAGTGTCGATGGAGGCGCAAGGCAATGGCGATCTATTAAACCTTTCAGTTTATTGACGACATGCCAGAATGTCCTAATTCACTTAGAGGAAGGCTTTTGTTGGCGTCTTTCTGGTAATTATCCTTATGACCTCAGTATATGTCAAATATTTTCTTATCCACTGGAAACATGTATTGTATGAAATCTTAATATAAGGGTTTGATCAGTACAAGTACAGTGTTGTTTCTGGATATCAAAGATCTGCTTTCAGTAAGAAAACAGCGAAAAGAGCTAAAACTGAATGTATAGTTATTTGGCAACATTGTGGATTTATTTCATGTCATTCATTATACAACGACCGTCAGGACTGCTTGCAGCAAACAGCCGCTCTTCCTCAACAGCGATGCGTTACGTAACAAAGCCACAATGGAAAATTATTAGGCCAGAAGGCTGCAACCATAAAATGCTGTTCACTGCATCGTCGAGCATAATTGTGACCCATTTATACTTTTATAAAATCTTCGTAAATCTACAACCTGCCAGGTATTTTCACTGTGAAGAAACGGTCAAACTTGCCACAATGTCATCGTATGAAATAATACGATGAACCCAATCCAGATAACGTGTTTCTCCAATTACAGGTATGTCAGGTCGAAAGCGCTCGTATACGCGAACTACTGACGCGAATCAACGGTGATCGAGGTCTACTGCACTCAACTTTATTTTTCTGTCAGTGTCAGAGATATACCACTGCTTCCAAATGGATACAGCCCAGACATTAGCATCCCCTTAACCTTCCTCCCACCCCCACCCCCCACTCCCGCCCACCTTCCGGAAGGTTTGCACCCAGCCACTTCAGTTTTCGGTCATATGACACTTCATAAAAACGACAACAGCTGAACGTTTAGTTATGGTTGCAAAGGAAACTCAGAAGAAAAAGTTGCTCTAAGCTATCGCCAGTTTCGAAACGTGTATACAGTTCAATCTTCACGTCGTAACACCGTCGATTCCATAGGACCACTTCTGTGGCGTTGAGTCGTGTTTTGGGCTCCCATGTACGCCGAGGTTTCGAGGGTATGCCGTCCCCAATATATATAAGGAGTGGGTCTCACACAGCGACTGGTTCGTATGTGTTAAACAACCACAAGCACAACTGTCCATTTGCCTCATCCTTCACGTCACATCCACCTGTCCACACAAATGATTGATGTCCGCCACGATCCCTACACACGTGTTGCCAAGGTCCCGCCGTGGATGCGCCATGAGGGCCTCTCCGCTGCCCCCGTCTTCAGCAGCAGCCTTTATAACACACGTACATGACATCTATCTACGGGAATGTTAACGCTATAGATCAAACTCAGCGAACACGACCTAACCTCGTTTAAACATGCCAACGACTAGTCTGAAAATGGCTTATCGATTCTCTTGTATAGCTGATTGTCCCACTTCAGTTCGTTTGTGTGTATTGTGCGGGAGTTATATGAGTGTATGTCGTCCGTATCGGAGAGGCTAAAGCTGTCAGTCCCGCGTGGTTTGACGGTAACACACCTGTTTACACCTGTAACAAGCCGTGATCTTCGTTTATTCAGTGGAGCACAAACACTCGCTACCGATTTCAGTTGCCCGATGAATAACCAGTGCCAGCCAGTATAAGCAAGATCAAAACAATCGCCAGGCGTTATTATATATGGGATTAATGGGTATCGAGGTGCCATGCAGGTGCTCAGTATAGTGAGAAAGGCTAAACACTTGTCAGTCCAGTATTGGTATCCTGTAATATATCATGACAACACAGCATTTGGGATACTTCTACATACAAGTGACCTATGTAGTGGACAAATTCAGACCAGAATGTTTATTCAGAATACCCGAGGGACTTTATTACAGTTCCATATCCAATATATAGAAACCATTGCTTTGATATCCATGAAATTTTCATAACATCAGCAAACCATAAGTCAGAGCCAATACCATTGATCGTCACAGTGATCGAGCGTGCGTGTACGTAAACGTCATCGTGAACATGAACGTGGATATGAACGTGGACGTGGTTCAAGCTGTACAAAGAACAAGAAACGCGAATTTAGAATCGCATCAACACTTAAAATAATCACTAACTTTGCTCAGTCTGTTTCTCAACCATCGCTAGAGTAATGACCTCACATTCACACATCAGTGTTAATACACAATGATATTTTCACGAATACAACATGTACTTTTTGTCGTTACGATTAAATATGCCAGTTTTGATGAGCTCAGTCATTTGAAATTATAGCCTAAGTTTGTTTATATGTGAAACAACAACAACATCAGTCACAGCTACATGATACGACGAACTTATTCATTCGGCAGACATACATACGAACTGAAAGGTTAAGGAATTAAAAAATATGAAACTCACAACAATTCTGCGCTTAGTTTAGGGTCCACAATAGTCAGGGCTCTCGTGTTTATAAACATTTACCTTTGAATCTGGCTCTGTGCTGTACCCTTTCTCATTACATCATTTCCCGTCAGTGAAATAAGTCGTGCGCGTTTAACCCAGTGGGCGCTATTTCTTAACTTGATCACATTTCATAAACTAACCAATATGAAATTTTCTTGAACAGTAATTGTATATGTTTTTAATTTAATTCGTTAAATAATAAAATTTCAGTCCATTTTTTTTATATTTTCTACTTTTTTCTTTCGTTTCAGTTGATGGAAATATTATTACCTCTTTCTAGCAAGCGTAACGTGGAATTTACCTTGTTGGATGCCATCAACGACAAGAAAGAGTCGATCGCTTGTGCCATCCTCCGCCACCCGGTCTACGCGTCGCCAGAGTTCCAGGGCGGTGGTCAGAAAGGCTTCGCGGAGACCACGAGTGTCTTGACCAAGTTCCACCCGGACACCACACCTCTGATTCTGGCCGCCCAGAGGAACTTGTACGAGCTGGTCAAAGTTTTGGTGATGTCTGGTGACCGTATCGAGCGGCCCCACCCGTACCTGTGTAACTGTCACGCCTGCATCGTAATGGCGGACCAGGATCAGTTACGGTACGCACAGAGGCGGTTGAACGCTTACAAAGGACTGTCCAGTGAGTCTTACCTGGCGCTAGCCAATGAAGACCCTTTACTCGAGGCCTTCAAACTAGGCAGAGAGATGAAACAAATAGCAAAGGTTGAAAAACATTTTAAGGTAACTATGACCGAGTTGGTGCGTTATCTTTATAGGCCCAGCGAGATTTTGAATCTCAGATTGTGACGTAATTTATTTAGTTATTTATTTGATTGATGTTTTCGTACCCAAGAATATTTCACTTATGCGACGGTGGCCAGCGTTATGGTGGCAGAAAAAAAAAGCCCTGAGGAAACCCATCACCATTCCCAGGTTACTGGCGGACCTTCCTACGTAAGGCTGGAGAGGAATTAGCCGGCATGAGCTGGACTTGAACTCATAGGTCATAAGCCGCACTGGCGTACTACCTCCACGGTCACGGAGGCCTCGATTTTGAAAAAATCACGGTTTTCTCTGTTCCATGTAGTTCTAATTTCTGCTTACCAATAATTAACTTGTAAAAACTGAATTCCAGAAGTATTCATAGAATAGTAAATGCTTCAAAACATTACCAACTACATTCTGTTAAAAAAGAACAAGAAACAAAGACATGTAAATTGCATTGTGCATGTTTACCTGCACGAACACAAAATACCGAAAAGACGTGTCGAGTTTTGTCAAAGACGTGTTTACATTTTACTGCAAATATGAAAAAACAGACTTTTTATTGCTGCTGTTTTGAAAGTAACGGTTGAGTTTTAAGTAATGCTAGGGTTCAATATAAAATCTTGGTATGTGTTTGGAAGAAGAGATAGCGTTTTGAATTAAGGAATGCTGCCATAACTCACGAAACATTACATCGGCTCTGTAGTTAGAGGGTACATTTAATTTAGTTCCATACTATCCATCTTAGTTGTTTGTCAGAATTTTTGGACTACACTATTTGTAGGCCGGCCATTTTCTTCATACTCGAAAGGCGCCACACCAGTTCGGCGCTAACATCATTATTTGTCAATTTTGTCCAGCTAGAGTGATATCTAGCCGTTTATATGGACTGCACAATGGATAGCTCTTTTCATTTTCTGTTCCTTGTGCTAATGGCTTCAGCCATATCTCGCGATAGTCGTCTCTTTGGGGAAATGTGCAAGTACCTGTGGAACACCACACTTCCGCCAATGCTTTATACTGCTTAATTTGAACTATTAAGATACACACGTGAACACGAATCTATCTGATAACATGTAAACCCCGCGCTAATACGTGATGTCTGCTGACAAGAATTTCCTGTAGAGATCAGGATACTATATAACAACGTATAAATTATGCAAAGGCAAATGTGTGTTGTGGGCTTCCTATAAAAGTTGATAATATAGAGGTTGAAGTATGTACTAACTCAGTGTGTCGTCAGAACTTAAGCCTGTCATAATTTGGCGTGGTGAAATGTTCACTTATGCCGGTGTTTTCTCATCAGCACAAAGTGACATGAAACCTAAGCCTGCTGTGGCACTTCTGTCCTTTATCCTGCGGTATTTGTCACCACTGGTTGTCTGGTTGCCGTGGTGGTACATCCTTCAGCATTGAAAGATTCTCCACATGAGACCATCGTCCGGTGAGAGTTCTGCTGTGACGTCATGAATTATTGAGAAGCTGTATGGTCAGGCTTGTTGTTTGTCCATCTCAATAATTACACCCCACGCTGAGAAACACACGGACTCATAAACTGCTGGACAAAGTAGTTCTGCCGTAGGTTTAGTTCAATTGGCTCTACACCATACAGAGGCGTAGCGCGTATAACGACGTGATGCGCAGTCTTATTACCCTTCTGACCTGACAGAAAGCAGCACCTCCCAGCTGCTTACGACTTATATTTAATATCTGATCCCCGGCAAAGGGTCGCTTGTGAAATAATTCCATTAAGACATATTTTGAGCCCATTCCATCCTTTCATCCAGGGCGGACCGCGAACGTTTTAAACACCACCAGCTTCATGATACAGTGACGTGTGTCTGCTTACGTCAGACCGCATCAAAGATCTTACTTTCTTTCCCACACTACTTTAATGGGATTCTTGTTTCAAATCAACAAGCTCCTTTAATATATTTTGTTTCTTTTTGGACCAGTTCTAGCATTGTTTTACATTCGTTTCTAAATTCACTTCAGTTTCAGATCAGTTTTATTTCCAAGATTTATGCTTTGCATCCTATCTTCGCTAAAAGCAGCATACACACACAGTGACAAAATATGATTGTGATGAGACGAATAAATGATCAAAAAATGTCATATTGGTCTATTAATTCAAATGCTTCTTGGCAATAAATCTGGCAGCTTACCGAATGGCATCTCGGCTGGTACTAGTAAGGTGTAATGTAAATTTGAACGTACTCGGTCTATTGTAATAATATATCTGAATTTTCGGAAAGTGTCATTTGATGGGTGAATTGGTCATTGCCAATTGTAAGTTAATCTTTTCCATCATCACCATCTTCGTCATCATCACTTATTCTCTCAAGCCACATCGGGGGGTTTCGGATGTCAGTATAGCTGCTCATGGACGTCTTACGTACAGGTTTACAGATAAAAATAAAAAAATAAAAGGCATATAATAGCTTCATAGGATAACATTTCATATAATTCTCTCGTATTAATTGTGCTTAGTTTACTGTAATTGTGTTTCCTTTTAGCGAAAGTACAAAGTGTTACAGTTTTTTCATGTGGTATATTAATTTGGGCTAAGTTCTTCAGCTGTACCTGCAATCACGTATCATGTAATCATATAAAGAAGCGGTGACCTGTGGTGATGAGCCTGTTACCTGTATCTTACAGACGGACTACGCTATGATAGCCGAAGGTCTCAGTGAGTTTGTTGTTAAATTGTTAGACCGTGTTCGAGACAACCAGGAACTGGAAATGGTGTTAAACAAAGTGGATTATGTCAAAGGAAGGACGGACGAGTTTGAGCCGGCAGCTCGCATCAAAATGGCCGTCATCAACAAAGAGAAAAAGGTGAGTACTGCTAATTTCTTTACCATTTGTCAGTTTATTGTGTTTTAATGTTGCCATACTTGGGCCTTGGTGGTCACGAAGACGCCTGGGAGGCACCACTGACATACGGTATGCAATGCTAGACAGTTGACAGCGTAGAGCATCCAAGACTGACTGATAGATTTTTCATGCATTTTATCAATAATAAAGAGCCCGTTGTGCATTACTCATCAAAACCCCATACTGCATATGCTGTTGACATGTCCTCAAAGCAGTCACTGGTGCAAACGCAGCTCATGCACACGACTTTGAGTTATTGAGCAGTTCGAGGGCTTTTGTTATTCGGTGAACTAAAGCGCGGAAATGTAAACGAAATATTGTTCCTTAAGCTATGTCTGTTCCACTACCGTTTTGTTAAAATGGATTTTGGGTTTGATATACACACGGAGAAAATTAACCAAATATAGAGGTTCCTCGCTAGTCTCGAAACTGGAGGAGAAAGTTCAACGCAGCATATATTGGCTCTATGTTGTCAAGACAAATACCAGTTTTATGATAAACCAAAACTGATGCCTCTATCTGCATTTGCAAGGCTCAGGGCCGTCGGGAACATAGATTAATGATATAACGTGATCGGTTACGTCACCTTTTTATCCACAGTGAATTCCCCGACTGGTGTCAAAACAGTTGTCAGGTTTAACTACTATGAGGAGATCGCGTGCCTTGTGAAATACACGGTTCATGTAAACACCTACAAACCGCGAGCGTGGTGGAGACACCTGGTGGTAGAGTTGATCAGTGGTTGACATTTGTGTAGCTTAAACAAAGACTGTCAAATCAAACTGGTAAATATGCAAGCTAGACAAATATTCAGCAAAATTATAGGCAACATTGTTAAAGGGAAAGACCTCGTAAAAATGAACTTAGGGTGAGTGAAATGACCATTAAAACTCATTAAAAACTCAGGTATTTTCAGATACAGTTTTTAATAGCCTTTTAGCTCATCCTAAGTTCATTTTACGAGGTCTTTCCCTTTAACACAAATTAACTAAACGTCTGTAGGACGACGTTAAGTAACACGACAATATCAAAATAGTTACCACTGCACACAAAGCAGATAAAAAGAAACTAATGTAAAGGAGGCCCGTAATTAAAAGATCCACGTTTCTGTTGTTTCTGTCTGTTGAGTGTCACATGTAGTTCCTATTACTAATTTGATTTGTTTACTCAATTAACCGATCTTTATTTATTTATTTATTTATTTCATTGGTGTTTTATTTATTTCATTGGTGTTTTAAGTTTTATGCTCAAGAATATTTCACTGACACGATGGCGACCAGCATTATGGTGAGAGGAAACCGGGAAGAAAGCCATGACCATCCGCAGGTTGCTGGCTGACCTTCCCACGTACGGCCGGGGAGGAAGCCAGCATGAACTGGACTTGAACTCACAGCGGACCGATGTTTTGGACCGTAGTCAAGAACTTTTTACTTGTATTACGGCGGTCAGATTTAACGGTGGATTAACCCCGCGGTGCCCGGAGTATACCACCGACCTTTGGCAGGTATCTGACAAACCCTCTGAACCAGAGTAGCCATGGAAATAGCGAAAACCGGGTTCGAACTCGCCACCTTGTTGGTCAAGGGCCCATTTGTAACCTTTCGCTTATGTCTTAAGAAACAAGTTACACATCTATGTTTGTAACATGTACCGAGGATCTTTCTATAAATCAATACACATCAAGGGCATAAAAAAGTCGGCGTGACGTCACTGATTTTCCTCATCGTCAGTATGGTCCATAAAACCTACCATACAATCAAAACATTTGACTGCGTTTATTTTGGTGAAAAAAGACCTAAAAAATTCAGTGAAGGTATTTTCAGATACAGTTTTTAATGGCGTTGTCACTCACCTTAAGTTCATTTTTACGAGGTCTTTCCCTTGAGCGTAATTCGGGTTTAAGCTGTGTACCTCATTGTTCAGTATCGCCATCTGCTGACGATTTGTGGGCGAACTTGTAACTTATTACTCGTTTATATATTGCACGAAAACATTGACCATGTTCAGCTTGGACCCGAACCGCCATTTCACCGGAAAATGTTCATGTATGTACGCAGATCCCTCTCAAACAGACCTCTTCATTCCTACTCAGCGTATTATGCACTTTATTCTGTAAGCAATGGATCTGGACAAAGCAAATACCCTAGAGAGACCAGACATAGCATGGTCAAGTGCATGGCAAAGTCTATCCCTTGCTTTACCATTTTGTCAACAGTAGAGATGTATTAATTTTCTTAACGCTCTGGTAGTTGGTAGTGTAATGCATATAGGTTCATGTAGCAAAGTGAAAGGCCATCTTTAACGATATGACTGTAAATGGGTTTCGGCTAACTGTCATGAGCGGTTTCCCGGGGAGGTGCGCTAGGAGCACTTCTCTTAACTCACATGAAGGCCACACCTTTCCCAAACATAGATGCTGTTGGATTCCGCGGCTGTTTAGCATCCACTCTCTTTATCAATAAACGATCGACTATGATTCAGCTGAGACCTGAGTAGCCGGTACATTCTGGGAAAACAAAACATCCCGGTATTAATGATTAACTGTTTAGCACTCAATCAAAAGACAATTATGACATTTTTTTACAAGTGGATTGCAACTTACACAAAAGATAACGGTTCGACTGTCCACGCATGCCTGTCTTTGTAAGTTGTTCAGCTTCGATAGGTCCAGCATCGAGTCGACATCCATTACAGTAGGTAACCTCATGAAGAGGGTGTAACGCTTCGTCAAACGTAACTACCATGGCGACGTATCTCTACAGTATGTGTCGCCTTGGCAATTGCGTTTGACATAACTTACACCCTCTCTGTAAACGGGCCCCAGAGCATGCCATTTACACCTGGTCAGTATATACCAGCATGTACCACATACACATTGCCATTCATGTGTGAGGTGTATTTGTTAAAATGTACAATCGCCATATGATCAGCGCCACATCCCCCATCGCCCCCTCCCTAAAAGGCCAATAAATTATATTGTGAAAAATAACATTGGCAATTCATGCGGGAAAGTGAGTGTAAATAGTGTCTTGCAGTACACTTCATCATTGATTGAGGAGACCCGTAACAGTTGGTTTGCGTACGATAAGCTAAACAATGTGTGTAAATACTCTGTAACAGCCGTGGCCTTCAGCGCGATGTTACAGCTATAAGTTATACAATATACTAAATCAATCACCCAAAGCACGTGTTGGATTATCACGCATTGTTTGCGTGCCACACAATTTTAATTATCATCTCTCCACGTGGTTTTCCCACAATGCAGTATGGTTGGCTTAGTTGCGTAAGGCGTCACTCTCGTGAAAGAAAGCACGTCTGGGGTCAATGATATCCTGTGTACAGTCTCAACACCGTCTTGCACTGTTTACAGCCGATATGTTACCTGGCGAATTGCGGCACGGTTTTCTAGAAGCTCTCTTCAGTTTACTTGTCTATGATCCAGTCAGTCCAAGGGAACGACCAATATCGAAATTTCCTATCCCTTCTTCGGCTTCTAAGCAGGGGGCCAGGTCATTTTGCGTACTTTTTATAGACGACCTCATTTTAACAACCATTAAAGAGATTTGATGGAATAATTTTCAATAACAATGAAATAAAATAACAATATTTATGAATTATTATCATGAAATGTGAATTCCTGTCTTATTTGTGTGTTCGACTAAGTAGTTGTACTTGTTGTGATGAATATAATGCCATCTACAGGACCACGAATTTCTGGCCGAAAATATTTATCCGAAGGGAGATTTTTGTGAAAAATTTCGATGTGTAACAGTGTTTCCCCTCTTGATAAATATCGTTCAGTTCCTAAGTGAAAAATATACATGAGTTACGGGGCATTAATGTTAAATAACAACGCAACAACAAAGAATTATGTTGTGATTCTCACTGAACAATTTAGACCAACCTATAACTCTCAGATACGACGAACATCAGGAATGCCTTCGTTTTGTCAACTTTGGTCACCACAGCTCTCGCTGTCTGTTATGTAACCCTGTGCTTTTGGCTTAGAGTTTACCTTGAGTTATAAATGTGGCACCGTAGAAAGTCGAACGATTGCAAGTCTTCTCTGTTATCTGCATGATCTGTGTCGTTTTGTGACAAAATTGTGTTGTTTCTATGTTGTGCGTTATCTGTGTACAATTTATCGTGTTGTATCATATTTACATCTCAATTTACAAGTTACTTTTGTATCGGGATTCATCTATTCACAATTTGTGTTGATTTCGTGTTATCATATTTAACGTTTCACA
This sequence comes from Acanthopleura granulata, assembly GCA_016165875.1. Classification (NCBI taxonomy): domain Eukaryota; kingdom Metazoa; phylum Mollusca; class Polyplacophora; order Chitonida; family Chitonidae; genus Acanthopleura; species Acanthopleura granulata. The sequence continues at coordinate 3,897,091 of JABBOT010000029.1, forward strand.
ATTTATGACACTTTTGTATTGTGAGTTATCTATTTATTACAATTTGTGTTAATTTTGTGTGATTAGTTATCTGTTTTGTTTTAGTTAATGCTGTCTACATTGTGTTTTCTGGGTGTGTGTTTCCAGTTCGTGGCTCACCCAAGCTGTCAGATGACCCTGGCCAATATGTGGTACGAACACATCCGACACGTCGAAAGAGCTCCTGTCGTCAAGAAATTTTTATACTTCATTTGTTTCCTGTTTTTTTACCCCTTCATGGCATTGTTATACATATTTCTACCAAAGGCAAAGGTAAGAGGACCCTGCTCAGAATGAGACTTTAATACTTTTTTTCATAAATATTTCAAAACTGTTGCCAAGTTTGGTCAGGTTTGTGTGTATCGTGCTGATATTGTAAATGATACTGTTGATATATGGGCCTCCAGGAGTTAGTTAACGCTAGTTAAGTTTGAAGGTTGCTCACTGATGGCAGTTGATGTGAATGTTTGGTCCGTTATAATAGAAGCAGCTACGATACTAACTAATTTTCATTATCTAAGAAATTGTGATTATTGTGGTACTGTGTGACTTAAGACAAACACCATTGAGCACTCCGAGCATAACTTTGCATAGCGAAATGATGAAAAAACACGCTGTAGTATCTTTCCTATAATGCTTGCCAAATTTGTATTTCAATGGCCATTTAAATTTGCCAAAATTCTTCAAAAATTACAGTATTGCCTTTTTACTTTAGCATAACTGTGCTATAGTTGAAAGGAAGGGGGTGATTCATGTAAAACTCGTGCTGCATCTAATACATATACACGTAATAGTTAACATTCGTGGCATTTTGATACTTGCATGCGCATGAATTCTGTTTTGAATGGGGGACCTTTCCCGTGTAAAGCTTAATTCGAGTCTAATTCGTGTTGTGTAACTATTGTTCAATCACCCTTTGTGATGACGATTTGTGGACAAAGTGACAATAGTCAGTCCAGCTTGGACCTCAGCCCCCATTACCTGGGAAAATATCTCTCCTGCCCGCCTTTAATTAGCGGTTTTAAGCTTTAGCATTTAAGCATTTGGGGGAAAAGCCCTCGTTTCCCCTTTAATCGGCGGCTTTAAGCTTTACCATTTAACAATTTGAAAAAAAGTATATATTACATCAACTTTACTTTTTGTTTCTGATTTTCAGTTTATGGTGTTTATGAGAAGTCCAATGATAAAGTTTATGGCCCAGACTTACAGTTATGTGGCGTTTATTAGTTTTATAATCTCGTGGACGTTTACCTTATCGCCGGCTAGTTCGGTCAAACTGGAAATACCAACCCACACGCCCGAAGCCAGGCGGCTGTTCAAAGAGGACGAAACAAACCCCGGGAACACCCTTGTCCGCTTCATGACCTGGGAATTTGAGGAGTGGATGATACTCGCGTGGGTGGTGGGTGAGTACAAAACAGGGGCCCCACATTGAGGCCACACTCAGATATCTCACACCCATAGGTCACACACAGAAGGCCACAGCCATAAACACAGTGATATCGCCATTTCTTTTCATCTAGAAAACCATCGCTATTCATAAAGCATATATCATATTCAACAGAAACGCACGGAATAAATAACACTACAGTTATGCCTTTCTTACAACATAGCATTCCAGTTTGTCCTGCTATTAGTGTAGTTTTTATAGTATATATACACTAGGATGAGTCTTTCTTGAAATTAGTGTGCAAAGTTTCCGAATCATGGTGAGATCTCTTACTGAGTGATTAATTATTGTCTTTGATTGTGGTGGAAAAGGACAGTCAAGAAAGCTTCACTAATAGGACGAAGGTCAGGATGCGAGAACATGCGACTAGCTGGTAGATAGATCCTGAGGATATCCAACATGAAGATAAATAAGGCTATCATTAAAAATATGTTTGTTTCAGGTAACCCGACCGACCCTCCAAAAAAGGACCTACTGTAAAGCTTTTATTGGGCTTTGAATGAAATTTCTTTCTTTTTAAGTTTTTCTCGTCATGTTAATTTCTTCAAAATAGTTATTTATTGTATTAGCAAGAATAGAAAAATGTATTTCCTCTCTGACCAACTTTGTTTTTTTATGGATAGGGTCGTGTTACCCGCAGCAAAGATGGCCTAAAAATAGTTTGGGGATTGAGTAGACACCCCTGCCAGCCTCCCGCCCCACCTTTTCTCACACTCTTCCCTCCACATATTGGAAATCTTTTTTTCCCCGACCTTGAATGATGACACATTTTTTTTCTTTATCAGGTATTTGTCTGATAACTCCAGAATTAACCAATCGAACTAATCCGATACATGAACAGATGGGACTAACATCCTAGTCATCCTAGTAGCATGTGTTCCTGTATAGACCTTTAGAAGCACCGTGTTTGTTTGGCTTTGAGTAAAGGGTAGTGGTTTATCCGGACGTTGCCATCTGAGCTTTGGTGCTCATTCATTGAGCGACACTTTGATCATGTCAGTCGCTCGTACCGATCAGTGGTGCGCTATACACGGTATAGTGATGCTGAACGGAGCTAAAAGCTGGGGCTGGTAAATTGGTAGCGGAAAATCCATATTGTCGCCCTGAAGTCACTCAGTTTAGTGAAAATAGGTTTTACCAGTTTCTCAACTCTTGCTTTTCAGTAGTTTACTAAAGAAGGGTTTTTATTTTCTATTGTTTAAAGTAAAAGGGTTGTCCCAAAATAAGCAGGATCTGGGATAATACTACTGGCAATTGTATGAACAACTGTTTATATGCATTTTCCCGTGAATGCAGTTAAATGTTAGAGTTCCACACTGATAATGGTGGATGCCGGTGTTCTGAGATGTTAAGTTGTTTCTTCTGAGTTGTTTCTTCAAGAAAATAAGTAAATTAACTTTGGATATTATATTCTTTTTTATTGACGCTTACTTTCTTTCTGGGTGGAGTGCAGGTGTGTGTGTTGGGGGGGGTGTATTATTCCCTTTAACACAACTGATACTCCACACATACATTATTCAGTTTAAAACTGAGCGTAAAACTAATTCGCTTTCAGCAGTTTTTGTTATGTTTCCTTGCATCCGGAGGTTGGCTATAAATATTCTCTGAGCTGCATTCACCAAAGACTTTAGTCGCCATGAACCTATCAAGATATTATGAATAATCAGGTTTTCAGCATACATTGTTCTTGTACCTTTACTGCAACGTGCTTCTTTAGCTTTCAGCTGGGTAGAGCTATGGAATTGTATTGACAGAACTTTTCTGCTAACTGTTTGGTCGCTATTCATTGAGCTTCACTTTGATGATCAATCGCGTCGATTTACCCGCTGTGCAAGTTTCACTTAGTACAGCGATACACAGGGCTGAAAAAAGTATGGAAGGATTTGAAGCCCCGAAAATATGTGGACAAAAACCATATTCATTTTGTCGTGGATCACACGTGCGTGGGTGGGGCGTGCTAGTATGAGGTCGTAGCTTTTAGAAGATTTCGAATCATGCTTTCTACAGATAAAAAATGAAAACTTTGGGATTTATTTAATGAAATAATAGATATACTGATTTAACAGGCTAGAGGGCTGTAATGAGTTTTGGGATTTATTTAATCATATAATAGGTATTCCGCTTTGACACAAATTGGTAGAGGGCTGTAATTGCCCTCTATGATCTTGGTCAAAGCCCTTGCGCTTGTTTCTGACGAATTAACACACACATTTCTAGAAAGTCCCTCATGGATTTCATCTACACTTAAATTGCGCCAGCATCTTGCATTAGCAGGTCTTATTATGTTCCAAAGAGCTTAGACAGACAAATGATCTGGGGTTGCAGGATAATCACGTACAGTGTCATCTGTGGTAGCGTAAGCGTTAGATTCAAACCAGTTATGCATGTACTTTCACTTTGGTCGCGTGCCACAGGCCAACTGCTGGTTGCGATACGGGATATCTCATATTAGATACAGTAGATTAATGTTTCTGTTCGATTGGTTTGATAGTTAGCCCTGTGCATTCTCCAAGCATTAATCTGTCTGTTTGTCCCTTGTGGCTGAACTGACTTTGCCATGCATCTATGTGTATCACACACATGCTAAGCTGATTTATTGTCTGTATGTAATATGGACAGACAGATGAACCTTCCATAAAAATTCTCGATAACTCCGCAAGTATAAGAATCCTTTTCGATGAAGGTCAAGATCTCGTGATACACCAAGAGTTAGTCAACATGACACCAGTCTACAGCTAAAACGCTGATATGGCAGACCATTAAACATATATAAACCTCATGTATAAGACTAGCTGTGGGGTAATCTGACCGGACTGCTGTTCGCTCTGGATTTATGACAACAGCTTAGGGAATACCGTCCTGATCGGGTGGCCATCGGTTGGCCATCAGAGCACCTGCAGGCACAGGCAGAAGACGTCTGGTCAAGGAGTGACCCACGAAATCCAAAACGTTCAGGGTTTATTGCTGTTACTGATCTCCCACGGCGAGATAGCCACTCGGATACTTACAATATGATCTATCGCGGGTCCGGGCAGCAGGTAGCCGATCAACCCCGAATGACTCTTGACTTACTAGTTACATGCGCATGAGGGAATTTGAACAGCAGACTTTATGAGGCGCAATTAACGTGTATTGAGTCTGAGGCACGATAAGAAAAGTTCACGCTATATATAGGGGACATACCCAGCAGCCACCTCCCCCCTCCTTCCCATGCCCATTCTCCATACTCCAGTGCCCAGTTACTATACCTGTCCCCTGAAGCCCGTGCACGCGGCCTGACCCTTGGGATTGTCAACTGCCGTGGATAACCAGGAGCAATCCAGGAACTTCCCCTGCCTCTCCCATCCGTCCGGGAGGGCGGATGCGCTGACAGATTATGTGTGATTACTATAACGAACGCTACTGCGAACGTCATAAACAAATTATCTACGCCAAGGCAGTCGTCCAGTAATAGAGGTCACGTGACCGAATGACCCGACCATAGATTCCATGTCCTCATAGTCTGTCCTATGTTCTCTAGCGTTTGACTTCGCCACACTGTTTCAAGTGGTGTCAGCCCACTGAGTTGCACATCAGATTACAGCACAACACCAAGTGTATATGTTTATCGACAAATTATCCCACATAGATCTCTAATGACGATAATATTGTTATCTCACATGAAGTTAAAAAACATAAATTACCAATCTGCTTCGGTGATATTGCCCAACTGAGATATTGCAGCGCAAAGCTAGCAATATAACATATAATGGGATAATCGAACGCTCGAGCACTTCTCTACCTTTCAGCGCGGAGTACGAGTGACGCGACATTGTGTTCCCGCTTTTTCTAACATGACGCATCCAATGTCCTGGTAAGAATTCAAGTTAAAGTTCATTTAAAGTTATCAAACACGTCAGAACAAAATTGTTGCGGTCGTTCAGGCCTGTTTTAACCTCTCTTCCGAGATGTTTAATAATTAATTATTATTATTATTATATTTGTTGTTATCCTTTCTTTCAATGTAACATCACCTATACGGTTATTGTCATTGAGATACTCTCCCTGGCTACGGTATCAAGTATTTGCATCTACGATGTGTTTTAGCACTGAAATGACATGCGCTTATCGTGCATGGCCCACCCCTTTGTATTGTACAGGCCTGCTCTCTGCACTGCACATCTAGGGTTACCTATCCTGTGTACGCTTTTCATGTAAGGCGTGAATTGTGCCTAATCCTATTTTGCATATTGAGCATATATAGGCATATTCTGTGCATTTCACATAGCTAGTCGTATTCATTGCACTGCGCTTAGACAACACAATTAGTATCCTTACATCGATTCTTAGGTCAGTAAACTTTCTAGTGAAGGTGGCAGGCATCCAGCTCAGATTAAGTCCACTGGCAGCTTAATGCTGTCAGGCTTGTATCATGTGAAGTAGAGTTTATGAGGAAACACAGGTTATAATTGCTTTCATTTCTCATCCACATGTGTTTTAGTAATATTCAAGTGAATCGTGACGTGAATGTGGAGGACGGCGGTTTAGCTGATAAAAAACGAGCAGAATGAACGGATATCGGATGGTTATTAAAACATGTAAGAGCAGTACTCGTCCTCAAGGACAACACGGTAGAGATACATATCCAGATAATCTGAATGATGCCATCGAAGTGAAGAGAAGTTTTTCTAAATAGTTCCACGCGAGGACTTACTCTGATATTAATGTATTTTGGGTTTATGACTCCGAAATGACTGCCTTGATGATTGACGCCATTCATTCATTCATTCATTCATTATTTCTGTCTTAACACCAACGCGTCAGGGATAACCCGTCTCCCCTCGCCGGCCTAATACCTGACTAATCTCCGAGCGTAAGACCGTAGCCAGATTAGCCGATACGAGTTTGCTACCCAGGGTCTGATACAATCACATGTATATGGATGATGTTATCAGTTGGCATATGTACGCATCAACTCATGTGCCCAAATCTTGCCATATTGCTGATGTAACCAAACTGTTATGTGCAGAGATCTTGCTACATTGAAACACATGTTGCTGATGTGCGCACACTTTTTAAATACATAGGCCTACGTGTTGCTTATATGACTAAAACTTCTGAAATGTTGAATGATGTGGTAAACTTGCCGTATGTAGTCGTGTTTCTGACGTCCCCAAACATAGACTTATGATGCCGTTGTGCCCAAACTGTGCAATATGTACGATTGTTGCTGTTGACCCTAATCTTTGTTAAATGCTTTCATGTTTCCTGATAGGCTCAACATACACACATGTTGCTTATACGCCCAAAACTTTCCTGCTGGATACACTTTTGGTTGTCGATGTGCACAGTTTAAGCCTTTGCCGAATATACACATTTTGCTTATATTGCCCAAAACTTGGCTAATGTACACTTACGATTGTTGATTTATCCCCAAACCTTGCTGTATAGATGACAAAAGCTGTTGTTGATGTACCCAAAACACATGCCGCTGATGTGCCCAAATCTGAGCATATACACATGTCCACATGCGGTTACTGGTACGCCAACTAGCCACAGCTGACTCATCTGAAAAGCACAAATATCAACATAGGATTCCGTGTTAACGGAATATCTGACGGTCACCATAAGGCAGCCTTCCAGGCCTGTACTGTTATCTTCACACCAGGCCAGAGCAGCGGTAATTGTGTCTCTATTACCCGTTAGATTAATTACACCTGATACCGTCAGATGATTATCCCGGACCACATGGTAAATGGCATCGGCATTGATTACATGGACGCTGCGACAAAACGTCTACGCCGCTATCGACCTAGGCATGCAACCGTCTAAAATGACGATTTTTCATAGCGATAGGTGCAACTTCATAAAATATGGAAGACTACAGCAGAGAGAGTAAAACCAGAGCAGCGATGACGGTGTGATAGTTAATATATGGTCACATACAACTGATAAAACACTGCCCCTTTTTAGTGTATCTTGGGTAATGGTTTGTTCTAATTGTCCATGAAAACGCATACATTGTAACGACTTATAGCCCCTCCTAGCACCATGGTTTACAAGATATACATTGGTACTTACTGGATATGTAAGTTACGCTTTGATCGTGGATGCAAATTGCTGCAATACTGCACGTACTAGTAACTTGTTGAAATCCAGCGAAAAAGTAGCTAAAAAGTACAAGATTTAGAGGTGATTGCAGATGAAGAATCCGGAAATGGTGGTATAGTAGTCACGATAGGATGTCACTCCAGTTGCACATCAGCAATCGGGAGTTACGTAGTTATTTATTTATTTGATTGTTGTTTAATGACGTAATGTGAGTTTTCATTTATACCACGGTAAACATTTTTACGGGTGCATGGAGGAAACCACAATGCCCGGATGGCTTACCTTTAGCGAGTTACTGACGACCCTGTCCCCTTCTGACGTACAGCATGTACACCTCCGACTGTCTACTGTCGCCAAGGCCCCACAAGCATGGAGTGACGCCTGGTTAATCCACCAATCCACTGCCCAAGGCTTCGTTTGAATCCGCTCCTCATGTTTTCTATAGTGGTTCCAAGCCAAGCACTCTAAACGCTTGACCGCCACTAATCTTGATATTGGATTTATATAGAACACAGGTTGGACGCTTGATGTTTAGATTCGCACCAAGGAATGCTAGAGTTAAATATTTTACATAACCCCCGTGTTTCAAGGACAATGGCGATACTTTCATGGAAAGGAATCATAAAGGGACTTGTTGGCCATATTTTAATTGGCAAGTAGAAGAAAATTTCTCAGTGCTGTTAACGAATCTATCTGTCTCTCTGTCCTTATTGAGAAATTACAATTGTGGCAATGATTAAGATGGGCGCTGTTATTGTCAGTGTCTGAATATCTGCCAGGATTTTCTCCCGGTCGATTGTATTCTGTAATTTGAGGGAAGACAATGAAGGTTGTGAGACATTCGTGCTTCCCCGGCTTGTCCCGTTATGAAGCAACTAGCCCCGTTAGCATCCTGAATGACATACACAGGTGTACATTCGACATTCTTCCATAGTGAAACATTCTTTGGATCTAAGACCATTCTTCAGAGATCCCGTCGATTAGGAACTGAGACTTTACAAAGTTCGTCACACATACGCCTTTTGTCATATGAGTTAGCCGAGTAAGAAAGACTAAAGAGGGCCTACTGAAAGAATGTGTGAATTCCATACAGTTTTAATTCATAGGAGACTGCATCCAATCCGAGTTCACATCAGCGATAATGGGGCCGAGGTTTTTTATGTGGCTTGTTAGACAGAATTATCCCACTGTGCAGAACAGCGCTGCTGCACAAGGGGAATCCCCCTCACGGGACGTCATTCTCTAACATCTCAATTGGATTAGCCACATGGTGGGCTGTTAACTTCCTCCATCATCCCATCCTACATGCGGAACCCGCGCGGGACTTTCGCCCTAGAAACGCAACCCGCTCGTTTTTCATTTGGCAGCAAGTGTTCAATAGCTATCATATTTTTGGTATCGAATCTAGGTTATATGATGTATTATCATGTTGCTTCCCCTCGATCCTGATATCCCCGGGGGTCCATGTAACTGTCTGCGTGTTTTTGGGAGCTGTAAGGGCTAACCAAAAGCGTACCACCATACCCCGGGTTACTGGTAGTGCACAGCAACGTCCATCTGCTAAACACATATTGTCATGCCATACTTCAGTATTCAGTGAATGACACCCGAACATTACTCTCGAATGTATCTGATCGAGACACAATGTATTAGTCATCCGTGAAATACTCCACTGGCCACACCCGATATATTGTATAAGGCCTGTTTTGGGCCCATTGGCCAGTATATCAAACAGTACTAAAGTCTGTAGTTCACTTCCCTTTCCCACAGTACTAAACCCTCCTCTGACTTGAGTTCCCTTCCCTCCAAATGACCTCTCATATTTTGGGGTCATTGGCGGTGTCCAATAATACAGACTGCATTGTTGATTTTGAATTCCGTATCCCGTACCGCACAAAGCGATCAGTTGATTTTAAAAGATTATCTTCCCTAAGGCACGAATAGTTCTGTTCATTTTAACTTCTTTTCCATTCCACCATATGGAATCTTGGATGTCGTTTATGGGTTAGCGTTCCTGTTTCCTATCGTGTGTGTGTCCAAACATATTAAATTTCACTCTCCTGACGTTAAACCAAGATTTTTTAATTATTCCAGTTACCACACGAAATTATTTGTAGTTTTCTGTTGATGCTTGTATCTGACAAACCTTCTGTCTTGCTTTTAAATGTATTGTTTTTAGTCATTCAGAATGTTAACTGTCCATTCTTTTTGGGAATGTCCGATCGGTGGTCTAGATTTTGAATTTGATCTTATCTTCAAAGAATCTGTTCTAATAAACCAGATTTAATGGAGCACAAGTTTGTCAGTCCCATCCATACATGCGCCGATCAAAATCAAACCAAAGGAGGCAAGACTATGGTAACGATGCATGATTCGATTCAATTAAAACTGCCATAAAAAGGGTTTATTTTACTCCAAGTAATGGTTGTTGCTACTTGTTATTTTAAACAGATCTAGCACAACTTCTAATATTGAATTAAGATGTGTTTGAGGAATCGATTCTTTGCCGTGCTATTATGAAGGCAGCTAACACAAATTTGATTTCTTGGTAGTGTGGTGTGCATAATTAGTATATATCAACTTATATTGGTATATGCATGTATTGCAAACAAAGGGGACCACACATACCCTGGCGGTTAAGAAGCTGATTTGAGACCCAGTGACCGGGGAGCCTCTCAGCCATGCGGCCACTGTGAGATTAGGTCCAGCTCATGTAGGATTTCTCTCCGGTCGCACATGGGAAGGCCTGCCAGCCTGTCACCATGGTATAAGCAAAACATCCACGAGTGCGGCGAAATCACCAATGAAATAAATAAACAAATGAATCAATCAATACATGTGAACTGAGCTAAAATAGCAGCATTTTTTTTTCAGAATGTTAGATAATCTTTAATGATTGTCAAAATACCGTATAAAGGCAATACATCAAACTTTTTTTGAAGGAAGGAAATAGTTATAATGTTTATCGATATATGATTTGGTTGAGATAAATAGCGTTAAAGCCAGTTGTGTGATTTATCATATGTCAATCATCAAAACGAACCAGATATCATGAAATGTCACGACAACACTTATAGCCGCTTTTCAAACGGATATCAAGTAGACAGTAATGAATAACATGGATTTGCTCTAAATAATGACGGACCAGGTTTGGGACAAGTGGATACACCTTATACTCCCCATAGATAACATGATTTGAGGATTTACTAGGCCATATTTTTTATTGGGTGACCCAGGCTGGGGGTGAGGTGACTGCTAGCTCTGTGATCACACGCACACACAAGTACATGCGCGCTTTAGGCGACTCACCTTGGCGAGTGGCGGAGGGATACACCATGACATTGCGTTTGGCTGACATACACCTTTAGGCTTACAGGCCTACCGTCTCGTCACGTGCTATCGGCTAAGGTCGCCCTCACACATGCCAATTAACCTGAAAAACTTATCCCAAATTTGCCAGGATAAAATTAGGGCAATTATCAGTTTCAGAGCAAACATTGATTAACAGCCTTGTAATTAAGGTTGCATGCCGTTAATTACAAGACGGAGGAGGGTCACGTGATCCAAGCCGCCATGATTGTCTGTGAAAGGTCTGTAGCCAGAGGCTGGTTATGTCCCCTTGCTACATTTCAGGCAATCCCACTCACTCTACAATAATTCCGTGGAATAGAGTTGCAAGTCGTCATCATGTTTTAAGGTTTCATATTCTGGTATACGTAGTTATCGGGGGATTATAACATGAAATAATGCTAACATTACTGGTGCTTTAATTTGTTCATGCAAATTGGTCTATAAATTATCTCAATTTAGACCGTCATTTTAAAATGCCATCGGCAAAAGTGCTCGTTTTCGTTGTTATGTTTTGCTGCATGTGTCATACCTACACGTATTTGTACTTTATAAGGGCTAATACCAGTGCATTCAGTGTAGCTTCACGTACTGACCATCAAGCATTTGAACATTTCGGTTTCCATCCCTATCTCCCAGTGCACAGTATATATCATTGTCGTATTTCGGTAGATAAAGTGTGTGCATTCCAGTGGTCTTATTGTTTATACCCCCTCCCGACCGGACCGACAAGCTCAACCCAAAACTGTTGAGGATTTCAAGGCTGAAAACTAAACTCCATGATTGCATGTGTGTTATTACTTCCTGGAGATACAATGTTAATATGCGTCCTGCACAGAAAACAAATGAGGGAGCCTTCACAGTATCGCATTTATAGGAAGATGTATGAGTTGCGCATGGAATTGGTTTTCCCGGAGGATGTCCTGATTCTTTATGTTGTCTGATAATAGTCCATCAAAGAGGGTAACTCGAATAGTTGATTGATGCTTTCAAAGAGATACACTCTATCATGGAATTAGATTTCTTTTGTCCAAGATATTTTTTTCGTCCCAGATGTTTTTTTTTTCTCCACGCAAACATTCAGCTTTTCCACCACGACATAATTAGACATAATGCAGCCAATAAGTCTATCCAAAACACAATGAACCTACGGATGTTCGTGGGTTTCGTCCGGGCTCTGTCCGGTTTCCTCCCACCATAATGCTGGCCGTCGTCGTACAAGTGAAATAATCTTGAGTGCGGCGTAAAGAACCAATCAAACAATAATAATAGTAATAAAACACAATGACACCCCGCCACCGTGACTCAGTAGGTTAGCACACTAGTGCTGCATAATAATCCAGAAGCTTCCCACCAATGCGGTCGCTGTGAGTTCAAGTCCAGCTCATGCTGGCTCCCTCTCCGGCCGTACGTGGGAAGGTCTGCCAGCAACCTGCGGATTGTCGTGGGTTCCCCCGGGGTCTGCTCGGTTTCCTCCCACCATAATGATGGCCGCCGTCGTATAAGTGAAATATTCTTGAGTACGGCGTAAAACACCAATGAAATAGATAAATAAATAAATACAGAAACACGCATATGTATACGCACATAATAGGTCATGGGAAAACGGTCACAACACTGAACATCCATTATCCTTCAGGGGACGTATGGATGCGATGGATCACTCTGCATGGCTTCCTTTCCGGCCGTGTGTGGGAAGATCCGCCAGCTACCTGCGGATGGTCGTGGGTTTCCCGCGGGATCTTACCTCCCACTATAATGCTGCCCGCCAGGGTATAAGTGAAATATTCTTGAGCACTGCGTGAAACACCAATCAAATAAACAAATAAACGAATGAGATGGACGACCATCAGGTGAATCACAAGTGGCTAGTGTAACGGAAGCGTAACGGAACCGTCTTTTTTCACAGGTTTCCTATGGCAGGAGTGCAAGCAGTTACATCAGGAGGGACCCCGGGGTCATCTACGGTCCATGTACAACGTCATAGACTTCGCCATGATCACGCTCTACATGTCCTCCTATTCGCTCAAGGGCGTCTCTATTTACAAGGTGAGAACCACGTGACTGAGGCGACCAATCCGCGCTGGGTTCAGCTACCATTGGCATTACATAGTGTTGATTGTATGTTAAAAAATTAAGTGAAGAAAAGTGAAGACTGAAATTGTAATTTCAGCTTGCATGTTTAACACCTTGTTATATAACAATTGCTCTCACTTTCTCTTGAGGAGTTGGTGACAACAAACCCTCGATCGACGGCGCCAATTGGTCATTTTACACAGATTAATGTTCATCGAAAACCACTTGTCTTTCTCCAGTATGGTCCACAAGTTGTGGGTAGCAGGTGTTAAAGCTCGTCAGTAACTTGCCAAATTCAGGTGGTTTCCCCACGCTACACTGGTCTCCTCCTGCACTCTTAAACTGACACCCACACAATCATTTAATCTATGTTTCCATTTACGAGATAGCTTTGAGAAAGTGTTAAATATTTAGTATTTTCTAAAGTGTTTTCTGTTTTGTTCATTGCAGGCACAAAAGTCCGTGGAGTATTTCAAGGACAAAATGTCCTTCTCTCGTCTGATAAACGAGGACCTCGAAGCAATACAGCATCACTATTGGATAACGCCAGGTAAGACTATAGTGACGTTACTTCTGACCGAATATTTTACCCATACTCGTCCATTAATTATCTTGTTTTTTATTTCAACATAAACTGTCTACTGCTTTGTTCACATATTATATAGATGTTCTAATACATTCCCTTTTACAAAGACTTCTGTCATGTATATTTTAGGTATATCGTGTTTGGATTCGGGCTGTTCAGATTCACGATATGTTGGTTTTACGCTGTTTCAGATCGATACTACTGGGACAAGTTTGACCCGTACCACGTTTCTGAGGGAATATTCGCCATTGCCAACGTCCTTACCTTCTCCCGAGTATCGGCCATGCTACCTGTCAATGACGTCCTTGGACCCATGCAGATTTCACTGGGAAGGATGTTAAACGTAAGAGCTGGTTACCTCGTAACGTCGTCCCGCCTTACTAATATTTCATATGACACGTAAAGCAATCGCATACTTAATCTTCACCTGAATGAGGAAGTTTTTCAGCTGAAAATATTTCTGTTGTTCATTCCTGCACTTGGAAACGTAACTGGTAGAATAACCGGTAACATAACCGGTAATGAAACTGATAACCTAAATGGTAACGTAGTACTCATTCACTGTGGGAGAAATACTGGCAGTTCAGCTTGGTCTCCAGTCGTCATTGTGTGGGAAATGGGACCCTCTTGCTTTTATTTGAAGGGATTTTTATTACAAAAGCTAAAATTTGTCATGGGTTGGCTGTATCTTTTCACGTTGTTCGGTTTATGATGATAGCGATACCTTTGTTGGTCATCACATGACAAGATATTCTCTACTTCATAGCGATAGTTCTCTGTGACAAGACTTTTCTTTTCTCTTCATGATGATGATATAATTAGTTGCCGTCTCTATAACAGGACGATATTCAGTGATATCTCTACTTGTCCTCTCTCAGTCGGTACAGCGGCCTCCGTGACCGAGTGAGTTGGCGCGCTAGTGAGTTCAAGCCCACCTCACGCCGCAACCTGCAGTTGGTCGTGGTATCCCCCGGGTTCTGCTCAGTTTCCTCCCACCATAATGCTTACCGCCGTCATACAACTGTAATATTCTTCAGTACTAAATAATAATAGTATAAATAAATAAATAAACAAATTTGATGGGACATTCTCCGGTTTATGACGATATCTTTACTTGTTCTCTCTTTGACAAGATATTCCTCTGTTCATGATGATAATGATATCTTTACTCGTCTGTTCCTTGACACAACATCCTCCGGTTCAGGATGTTATTGATATCTTCACTCGTCGTTTCTTTCACAGGACATCCTCCGGTTCATGATGATAACGATATATTCACTCGTCTTTTCTTTCATCGGACATCCTCCGGTTCATGATGATATTACTATATTTACTCGTCTTTTCCTTTACAGGACACCGTCCGGTTCATGGTGATATTACTATATTTACTCGTCTTTTCCTTCACAGGACATCCTCCGGTTCATGATGATATTTCTGCTCATCATCGTTGCCTTTATGGTCGGACTGGATAACTTGTACTGGTTCTACGACGCCAGCGTAGTAGGCGAGGTGTCCCTACAGGAGCACGGCATTACGAAAGGAGGAGAAAACTTTGGAAAGTAAGACCTTCAACTTAACTGCGTATGTCAGTTAATGGCTTGTATAGGTGCGGAGCGATTTTAAACACAAGGGCATCAGAGGTGTTTATCTGGTGTAGATCTCTTGGTGTCTTCGATATCACACAGCAAATCCTAACTGATCAGTAGCATTAAGTCAGCAGAATCAGTTTTCATTGACAGAAATATTCTCCACAAAAGATTTAAATATAAACTGATTTAAGTCTCCAGTCGAGTCATACCTAAAACTTTAAAATCACTAACCTTGGTATCACCTTGCTGGACGCTCATCTCGAGATGAAGACGTCACTTGCTGATTGCTCCGGTGTTAACATAACTGAAGGAGGATTCGCGCTTGAAGTTGTCGACAGGGCGTCGCAGTCAGGCACCACTATAAATGTGTCCCGCTACAATGACACATCATCGTGTTACCAACGTGTTTTGCCGTGTTACGAACTCCAAACAAACAAACAAACAAAGTAACATAATATATATACTCTAGAGACGAAAGTATGTTATGCTAAGTGTAATCGTGGTCGTCATAAAAGTAAATGCATATTTCTTCATAAAATCGATATGTTTCAGATATGCTTCAGAAATACTTCCATAAAGACAAATTAAGTTTAAGCATCAATTGTAGAGTTATGCAATAACAGAAGAAATGCCAAAGACGTGTTTATAATCTTTTACATTTTTTATCTTCACATATATCTTCAGAGTAGTTCAGCTCTTTGAAACTAGCGTTTTGGACATTGATTAATTTGTAAATCTCTACGTTGCTGTAGAGGTGTTCCCTCGTCAAAAATTGGATATAGAACGACCACTTGAAAGATCCATCAAAACTACATGTTGACAGGCCCCAGTTCAGAGTGGGTTATTTTTGCAAAACAATTCCAGGAATATTATATTCCTTCGTTTTTCCCAAGGAGCTTTGGAATGATAACTCAGTGCTTATCATTGTTGGGATATGATAAAGATATGGTGAAGAAAACAAAGCGCTTATTTCTGCGATAAAGGCAAATACTCTGTTATACAGGTATAAAAGCATTAATTCAATTTTGTACCCAAGGTTCAGGCGCACAGAAAATGGTGGGGACGGGTAGGGATTGACTGTATCTCTGAAGTGTGTTGAAGTAATGCCAGGTAATTTTGCGGGTATAAACTGTGACAAATAATGGTTGGAAAAAAAAGTCCATTACTTGTGGCTACAATTAAACAGAGAAAAATATCATCCGATGAGCAAGTGCCCCCACACCCTGCTTATATGGCCATACGACACTAGTACCTGTATTCCAGCTGATTTATTTTGAGAAAATGGTGGTCAACCCCCGATGGTATTTGGATATGTTGTAAACCAGGCATCTAGTTATTTGACAGTATGTGTCATTTGGGCCAGCAAAAATTAAGGAATACAGTTTTAAGAGGGTGTTCTTTGTGAAATTACTACATAAATAGTAAGGCTATTTTTTAGTGTTTTTATACCTGTAGAGAAACCTGCCTGGATGTGGCAATTTAGATCTTCTGCAACGAAGGTAAAAAAAATCACTCAGGCTCATTGAGAAAAGGCTAAAGGGAGAATTTTGTGGCATTTTCTGCCCATCTGTGGGCAAGTATGACTGCATTGCATGGCAGGGTGCCAAAACACCCATGGGAGGCTATGGACGGCCGGTACTAGAGATGGCTGGGGCGGGGAGAAGAGAATTCAGGGTACACAGGCTGAGTGAAATGGCCTTTTCCGGGTTCCAGACTGTATGTATGGTGTTGTTGCATCTACAGCCTGCAGATCTGTTGTTTGTCTTGTCCTTATACACTAGCTTTTTAGAGGCAGTGACCATTGCGCCATTTTAGCAGACAGGTGGTGCGACCAGTTCGGACTGTATTAAGTGTGTGTTAAATGACATTTCAACATGACAGTGCCCACTGCAATTGCTTGTGGCCTAGCTAAGAAAGTATTTCCCCAACAAGCTACCACCAGTGAAGATGGCTAAAACCGATGATCTTATGTAGAGGGATGGGGTGTAGGGTGACAGTTCATAGCTCCACATACATGCAGGGGACGCAGGGGAATAGAACTGAACAGCCTTGCGTCAAATCAGCGATTTGTAGATGGCAACTGCCAGGTTGGCCAGACCAAGGTTTTCATAAACTGTTCCCTTATTATGAATTGCTGAACTTTTATATCAGTGTGCGTAACTCAGGACAGGTAAGGGATGCAGTGTGAGTATTTTTTTCTGAATGTACTGACTTTGGCCATACTCTATGCGTATAAAAACACTAATTCGATTCGGGCGCACAGAAGATGGTGGGGACGGGTAGGGATTGGCTGTATCTCTGATGTGTGTTGAAGTAATGTCAGGTAATTTTGCCGGTATAAACTATGACAAATAATGGTTGAAAAAAAGTCTATTACTTGTGGCTACAATTAAACAGAGAAAAATATCATCCAATGAGCAAGTGCCCCCCACACCTTGTTTCTATGGCGATAGGCAGCTAGTACCTGCATTCCAGCTGATTTATTTGAAGAAAATGGTATGTGTCATTTCGGCCAACGAAAATTAGGGAATAGAGTTTTAAGAGGGCGTTCTTTGTGAAATTACTACATAAATAGTAAGGCTATTTTTAGCGCTTTTATACCTACAGCGGCGACATGAAGTGCCCGTTAACCTTACCGGTCATCTATCGAACAGACGTCTGCTTTGTTCAGAGTAACGCACTCGTACTTTCAGTTATATATTCGTTAGTACATATTATGTATTTCAGACCGTGCTGTCTTTCAACATTGTTCTCACCTGCCATTTGTCACCATCCGTGACTGACTGATTGACTCGCTGCGAGTCTTATCTAGTCAACCGTCATTAGTGCCGCCAATGAGGAATATCCACGGAGCCCATAGGCCATTCGTTGTACATGATTTTCTCTCTACCATTAAACAAAGGCGCTGAACTCTCTCTGTGCCTGTAATTAAGTTTAAATCATTGATCGGGTTTTCAGATGATGGAGAATTAATTTGGTGTTCACCCGATGGACAGGGTTTGGTTAAGTTATGATGTAGCGTGCCTGGTGACATGGTGCCCAAGTTTTCATGACTCTTTTAGTCAGCACTGAGGTTTTACAATATCATTCAGGAAACTTTGAAACCGAATAAATTATCTATCGAATACTGTAAGACCCTACCTGACAGTTTTGGACATTTTCCGCTAGCTTTTTCTGCTGGATTAAGTCCGAAAGTTTGTGAGGTGCTTGTGAAGGTAAGTGATACGTTCCAGGTACTCAGGTATTCCCAGCCCATGAGTCTGACTTTGCCTGTTTTCTCATTTGCTTTCAGTATAGAGTTCACGTTTCGCTCTGTGTTTTGGGGCATGTTTGGGCTGATGGACTACGACATCGTTGACCTTTCACCTTACGACGCCATCTTTACTCGTAACGTGGGCTACATTCTGTATGGCTGTTACATCATCTGTATAGTTATTGTTCTGCTTAACATGCTCATCGCCATGATGAGCTTGAGCTTCCAGCAAATCGCGGTAAGTCCATCAGGTCTTCTTCACATGTACTATACCTGGCGAATACGAGAAAGGTTTCTGTCATACCGTGGTGATAAACATATTTAAAATCACAAAATTGTCGTAATTTTCATTTTATACATGCTAGACGTATTTATATTTGCTTTCAAATTTAAAGTGGAATTTGATCAGCATTACTTAATACTACATGCTCGGATGTTAGCTCAATGTGTTAATGCTTTAAAATTATTTACATTTATTTGGTGCGGCAATATTTTATGTAATCTATTCACTATATATCTGGATACTTTCATACCGGGCGAAAATTGGTTGTTTCTCGCCAGTCCGGTGCCACATTGATACAACTGCTTGAAAATGTATTGAACATTAATTTCAGGAGACAACAATGAAACGGGAAAAAAAAATGAACAAATTTCGCGTATAATTTTTCATGATGTATATTAACATCTGTGTACCAACAGGACGACTCCGATGTGGAATGGAAGTTTGCCCGCAGTAAGCTCTACCTGGAGTACATAGAGGACGGCCAGACACTGCCTCCACCCCTCAACATCATTCCCACCCCAAAGGCGATATGGAGGGGGTGTAAGCAGATATCCGGGTGCTGTAAGAACTGGTGCAAACCCAAGCCCGTGCGGCACATCAAACCCAACGAGTTGATAACGGTATGTGATAAGCCGACTGGGCCTCTCTCTTTTATACATGTCATATAAGTCGGTGCAGTGTATATATTACTTTGCACACGGCGTTATACCTAAGAAGTTTTGGTATTTAATCTCCTGTTGAACATGTCTGCTAAATAATTGTACATGTATTCAATTCTTTTGTATACATCTAAAATAAACATTTACTGAATATAAGTGTAAAATTATAATTTATCTATATATGCCGTTGTTTTGTATAAACGTGGAATCTCTTTTACACATATATGTGGAAATATACATTTATTTTAATTTTGTACTAAATATTTCCACATACGTATGAAAGAAGTGCAGAAGGACATTTTTGCACATGTGTGCGAAAGAGTTGGACGTATCTACAATTCCTTTCCAAATTTTTATAGTTAGAGAATAAACACGGAAACGGCTTGCCATATGTGGCATCTTCTACAAGTTAAATAATAATGTCACAATCCTGACTTCATCAAAACTTAATGTCGAGGACGTTTTTTTTATATTTGAAGTAAAGCGTTTCTCCAGTCTTTCAATTCAGCGTAACTAAAAGTGATAGAAAGTAGGATCTTCGTCTACGCCTTGTCTTCGCTTGGTGGTGAATGGTAGACTCTTGATTAGTCAACTTGTCTTGCATATCTGATCAGATATTAACAAACGCTTGGAGCATGATTTTCTGATTTGTTGATCTGTCATGAACCTCTAGAGAGGGTCACCTGTCATTGCCTGTCGTCGTGCTGGCCCTCTCCATGCATCGTGAATGTGGTACATTTCCTGTTCTTTGATCACCTGGCATGATGTTTTGCCTTGTCTTAAGTGCATCTGTCTATACATAACTAGCATGATTTGGGTAAGGAACCTGTTAGCTTTCCTTACGCTTGCTGAAGGTAATATAGGGCATGGAGGTGTTGATACTGGAATCATCAAAAGTTGCTTGAGAGGAAATGACTTTGCTTGCGAACTTTAGAAAGGACCTGCTGGGCCTCTTAACGGTTTGCTTGTGACTGGATTTGCGATTTAACTCACCGATACAAGCACGGTGATTGGTGAAAAG
This sequence comes from Acanthopleura granulata, assembly GCA_016165875.1. Lineage (NCBI taxonomy): Eukaryota > Metazoa > Mollusca > Polyplacophora > Chitonida > Chitonidae > Acanthopleura > Acanthopleura granulata. Next base: position 3,917,464 of record JABBOT010000029.1, read on the forward strand.
AAAAGAAAATAGTAAATACAAAGATTTTTCTGTTGAAAATTTTCGCGCATAAATTAAACATGATGTTGACTACCTCGTACAAACATGTAGCACAAGTGAGCTAAACACAATCATACATACAGTTTTAACACGCTATAAGAGAAGCCAGTTTGTGGGTAAATTGTAATAAACACTGGGCCGAATCTATTCCAAAGCAACCCAAAAGTCAAATATGTTCGCCCCATTCACTCCAGACAGGGATCATTCAAATTCAAATATTCTTCTAAAAAATGGGGCTGGCATCCTGGTGCTATGGATACCCCTAATATGATAGGCAGCGAAACAAAATGATATTTTGAAAAGAAGGTCTACTACATGGAGATGAAGTGCTCTAACTCACTGTCTACTTTAGCGATTTATTACTTTTATGAGTAATATGCTTGACCATACCTGCATTGGTCTATTTCGAACTTCAGAGATAAGATAAAATCACTATTAATTCTGCCTTTGCGATTCCCCAGATGGGCGGCACCCCCATATCTATGTTACAGCGACCGGATTATGGCAACGCCCTCCAGAAATCCCGAGAACCACAGGTTACTAGGGCGGCTGGACTGACCTGCCCCCCTTTGCTGTCACTGTCTCTGTCTCTGTCTCACTCTCGTTGTGGCCCTTTTCTAGTTCACCCACTCTGACCCCAAGTTTTCTGAGATCTGGGATCCAGGTACTGTTAAGGGTTACTGACCTATCAGTTTGATCTGGCACGCGCGATTCAATTGGCGGCAGGCTAATCCTTTCTGGCTAATTCGCACAAATGATGAGGAAAACTGATAAAATGATTAAATCTTAACGCTTATCAGCTCATGTTATCTATTCTGTTGGACTACTGTGAGTTCTGATTTAATATGCTACAGCTGTTTTAGTATCGTTCTTTCACTGATCTGGACTTTACTCAAGACCATGGTTTGAACTTTGCTGGCTTGTTTTCATTGGAAGGTTTCGGGCATTTGCTCTGATGCTTTCTTTACAGTTGGTTGCTAACTCTCAGCTGTAATATGGTTGCGTGGCGTTTCTTTCATCCCTACCAAATGTCTCTCCCTAATAGGGTGGCCGTGAATTATTCTTGTTTTGGGGCGTAAAATATTTTCCTTCGAGTGCAAGTTTTCATTAGACAATGGCAATTTAATGAATATATCTGTTACAGCCGGTTTAGTCTTCCGTGCAGATCTAGCCGAAGTTTGATTTCCGCGTGATTTCCTGTGGATTGAATACTTCGTCTCTCTACCTTACGCCATTCTTACCTTTATCCAGCATGCCTCTCGGAATATCCCTCTTTACCTCGATCCCATGTGCCCTACAGCATTAGGCAATTCCTGCATGATTTTGCGTGTCCTGTGAAGTTAGATGTGTGCATGTTTGTATCCTAATTCATTGCCTTGTTGCAACTGTTACAGTTTGTCTGGTTCGGGGCATCTGCATGCAAACTCAGATTATTTAAACGGTGCATTCTTGTAAATGGCAAAGTTATTGTAAAAAACTTGTTTACAATAACAAAACGGTACATGCAAGAACTCGAAAAGTTGGAAAACAGAGGTAAGGTTTATGGGTGAAAATTTTCCAGCAAGCAGAGCCAAAATGTAGTCTCGTCAATTCACCATTGCTTAACAAAGCCGTTGAAGTAAACGTGGCAAGCACCCTAAATAGTTATAGCCATCGGGCAACGTTATCAAACGGAGTCACACAAATGCCATTTGTACAGCTCACAATTTTAGACGTACCTTGTACAGTAAATACGTATATGGGAAATAAAACAGTACAGTCGATCTCTTACTGCTACACTCTGAAAGATAATTCGTTAAACTGAGAGAATGGTATGTTTTCTTTGAGTGATGACATAATAAATAACCTTATAGCTCCACTAGTTGTGTACTAGGATATGTCAGTCATGCTCTGCTATTCCAACACTTTTCTGAATGTAACAGGTTGGTGTGTTCTTCTTAGCTGAAAATTATGTTTCAACAACAACAAAATATCTAGCATCCTTCAACACGTAAAGGCATAATATTTTGTCAAATTCGATAGATTAGCTTTCAGAGTGTATACTGTCAACCATAAGATGTGTCATACATATTACTGGAGACGAAACACTTATATGATATATTTATAAATAGTTGCCTAAAAAGTATGACTGACAATAACTGTCTCAAAAGCAAGCATAGTGAAAACTGGTTCAAGAAACATGTTAACCATATGTAATAACGGAATACATCTCAGGCATTTTCTTGCGCCTTCATCTAAATCTGCAGTTATCTATTTTTTTTTCCTTTCTTTTTTTGGATGATATATTTTCAAAAAAAATCCTGTAGATTATTCCTGGAATGATCTGCCTGTAGATCTTCTCGTCTGAAAGCAGTACATCATTTTCATGATCCATACTAATTTATAGGGAAAAGTGAGGGATGCATTGGAATGTTGAATCATATGCGGATTTCCAAAGAATGCCATGACAGCTGAAGAGAGAGGATCCTTTCTCGGCTCGTTCATCTTTTATTTTAATTTAAGCCTTGTGTTACATCCCTTCTTTCTTTTTCCAAGACCCACTGAAACTATCCCTACATAGTCTACAACCTCCGTCCCCCCACCACAAAGTAATCCACACACCTTACGTCAGCTCTACTACAGCCCCTCCTTACGCTGATTTGTCGTTAACAATATCGGAAGGAAAGACCCCGGCTTCTTCTGTTGGAGGATTTAAACGTTAGAACCAATAACAAGGCGACACCCTTTCTGTTGTTGTTGGATTCAAACGTTGGAACCAATAACAAGGGAAGATCCTTCTTCTCTTGGAGGGTTCAAACTTTAGAACGAATAAGAATAGTCGTTTAAATTAAAACACAAATGAGGTATGGAGATTCTTCTTGTCACCTTTACCCTGAAAATATAAGACTTCCTTCAGAATTGATGAGCGACAAATCAGATGAGGGAGATATGACCTCAAGAAACTTCATCGTTTGGCCCTAGAGACGATGTCCGCAATAGTCTGCATGTACATATTGTATTGCATTACTTCTCTGCTCCCGACAGGATTCCGAGTCGGACTTTGGGGGTAGGGGACAGGTAAGGGTGACGGGTCCGTGACTTGACCCATACTCTGTGTCTATAACAGAATCAACCCGCTAACTCCCCCCGTGTGTTCTGCAATACAGTGGTGCATAAACGCTTCGTTCTGTGGGACTCGTAACATAAACTCAGTTTATATTCAAAGCTTCATGTATTCTTTTATTTGGCAGTTATTCTGTGTTGTATCTCATCAGATTTTGTCTATAAATATTATTATTTTGCTCATGGGCCTTTTCAGACACACAAACACATGCATTACATTTGATCCAAATATCCAAAGCTGTACACGCAAATCATTAGACATAGCTTGTTCCAAAATTTCTTTGTCATTTTTTTTTTTGCATATACTAGTATTTGAAAATATTTGGTTGGAGTTTAAGGCCACACTAAAGAATGACGGCAGTCAGGGTTATAGGTGTAGGGAGGTTGACTTCCCGGAATAAACCACGGACCTCGGCCAGGTACCTGACAAACCTTTTGCCGATCAGCCAGATGTAGTTTTTATTACGATGCGCACGATACGCATAGTCCAAGAGTCTGACAGCCACAGCAGGACAGTGCTTTAACTTACTGAAAAACGAATGTCCTATTTCAAAATAGTAACCTAATGTTTCATTCCTTAAAATTAACCTCCAGATAATTGTTCAGTAATCACTTCTAGTGCTGAGCAGCGGGCAGTTTCCAATCTCTCACCCTTTAGACGATTCTTTCATTATCCAACGAAAAGTGAGGGCACTGAGGAAAAATTCCTATATGGTCCAAAAACCGTATCCATTATGACAGCTTAGGTCTGAAAAAAGCACATAAAAACTAAGACTCAGCATTTTGCGACGATTTCTAACAGAAGTTAAAGGGACAATAATAATCAAGTCAGCCTGCAAGTTTTTCGTGAATAAAACTGAATATACACATTCTAAACACCTGAAAGTGTGTAACTAATCATTCGCAGGTCACAGATATTTTAATTCGCACTTTTTTTATATGTCTGTATATATTTGTGGATGCTTGGGATTTTCATCACAGCATGCTTAGTATGCAAACACTAACTGGTGTTAGGCTCGTATGTGTGCCTTGGGTTGATTTCTTGTGCCTTGTTGTGCCTTGTGCGTGGTTGTTGTTGGATATTGTGGATTGTTTCATTTTTCTCCATGATTAGAGTATGTGGTAAATATGGGTCACGTCACATGATTGCGTAAACACACAACCTGGCCCTCAGTATTGTAATGATGAACAACAGAGATCAAGCTTCCGCAGTATGAAGTGAATTGCCTGCTGGAAATGAATGTCTGGAAATACTGTAGATGGTAGAAATGAAACATACTTTATGTGTAATTTACTTGTATACTTCACATGGCCTTTCGGTGCATTTTGAAAGGCGATATATGCCACTGCATGAGTTTAAATGGTAGCATCGTAAAGCCCTGGTAATGCGAACCGTTTTAAGAATGAATCACATTGGATGAGATTGCTTAATAATGAGGCGTTTGTGGCACGCGTACATGGTTAAGGTGTTTGTGCGCAGGACAGGTTTTGCTCTTTGCCTGCGCTTGTATAGTTGTGCCTGTGGCCTTTGCGCTGTGAGTAGAGCTACTGCGACTGGAGGTTCTTTGGGTTGAGCACGTGATCGGAACTCATGGAATTTCCTCCATTTTCCCTTTCCAGAACATCACCGGCTCTCCGAATATGACCTTGATTTACGGGTTCATACCGATTTACCACGACAACGAGGTAAAGTTCCTTCTTCTGAAGAGCCTTTAAGGAACACTCGACTCTTGGCAAATCTTGTAATCTTGGCAGTGTCTCATCTACACGATTTGGGGCTGGTCTTTGGATATCCCTGTTCTTGCGTTTGTAGTGAGCTACTTTCTGGATACTCCCTGACGTTGTCAAATCAATTCTTTCAGCTGAAAGCTGAATCACGCCTGCTGCAAGTGGCTGTACCTAACCGTTCTTTCCAAATACCACTGACGAGATGCCAAAACTAATTGGGAAACAGCCCATTAATGGCTGTTTCCTAAGATCTCAGGTTATATATCAAAACACATTATCTACTTCTCCCAAACCATACGAATGTGAGGGTAAAATACCACTGGCCGAAGTCAACAGGGTTGTATGGAAATTACAGGGATTATGTAGGCCTATGAAAGGGGCGAAGTCACGTCGAGTTTTCCTTAAAAGTTTGTATATCTTCAACTTGCTGCCCATATATATATGGCCTTTTTGTGATTTCGAATAAATTGTAGCTGACAAGACTTCCTGGATACCGCGGAATAAACATTCTCCTGCCAGATGTACGATCTTTTCCCCGCAGAGTTGTCGCCCCAAACTTTGGTGTACGTGTATTCTGAGTATTTATGACCTGAATATTTTGCTAATAGCAAAATGGTACAGTGGAACTTTTCACACCCATGGTACTTCAGATCAAACCTACTTATAGTCTGTTTCTCGTTCGTGACACAGCGGCAACAATTAGTGAGTTAAATTGCTAACAGCATAGTACCCATGTATACTGAATTGGGGGAGGAGCGGGGTAGGGGTCAAATAACAGGACGTCAACCCTGTCAGCAAACACGCAACTATTCTACAGAGACGACAATGTATTTATTTATTTGCTTTGCAGTTGATTGGGTGCTCAAAGATACACACAAACCTCCTCAATTAAAACCGCTACCAAAATAGCGATAGCTGGATTTACTGGTCAAAGACCCATTCGCACCATTGAAAACGGCACATTACCTGACTTGTCCAGCCATGGCCATATGTGACGATGTAACACAGACGAGTATTTGAATGACATCGATATTAACAGCATGCTATAGGCAACCATACCCAAAGTGGGTACTGACTTGAACGCCGCCAGGTGTGATTTTTCCAACTAGTTAACACAAGACATTAGTTTATGTCTACATTCTAATGTATGATCGAATCTGCTGCTTTGCAATTTACATGTCTTTCTTTTTTTCCCTGATATAAGGAGTTTATACGCTCAATGATTCCAAAAGCTTGTTCACATTTGCTCGACTAGACCATGACGCAAATCCACCTTATTCAATGAAATCGTCGCTCTATTCCTCTATGTTTTTTTATTTCAAAATTTTTTTTAATACTCTACCTCTATATGTTTAAGGGTTTGAAAGTTTCTACCACCAAAAAATGCAAGTAAAAGTCTAGCCACTAAGACGGCGACCAAGATAGCACAGCCTCGGTCTGACCCGTTAGGCACAAGTGTCACACATGACTCTTTTGTAATGTCTGTCAGTGTGACGGCTTGCCAAGCCTCCAGCATGTCCTCTCCCAATCACAGTGTAATATTTTGGCGTTACATGCCAGTGTATGTAGTACACACCGGATTAGTTTCTGTCCACAGCTGTGCAACCTTTACATCGATCTCCCCCTCGACTGCATTTTGCACAGTCAACCTTTGATAACATAATCAATTACCCGTCCTGATTAAATGATATACAGCCATACGTTTATGTATGTGACATTGATGTAAACATGCTGTTGACTGCTTAGCCGTTCCACTTGAACCGTGTATTTTGGCTTTGTCCTTTGTAGTCTAACGGGACTTTCCTGGAGCACAAGGGCATGATGGCGGGAGGAGATCACAAACCCACATATAAGGTGAGATTTATCCTGCATATGACCACACATCATGCACTATTCTGCCTCTCACAGTTACTGGCGCCTTGATGACAGCAAGTAACGGACGACGATCGTATCCATGGCCATTTGCGCAGCCCAACATTCGTTGAAGACCAGTTGTCTTCCACCAGTATGGCATTCATATCTGTGACGAGACGTGAGACACGTTAGTAAGAGAGAGCGTCAGTAACTTGTCAGTGGTTCGGGTTTTTTTTTCTCCCACCAATAAAACTGACCCCAAAGTGAAAAATTCTTGAGTATGGCGTTAAGCAACAATAAAACATTATTCTGCGGGCCGTGAATTCATCACCCGTGTACATATAGACATGCATTTATTTATTTGATTAGGCTTTTATGCCGTACACTCAAGAACGTTTCAGTCATAGGGCGGCTGTCAGGTTTGTTGCTGAAGAAAACGGGATTCTCCGGAGTATTAGAAGCAGGGACCACCCTTGCTCGGAGATTGGTTTGTTTATAGCAAGAGCAACTCCATCGGCTAATGCTCTGAGGATAAATAGCTTAACATCGTAAAGGATAGCGTCAAGCCGTTACCATTCATTGTTAATCGACGACAAAACGTTGCCTATGATGTAGATCAGAAGCTTACATATATATGTACCAACTCATTATAATCTAAGACATCATGACCTTTAACAATTTACGCTATGATGTAAAAGTATGAAAATGACAGAACAGTAACGCCCTTGGGGGTCTGATTCCACAAAAGGATTTCAGCCGTAAGTCAAAAATATAAAATCTCTTGACAATAATGACACAGTTCTCTTAAGATAGCTTCGAAGAGGTTGTCAAGAGTTTATTTTCTAGGGCTCAAAAAAGCCCTAAAATAGTATTTCAAAGATGGACTGAAGTTAGAAATAGCTTTGTGGAATCAAACCCCAAACCTTTGTTTTGCCAATGCCTTGACGGTGCTTGGGTTACGTCACCGTAGCCCCCAAGATCTCCGAAACAATGCCGCAGAACAATATGGCATTGGTGGAAACTTGAGTGACTTTGTCTCCCGATTCTCTTAATCTAACCCTTTGTGACTGATTTCTGCACAGGACATGATGGCGAAGGTAGTGGAGCGATTTGTGTATGACATGACCACAGGAGGGGAAGGGGACACGGAAGGTAAGTAATGAAAGTCCCTTGGGGTACGGATGGAGGTCTTTGTGGAAGAACCCTGTAAGTCTACCAATTTTTAGCGGTGAGATCAGGCACAGAAACCGTAAATACCACAATACTGATGCCTTGTGCACACATTATGAACTTACACGTATTACACTACGGTTCAATTACGATATCATTCACGGTGTGACGTTTAAAATATTGGACGTGTATTTTGCCATACATATAGCTAGATATGGTATGACGTGATAATATTCCGGAATGTAAGCTTGGATGGCCAAAAGAAGACTAAGACATCGGACGTTTATTCTATGGTCTTGTGGATCTCATCTTACAAATGTCTTTACAACAAAATGTAATTGCCTGCGGCTTGCAAGCAGTATTGGCGTGGTTTCGTATTTATTGTTTATCGTTGAAAATAGTTTTTAATTAGTTAATGACTGGTCAGTTTATACGCAATGGGTTATACATATGCATGACATCATTGGTACGCATGGCCTTGACCTTAGTGGGCTTCATTGTCCTCGCTTAAAGCCCACCCGTTATGTTGTACATTTCTAACCGGGTAACATTTGATCTTTTCCGGTAGATGAACTTGACGGACTCCGACAGGAAGTGATATTCCTGAGGCGCCATCTGGTGACGAGCATGGAGTTACAAGACAAACAGTTAAAAGACTGTCGGAATGAAATCAACGAATTGAAGAACGCGATCACGGGGTTGAACTCTGCTCAGAGCGAGACGTTCCATTTATCCGTGGAGGTGGGCCAGAAGACTCAGATGTCACTGGCAGAGATCAGTCGGAAGTTAGAGGAGCTTTCTCAGAGCCAGTTTCTGTCTTTCCAGGGCGCCTCCAGCCTGGGGCACTCCCAGCTTACCGCCATGGAATTGGCGAGACTCCGCTGTATACCGCCCGCCGTGCCCGGGGCGAAAGGGAGGAGCGATGAGTCCTTACAGAGTCGCGACTCTTCTGACTACGGACCGCCCGACCGTTGGGTAGACGACCCACCCTACCTGAATCACAGGTGAGGGAGACCTCCCACCTCCAAACTCAATTCCAGTTCTGGACCTGACACAGGTGACGGCATGGTGAGACTGTCATAGTTGTCTCCACTTACCCGGACACAATCTCTCTACGGGTGATCTGATTAATTCAAAGTGATGTCCAATTGGAATGATCTACAGCGTTACCATGACGACCCACGAGGTCACGTCCCCCCCCCTCCAATACATTGTCATTATCTCGTCACACCCCATGTTCATCTTAGGTGAATATGCCCAGTATTTGTACGGCGACTTGTTAATTCTGCCGTAATAAATTAAGCCTTGGTGTGAGTAAGAAATATATGTATAGATATACATATAAACCTAGGTCTCACTACTCACAAAAGGCGTGCAGTCTTGCCAGGGCAAGGCATCGCTCTTCCAGCCTGGCCTGGAAGAATGATTAAGGTTGTGTGGATAGGCGTTTAATATTTGTAAATCTTTACCCAACAGAAGACCAGAGCTTTGTTAAATACAATTGAACCATGGATTGTAGAAAGAACAGCAGGTGAAATTATTATTAAGATGATAATCGGTTTTCTGCAGCGAACATTCTCCTAAAAGTATTTTCACCGTTTTTAGGAGACTTTATTGCAATGGTCGATAAACGACAAGATCAATATCGTTTGAATTGTTTAACTGTTTGCAATTCAGAATTTAGTAAACTCTCAAGGACAGGGTTATAGCATGAGTAATTAGCCTTAAGCTTGGTTATTGGAAACAGGTCTTTCCGATATATGTGTTGTTTGCAAGCATCTGTTCTGCTGTGTATTGTATCTGCAGTAGAATTTGTCAAAAGAAGACCTATGCCAACTGATGTACTAATCAAGACCCCCATTACACGCATTACTTAACAACTGCCGTGTGCTACATAGCAGACGTACACAGGAAGAAGAACGCAAGACCCCTATGCCTGTATATTCTCCAGTTTAGGTGGCTAATTGAAACGATCTTACCAAAAATAGACAAAGCCATGTATGGACTGAGGAACTGTGGGAAATAATGTGTCGCCTGCAAGCCTCAGTCATCTTTGGCCGCCGTTGTGGACACGGAGAGTACACGGTATTTTACTACTGATTTCAAATTACTGGAATATCTTGACTAGGCTTCGGTGGCAAGTTGGTTGTATTGTTTCGCATCTTCGAGCGATTCGGTATCTACAGGTTGTATTCAGTTTGAACTTGACACTTCTTCCATCTTCACGTCTTTTCGCTGTAAAATTTTACAACACTGCATTGCGACAGATCCGTCTCTGAAAGAAAAATCTCTCCATGCGAGAAAGTGAGATGGACTATTTACGTGACCGAATACACAAATCAGCGGTGTTGCTGTGTAGGTAGACACCACATGAATGGACCTGGAATTTGTACTTTCGTCTGTTTAAGTACTTCAGGTGCTGGTTACTTGAGTTGCTATATCCATTGTGTACTCTCATCGATTCTTGTCCCGACCCTTGTCTAAATGCATGATGTTGACAAGATACCCAGAAAACATAATAAACATTTCAAAATTACAGGACTGAGTCTTCATTGCACTTTAGTAAAACCAGCATGCACTAGTAATTAAATTATGTAGAGCTAAATCCATAAAGTACAGTTCTCTCGGTGAACAATCGCCATTCCAACAAAAGTTTCACTCTCAATTCGTAAATCACATATTTAGCTATTCTGTATAGGTCTACTTTCCATAGGGTTTAATTACTGTCCATATAGCTTCGTCTGCGTAGTAGTTTTTTTCCTGACATGAATCCACTGTATGAGTGACAACTCCACGTGCGCATTCTATTTACATGACCACTCTTGCTACAGATTTTCGGAACCACGCTGGTCAATTCATGTCAGGCGAATTCAGGGACTTGTCGTTATGTCGTTACATGGGACTGATGTTGTGTATGCATAGGCTATAGTTATGTAGCACGTATATGTTTCCGATTTTGTCTGTGATTTGTTGTCTGAATGACATATATATGAACTAGCTGATTGCTGATAACGTATAAATGCTGATTGTTGACCTAATATTCGCGTATGTCTTGTTTGTTTTTTTTAATTCTATTGCTATTATGGTATTATAATTTTTGTTTGTATTCGTCATTGTTTTGCTGTCTTGCAGCAGTGTTTAAATATACAGTAAAGCTATATCAACAGCTGTCTCTTATACCTTGGTTATAACTAATTTATGTATGTACATGTATGTCTGCTTCGAGACCAGAAACAAAAATGATGCTCTGAAACTGTCTTCTTCATCTTCATGGCGTGAAAATTACTATCAATCACGTAATCCCAACCTTAAATGGAATAATATGTCTTCATGAGAATTGGTCGAAAATTGTAACACTGGAAATGACTGATGACTTCATTCACTTTATAGCCTCGATTAGATTCTTGTATTAGGCAAATAAAGCGATAGAAAAAGACCTAAGTACAAAAAGAAGGGAGCGTTTTCAAGGTGATAATCCAGACTGTGTTGACGATGAGCATAACAGTTTCTTGTCGATATTTAAATGGGATGTATTGCGGTATTTTCCCAATTGCGGCATGGACACCACTTACATATCTCGAAGATAAAGTTAAGAGTTTTATACTGCCTGAATGAAAGTCAGGCTGATATTTGTTTTGGGGCTTTAAAATTGCGTATATAATTTATAATACTGAAGGGTAAAGTCTGCGTTCAGAGCACTCTCAAAGTACATGTATGTGTAGACGCAAGCTTAGCACGATCGTGTTTTGGCCGCATTGCCAATTCTGATGTTCTAAGTAGTCTGCGAGTTTGGGAATGGGGGCTTTAGGCCTTCTTTTCCTAAGTCTTTATCTTTTCCTATTCTCAAGCTGAACTCACCCCTCCCCCGCCCCCATCCCCTCTCCCTACGACGTGTTTCGCCTGAGAATGCTTAAAAGTGGAAATAGTTTGCACAAGTGAAAAGTGAAACAAGTATCTTCACCAAGAGGAGTGTAACAGCCCCTTGTCTTAATGCAGAGCCACATATTTGAGTTTCTGATGTTTCCAGAAGGTATGTGTAGATAATGTTCGCGTACATGTACACATGATGATATATGATCTGTGATGCCACGTGCTGCCCGATACTCAGACACGTGTTACATACAAAGCTTTACGTTGTGAACTATATACAACTGGATGCATGTTGGAACACTCATTCGACGTAAACATTTAAAACAGTTTAATGGCTTTTGTTTCTCTTGACAATAGTAAATTAATTGTATTGTGAAATTTTATTCATTTCAATAAAGTTTTGTTTTCATCTTCAACATAAGTCATCAGTCATTGTGCGTTTATTTTATTTCCTGCTTGATCTTCATGTAATTCGCGTCTGTAGGCAAACGATAGGCCGCTAGTTTCTTGCCGATATTTAAGCCAACAATACTATGTTGACTAATGTCACGTCCACTTGGAAATGGGTCAACATACAACATATAAACATCACAAGTACAGACTGCCAAAACAAAAACCCAGGTGAACTTTTTCACATACTGAATCTATACTGAACAAAAATACAAACGCGACGCTCTTGCTTCAATATTTCACAATATAACGCCGTGATTTTTGTCAGTATAGAACCGGGTGATGGCCAAGAGCAAAACCACTGTGTACATTCCAATCTCCAGAACCAAACTGTTGTCGATTTCAAGCCTGTTCGCCATTTTGACCATCAGGCAGGTGTGGCTCTATCTGTCGTACTCAGTCGTCTGTAAGGTCTTCCCTGGCACTCCCTACCGTCAGGTGTACAAAAAGTCACCCATATAGTACAAGTTCTGTCAAAAGGCACGATGCCACAGATGCCACAAAAACAACGAGGGCGCGCCATAGGCATGTTTGACCCTAAGAGCTGTCACCAGAGCACTTAACGTTAATGTGCCAACGATAAGTCGTCTCAGTAGATGACTGACCGGCAAAACAGCTAAGCACCCGCATGTAACGACCCCCGATCAAGAGCGCCATATTGGCCTCCTCCACCTGTGAGACCGTTTCAGGTCAGCCAGCGCCACAGATAATGAAACAGTGGGGTTCCATACTAACAGGATTTCCGCTCAAACGGTTCGGAATAGCCTCAGAGAAGCGAATTTGCGAGCCCGTAGTCCATTCCAGGGTTCCGTTTGTCCGGCGCCATGGGTAAGACTGCAGCACGACAATGCCCGTACCCATGTTAATATTGTATGCAGAGCATTTTGACAAGTCGAAGGATGTAGGATGTCCTCGACCGGAGTGTTCGTCGTCGACTTCCAGTTTCGGATAAAATCGCGGAGTTGCGTGTGGCCCTCATACAGGAGTGTGAAAACATTCAGCAAGTCACAATTGATCGTCTAATCAGCTCTAGGCGTGGACGATGTGGAGCAGTCCACCAGGAAAACGGCGGACATACTCGGTACTGAAGTGCGGAATTTCCTCGAACTCACCCCACCCCAGTCTCCCACTCTGCCTCAGCGTCACCAACGCTTGTCCGTTTTCGTGAGATATGGAAATGTTTTGCTAAGAGTCTATTTCATGCCCCGTTGAAAAACGGTATTGAAAAGAATTTGATAATGCAGTTAATTTTATCAAAATATTGAGTGTTATGTTTATATTTTTGTTAAGTACATTTTAGCTCAAAATATATATTGATAGGCCAATTGACTTGATACTCTGTCGCTTTCAATCTAGTGACATAAAGTGAAAATCAGAATTCCAGTCACCATGACATAAGGAACCGAAACTCAGTGAGCGAAGACACCAGGTCGCAAGATGAGGTTCCTCTAAATATGGGACGTTATCATGTTGTTACGTTTGTTTTAAGATGAGCAGGCCTATATTTGAATCTTGTCAAATCAGCTAATACAATTGTAGGTCTTAATGCATCATGTCAACTAAGCCAGTACAATGCTAATTTGGACAAATCGATGTCTACTACACAATTTGGCACCAATGTGCTTCATTCGCCAATGTCCGTCAATAGGCCATCACTACAAGTCGGCCAACAACTGACAAATGAGCCAGTACGACGTCTTCTCAGTCATCACAGTATGACAACATATCCGGATAAGCACGACGCACAGCCTACACTAAAACAAGCAGTCCCACCGCTTGCCACCATCAGTAAGGTGTGCTTATCTGTTCCCGTGGGAAAGTTTGTCAGTAACTTACCAATGGTTCGCATTTAGGTTTCTTCCACCCCTGGGGGAATGGCATCAAACAACAATCAACCAATCAATTCACAATGTCCAACTGGTCCGCCAAAAGACTGAATCATGCCAATAAATGAGGACAACTTGGTGAATACACATTTTACACATTTTGTGGGGGTGGGGGTCTAGATTTTAGTTTCGGACAGATTTTGATGTGTGGAAAATTCCTCTCTTAGTTAGGATATGTAAAAATTATAAATCTATAACTAGATTATAGAACTAGATGGGAATTCGTCCTTCTGTTGGCGAATGTCATTCTGCTGACAGTGACAGGTCTACGCAGAATGACGCAAGGGCTTCCCCGGTATGCCGTTGACGTTGTAATATAACAGGTCTTGTCGTGCAATAGGCCAGCAATAAAAGAAATATTTTTACTAATCATGGACGTTCAACGCATCTTTTTCACACAATAATTCATCCGCTAGTATCTCTTCAAGTAAGATCTATAAGAATATCGTGAATGTATGACTGGGACTTCGTGGGGCATTTATTAAAGTGAACTGATAAACACTTGCAGGTGCCCTTCCCCACTATGTAACTATTCGATATGCTGACACCTAAAGCGTGTCGTGTGGAAGCGGACTAACAATGTGGACACCACTTACATAATTTTCACTGAAGGATATACCATATATTGTCCATGCATAGTTATCATAGCTGCAAACATATCCAGCAAAATGTAAACAAAGAAGACTTGTTGCGATCTAATTTAATCGTTTTCTCTGTACTAATAAAGGTAGCAAGACATGGGAATCGAACTCTGAGCTCTATAGTGATATATGGATTGTTAGCCGCAGCACTTTCGAGAACATGCTGCAAACCGTGAATATATCATGGTGAATATACAGTTCCAATGGCCCTAGAAAGTATTTCATTGTTTTTTTTTTATCGATTTACAAAAATATGATTGCGTGCACAAGCATGATACTTTGAAGTGTATTAGAATTCTCCAGCTTGACATCAAATCCGCACAAATGGTTTTGGTTCACGTAATAATATTTTTATTAGGATGGGAATCCCATCAGCCAAACGCCCTGAAATGGAAAAATATGCTTTTCGCATTACCTTTGCCTTCTGATAAAAAAAAGTATGAATCACACCACTCCAGTTTTTCACAGATATGCATGTTGCATGGCGATTCTACTTCATGTTCAAGTAGATTTTCTCTCTATTTCTACACGAAAAAGAATTCTCCTCACTCGATCCTGCAACATCGAGGGACGATTTCCCATCTAGTTGCAAAGAGTCCTTTCCGACGTTAATCGTGGCTTCACAAATACACCATAAATCATACATGTGACGGTATTACACACTGGTAATATTCCAATTAGTAGACGTTATTTCCTTTCATCTGTTATGCGGAATGTATCAAGTATAATAGCTTAATTATTGGTTGGCAGGACATAGCTGGGGCGGTGGAAGCACTATGAGATTGCCCCGACCCAGCCAAAACATGGGCTGCGAACTTACGCTATGTGTGGCGGTGCAGTTCGCAGCCGAAGAGTCGAACAGCGCCGAATTAAGAAGCATATCCGCGTCTCACTGGCGTAGGCGAAAATTAGAATAACAATACATAACAGTAAGTGTATTATACTAGTCATTTGGACATCACGTGATAAGCAACTGATAGGAACCAGGTCATGATGCTCCATATATATACATCTACGTGAAATGATTGTATATTTTGTGGTATTAGGTAATATTTGTCTAATTTGCTGTGAACTTAACCGACAAGATACGTGTAACTGATTAGGGTTTGCATGCGACAGCTGGTTGTGCATACTGCACGAGCTAAGAGTTGCGAGCGGTTTACGTATTCAGTAAATGTACTCTATAGATCGTATATATATCAACTTTCGACCCACTGTCGCATCACATACTACTGGCGAGGGTCCGTGGGCTCCACGAACTGATTGACTGCCATCTTGATATCAATATTGTCAGTGTAATCATTGTGGACATGCAATATCATGAGGAGATTTAGCCTTGACTGAGTCATGGTGGACCGCAGGTATGTCCAGGGCATACAAAGAGCTTAAAAAGAATGATCTTTCGCCGGTAGCAATGGTTGTTGGCATAACCATGAAGTACCGTACAAACCTCGGAACTGAGAGACGGGTACATTCACATATTAGAATAATGGGGAAATCAGAGAGTAACGCTCGACGGGAGAGTTTGAGCTTTTTGTCAGTCACATATCCAGCTGAATTCTCAGTCTCTCTTTATCAACATCTGATGAGCAAAGAGATGTGACAGTTTTTAGCTGCTGATTGTAATGTTTGTGTTTGCAAGCATCCGGAAGCATCTCCTGTGATGCCGGAACCCTGGCTGATCCAACCTCTCATCAATTGCATTTACAGTACTATCGAGAACATCAAAGTATCGTTGGCTGTGAATATCTTCTGGTCCTTTAAACAACTTCGTAGGTAGGCCAATATCAAAATGGCCATTTTACATTTACGTGGCAACACGGTTTCGTCTCTGTTAAGTGATTTGGCATGTTGGACAACTGTCTGGTAAAATATGTTGAAACCTTTGTGATGTCTTATTTCAGAAAGCTTTTGTCTGTCAAACCGCCAATTTCTTACCCTGCTGATGCTGCCAGTGACGGGCTTTGTAGTGTTTTGCGCAGATACTTCAGGACGAGGTGTTAGAATGATCGATATTCCCAAGAAAATATCAGACTTTCTCATTTGTTCAGTTCTGGCTCTGACTTCAGTGTCTATTACACGCTGCAGTGCCTCTTCCCACAGAGGAGCCAAAACGTCATCGTGAATGCTCCAGAGAGAATTCGCAAGAACAGTCTAACGCTTTGGGCAGTGGACTCTAACCCCAGGTGTATCCTATACTGGTTTTAAGGCTGTTGGACATTGCTTCAAATCTGGGCGAGTGTTGTACCAATTGGCAAATTTCATGAGTAATTTCCAAAGCGTCTTTACTAACTCAGGTTGCGAGAAAGACTATATAACAGTGTGTGAACAAGGCTTTTGGTTCCAGCTTTTGTACCTTGACAACCACTCCAGATTTTCCCCACTCATTTTACTCGCGCCATCATCGCATTGTCCTCTACATTTTTCGACTAACATATTCATTCAACAAAGCACGTCCAGAATTAATTTAATCACATTGTAAGCGTTGATCTTGCCTGCGTTGTAGCCCCCCCCCCCTCGCTCCCTGCCCGCAAAAAACATTTTCGTTGGCAATAAAATCCTTTCGCACCCACCTGAAAACTGATACGACCGGTTCATGACTGGGAACATCAGAGTTTTTCATCTGTCATAATACAGTAAAACGATGAGCAGTGGGTGGATTTCAAAATGTTGTCAAAGACAGCACTGGGAAGAACAGGCATTATTTCATCCTGTATATCACGAGATATACATTCCTGGGAGTTCTCGTATAACCTCTGTACCTGAGAGTTGTCCCCATTTCCATGCTAAGACGCTGCAGGAAGTTTCCGCCATCATCGGCACTGCCACCTAGGAGGGGTAAACATCGCCGCCCTGAATGAGAAACATTTTCCAGTTCTTTGTCTATCACACGTCTGTTTCCTGCCTATTGTTCGCCATGTGCTTGGTTTAGGGTTTAACCAGGTTCTCGGGTAGTTGAAAGTATAAAATAATGAGACATTGTACTTCTTCTCAATGGTCCTTTGCCGTACATAGCTACGTGTTCGCGAAATGTACACCCTGGACGTCATTCCACTCGCTGAAACATAAAAGTTGGCTCAGCCTTACTATTCGAAAATAACCTTTTCCTGGTTAAAATCTGGTTGAAACTGTCGTTTATCTCTCGGAACGGAAAATCAAAAGATCTGGGCTAATGGTGTGCAACTGACGCACGTGCCGTAGGGATCGGCCGGGAGCCCTATAGGCGCAGGCGTTGACCGTTCTCCTCGCCACCCTGGGTTTCAAAGTCTCCCGACAGAGACGGACTGTCAGGAGTTCCGGGAGGTGACTTGAGAGAGAAATATTTTAGAACAGAGATTATTAATTTTGATTTTCGGCTATGACACGTTTAGTTAGATAGAAATTGCAGTCTACTTACTTTTAAAAGCACAGCCGTGTTGAAGCTAAGTAGGCCGAACAGGGACTATAAATAATTTCTAATATACATGTATTAACATCCCTAGTTCGCATGAACTGGAACAATTGGAAATAAAATAATTATTGCCTAAACACATAAGCCCAAGACTTACATTTTCTGAAATGCAAAATTGTGCTATAAGAAGAAAAATGCAGAAAGAATTGCTGGAAGTGAAATTTTACAACCAGTGTCCAACGGGTTATAACCTGGAATACAGAACTGTGGGCCTACCTCAATTTTAATGCCATTATAAGTCATTAGGTGCAAAATTCAAAAAAAAGGTAAATAAACGAATGTAGCTACACCGCATATAAGCTTGCTGTTAAGAGCAGGCTTATTTGGGGGTTGATTTATTTATTTTAGTTTATTTTATTTATTTTTTTTATTTTAGTTATTAATTTCTCACTATTTTTATTTTCCTGTCCTGTAAATCGGTGGAGGGGAGGTAACAATGTCACCGAGGAGTATTCTCCCCTGGTTTTGCCCATTTCGCGGGAAGCGAGATTGTTTTGGTGGTTACGAAACAGCTGATGGACTTGTAAACTAAAAGTGGTCAGTTTGTAAAGCAAATTGTGTTAATAATGTTTTAGGTAAGTTAAAGTACAGGATTCGTAAAGTACTAATCAGCCCAATTTATGGAGTGAAGTGAGTCTTAGTGCAGTGAGGTTTTTCTCTACAGTGCACTGCCACTTTAGATATTTTAGATAATGTTTATGAACAACAACAACAACATATGACATATGGGGGGGAGGGGAGGTGCAGTAGAGCTGAGATCTCTGTCCATTGTTAGTGACATAGCCCTTGACCACTTTTCTCAG
Source organism: Acanthopleura granulata (assembly GCA_016165875.1). Classification (NCBI taxonomy): domain Eukaryota; kingdom Metazoa; phylum Mollusca; class Polyplacophora; order Chitonida; family Chitonidae; genus Acanthopleura; species Acanthopleura granulata. The sequence goes on from JABBOT010000029.1 coordinate 3,936,458, forward strand.
ATGCTCATTGTGAAATGTAGATTCTTTCTGATTTTTTTAAGTTGAGTTTGCTGTAACATGGTAGAGTGACGATAATTCATTGAAGATCCAGCTCTTCACCAGGCACATTTGAAAACTGGGCCAGCCATTAACAGAACAAGACTCAAGAGCTCAAGGTGGCCTTTGTGGCTCAGTTGGTTAGCGCACTCTGACCCAGGGGACTGTCACCAGTGCGATCGCTGTGAGCTCAAGTGCAACTCATGCTGGCTTCCTCTGGGGCTGTATACAGGAAGGTCTGCCATCAACCGGTTTCCCCCGGGCTCAGCCCAGTTTACTCCCACCATATTGCTGGCCGCTGTCATACAAGTGAAGTATTCTTGAGTGCGGCGTAAAACACCAATCAAATAAGTAAGTCAAACATTCTGCTGCAATTCTACAACCATGTAGGCTGGAAGGCCTGGGAGAAGGCAGTGTAACATTAGACACCTGAACTACAGGAACCATCTAGATGGTTCATAACATGGATGAAATGAACATGCCAGTAGCCAAGTTGCTATCAGCCTCTTTGGCTAAAAGAACGTCAGCTGAATACAATTTCAATCAAGTTTCAATTATTTACCTGACAAATAAAATGGTTTGATAATCAGCTGTCACAAGCAGAGTTATGAAATTGGCGTATTTAAAAATGGTATCATATAAAGACCATGACCCAAAGCAGACAAGACTAAACATCTGAAAAAGCGTGTTACTGGGATCTGTTATGTGCTCTGTGTTGCAGGTACTGGTACGGAAAATAGCATAACCAAATACATGTAAAACATTCAGCAGCGTCAGTTATGAATGAAAATGTTATCACTTTGTGTTTTTTAATGTCCTTGATGTCAAAATAGTATCAGAATTTGAAGATAACACAATGACTTCATTTATGGTGTAATGCTGAAATCATTGTAACATCCAAACTAAATTTATTGCGGAGTTAGATTGCATGCAAGTAACACCTGTCTGGGAGGTCAGACTGACATTCTCTGGCTTTGGACAAAGTTTATGTGAGTAGATTTTGGTAACTTATCGTCATTTGTCAGCAGGCTGAGGGAATGTGTGTGCATGTCACCTCAATGGCTCAGACAGGTAACTAAATTTTTGTAGTAATGGAAAAAACTTAGCTGTAGACAGCCAAGGAAACAGTGATAAAGAACCTCTTCGTCTGCGGTAACTATTTGAGGGGTTTCTTTCCCTGTGAAAGGATTTATTGTTAAGTGTCATAGTTTTCTACTTAATGAACAGCCTGGAAGGCTCATTGTTCAATGAGTTTGTTGTTACACAGTGCATCAACATTTACCTTCGTATGGTAATGGCAGTGGTTGCAGTGTGCAATGTATTACATTAAATTTATCTTTATGATTCAGGATACAGTTGACATACAGACTTGTTCATGTTTATATTGTCTGCAAAAAGCGCTTAGAGCCTTTGCTGGCATGGCCACCAAAGAGGACGTGGAATTGTGGATACTGGAATATGCTTGTCGTTACCAACATGCTGATGCCATTCGAGGTAAGTGACCTGTTAAATGTAGTCATCTCTGTACATACCCAGCTTCACTATAATTCTGTTATATAATTGACCTTAAATTTATATTTTCTGAATTTATTTTAGTAATGTGTTCACCGTTTGAATTTGATTTTGAAAACAAAATGCAAATGTGCACCTTCATTCATGGGGTTGGCAAATTTCAGGGCTTCTTAAAAAAAATAAAGTATAATTTTTTCAGTCTGTGGAGAATAATTCCGTCAGAATATGGTTTACTGATCATCTTGCAATCATGGAGAAAGGGTGAAAAATCACAGTAGCTCTAACTGTATTTCAGTGGGTAGAACCCATTGAGTGTTGGGTCATCGTGCCTGCTTTTCTCTCGGCCAAAGTAGAGCAGTTTGCAGCTGGTAGGGTTCACAAAAGGCAATTGATTTTTGTAAACTGAGAAAGCCAGGGCCAGGTATTTAGATGAAAGAGTTTTTAGTTCAATGATAAAAATGAATAATTTTTTAATTTACATGTGAGGTAAAAATAAATGTTTTTTTCCTTTTGCTAGGCATCTACAAAAGACAGAATGGCAGCGTGCTGGAGTTTGACATGCCACCCATCCGACTGGCTGAAGGCACGCTTTGCCTCATTGTGGATCATGAGGAGTTTGATAACTTTGACATGGCCATACAGCTCGTGAAGGAGATATACAATGGCTCTGGGGAACTAGTGCCCTTCAAACTTTTTGCAAAGTTAAGCAGTGGACTAAAGATTAAGGTATTTTTTTGGGTGAGGCAGAGGGTCTTTCTTTTTGTCTCCTCTCTCCTTGAGTTAACTGTTAAATTATTAAACTTTGGATGGAATTTCTGTTTTTTAATTTTTTCACAAAGTTAATTTCTTAAAATCCCTGCATTATCATTCACCAAAATAAAGAAGACATTTCCCTACCCGCTTGCCCTGCATGTATTTTTTCTGATCGTCGGGATACCCTCAGTGGAGAAATTTTACAGGATGACTTAGTGATGGTGTGTCGTGTTGATTTATCTACCGACCCAGTGACAATTTATCTACATATATTGTTTTCCCTCTCCGGCTGTATGCGGGAAGGTTTGCCAGCAACCTGCAGGTGGTTGTGGGTTTCCCCTGGGTTCTGGTCGTGTAAGTAAAATATTCTTGAGTACGGTGTAAAACACCAATCAAATAAATCTTCTGCTTTCTCTACTGTGATGTGTAGCAGTTATTGTGTTTTGAGAAGGCCTCCAAGAGCAATTCCAAAGAGTACCTGTGGTACTAAAATTACTATATTTGTTCTCTCGTCACAAGCCTGGTTTATAGACCACTTCTTGACTTGTGTGTGTAGTTTTACAATTGCTATATATACATGGTAAATCTTCCTTTATTTTCCACACATGAACAGGCACTTCTCCATATGCTGGCCACCAGAAAGTACAACATCCTGGAGAAGGTCAACGAGTATTTTCCCCGGTCTGGCCTGCATCACAACAATGCTGTGAGTTCTGATAAAGGTTTAGAATTGACCAGTTGTATTATTGAGTTACAGTACTTTTTATGGGTCTGTTGGTGAGAATCGCCAGAGGCGTCCAAAGCCTCCAGCTAGCATGGGGCCAAAAATTTTCCCCATTACAAACTTAACAAAAATTTATAATAAACATGTATTATGTTACCTTGACCTCTTGCCACACACAACAGTGGTACAAACAGTGAAGATAATTTGGACTTGGTGCTCACACTAACCAAACAAATAAAAATGGGAAGGACTTAGTTGCAAAATTGTGTGAGGGAAACTGTCTACGGCCTTATAGTATATCACAGTATGATGCTGTAATGCAGTACATTCTCATTAAACTGATGTTATGAGCTAGGGAAGAAGAGATTGACATAAAACGTTGCTAAGTACTGCTGCCGGGTCCTCCAAGTGCTGAGGGTTAATCCATTGGCACCAGCTGATTGACATTATAATCTGATCGTATCCGTCTTCCTGACATCATGCATTTTTCCTGAGAGAGAACAGCATTTGTTATTGTCATACAGCTATATGTTGAATATAACGACACAAACATCCTGTATATTTTAGAAATTGATATTCTACCTTTACATCTAGACTGTCTATCTTATGACGTCAAACAGCTATTTCCTGTGACTGCTTTGGTGGCATAGAGATCAGAGCATCTGCCTCATGGTTAGGGGGATATGAAATCAATCCCAGGTCAGGTCATACCAAAGATTTAAAAAACAATACTTACTGATGCTTCGCTTGACAGCGCTGAAAGCTTAGAGGAAGGAAACAGAACTGGTCGGCCCAGTGTCATTATAATCTAACTGGGTGAGGTGTCATGTTTGGTGTCTTCGGCATGATGGTTTAGTTGTGACAGCGTTTTGGTCACATGGACTCATCGTCATATAACTGAAAAAGTATTAAGTATGGTGTAAAATCTATACTACATGTGCATACTTACATGTAGCTCTTTCCTGGTTTGCTGTGTTTCAGAGTAAGAAGACACTGGCACAACTTAACGCCAGCCAGTCCCAGTTCAGGAAATTCTTTCTTCCATTATTAGCCAATGAGAATCAGAGATTGGCATATCTGCGAAATGAATATTTACAGACATTTGGGAACGCCTTTGTGATGCGTTTAAAAGGACTGGTTGAAGAGTTCATTGGTGCTGTAGAAAAAAATCTGCCACCAACGTTTCTGGAGAAGGTAGCTACACTGTTTACCTTATGTTATTAAATCGCCTCAGTGGCCTAGTGATTAAAACATCTGCCTCAAGGTCTGGACATCTGGAATCAGTCCTAGGTTGGGTCATACCAAAGACTTTGAAAATGGTACTTGTTGCTGCCTCGCTTGGCACATAGCACCGAGAGGTTAGAGACACAGTATACGTGTATATACATTCTAAGGACTTGTCGTTGTCAGTTAACTGAAAAATGGTTGAGTACATCGTAAAACTCAAGCATGAATACTGTTACGTACATACATGTATACATGTATATTGCTTTATAATTACTGTATAGTGAATTATAACTGGCATTGATGAATCTGCTGTCATCTCTACCGGAACGGTGTACGTCAGTTGTAAGCCACTCGAGACTATTGAGAGATTTTGTTTGAAGTTTTGTGGTTGTCCTTGGCAATGAGATGCAGTAGGCCCTGGTTGTAGTGGCTCACATGTGAGCTTCAGTGTGGACATAGTATGCACTGTTAAAACAAATTTTCATGGGCTAAACACAGCTGGTCATTTGCCAGGGAATTTATTTTTTTTATTCAGGCTATCTGGGGAATATTTTCATTTTGTTTTTTCTATATTATGGCTAATGAAAAAGATAGGGATTATCATGGCAAGAAAAATATAAAAAGACTTCTATCAAACACCTGTGAAAGCTTCGAGAGCCCCTACTGTGAAAGTTGGTGCAAGCCCTGTGCAGTGATCATATTTTTTAATGATGGCCTTGTGTCCTTGGATCCTTTCTTAGTACCATGCTTCATACAGATTGTTTAGATAGGCTCTTCCTGAAAGTGAAATGGCCCAAATGTAAATCGCTGTGTTTAACACTAGCTACTAGAGCCATGAATGGCACCCAGCTGAGAAGCGTTCCCCAGTTTGGTCCTATACACCCACTTTTGGAGGCCCAGGGGCATGAAACTGATGTCTGTTTTAGCCTTTAATGCCACATGCCTCTCACTGAACAGATGTTTGATTGAATCCACAAAGTATTACTGAGCATGTGGGTTTATGTTTTCATCAGAGAATTTTGACTTGTTGATGTTGTTTGCTACTGTACCTGTTTTTTACAGTTTTATTCATTCCAGCTGTGCATGTTTGCTCTCATACATCTGACACATATTATTTCTTCTGCCTCAGCTGATGACTGCCTCCAAAAATGGCCAGGACCTAGAGAGAAAGCTTCGAGAGGAGGCTGTCCAGTGTCCACAGTTAGAGATTGTGCTGGACACTGTCATGGGCCAGACCATGCTGACCAGTCAGTCCCTACTGGAGCTGCTGACTATGGTGAGCCCTCTTAACACCCAGGACCGGCTGGTCACCTCACACCCAGACCTCTTCACTGACCACACTGACAGGTTGGTGGTAGTCACTGCACCCTAACACATCCATCCATTGGCACTTAAACGGCCTTCCTCAGGCACATAACAGGCATCCACAATACATTCATTCATTGTCATATAACAGCTCCCTCCTGACTCATAATATCCTCACACTATTACGTAACATCTTCAGTCTGACACATAATATCCACTCACTGTTACAAAACATCTTCAGACTGACACATAATATCCACACACTGTCACATAACATCTTCCCCCGTACAAATAATATCCACACCTCACACAACATCTTCCCCCTGACATATAATATCTGCATACAGTCACATAACATCTTCAGACTGACACATAATGTTCACACATCTTCCCACGGACACAAAATGTCCGTACACTGTCACACATCTTCCCACGGACACAAAATATCCGTACACTGTCACACATCTTCCCACTGACACATAATGTCCACTCACGATCACTTAACATCTTCCCGCTAACACATAATATCAGCACAGTCACATAATGTCTCCCTAATGAAACAATATCCACAGACCTCCACATACTGCTATCAGCCATCTAGTGCCCCAAAAGGTCAAATTTGACCCATAACTAAGTTGCACCTTTGCTTAAATCTGAGAGATCTGTTGATCTTAATAAGGTGTTTTGTCAAGGTTTGTTTGAATCAGAAGATGATATCGTACTGGAAAAATGTAATTTTCAGTGCCATAAATTATATTTCCTGACATTTATAGGCTTCTAAAAATACACCCTGACAAAACCTTGGGTAACTGGAAGTCCATATTTCATCCAAAAAACTGCATCTTAAAGGCAAAAAAAATGTCATAAAATATTATATCTGGTGATGACACTCACATTTTCTCAGTAGGGCATCATAAGACCTTCCAAATCAACTCTCTAAAATCAACAGAACTCTCAGAATCAGGAATGAACAACTTGGTCATGGATGAAATTTGAGGTCATTTAGGGTTTTTACCATGACTTTGACATCTAATTCTGTGTATAATTTCCTAACTGTGGCCATTAAAACTCACCTATTTCTTTTCTCTCTGCCCTTACAGTTGTCAGCCATAATTTGTTACATCCATTAACGGCAATGTATTGTTGTTTAATTTCTGCCCATCCTTTATTGCGCTGATGCCTTAGTACACAGTTTACCGTGAATGTCTGCCCCCTGGGTGTTAAGTTTCAGTGAGGACAGTGGCACAGACCAGACCCCGCCCATGGAGAGTGAGGAGCCTCTTCAGGAGAAGGCACAGAATGCGACGCATCGGCCTCATAAGCGCGGCAGACGTTGTGATACCGACACCAGTGGTTGCAATGTTTCTGAGAGGCAACGACATTCAACCTGTCCACCGATTAAAAGGGGCAGGTACTGTGATTCTGAAAGAGGTGGCTGGATGAACACAGAGCTGGCAACCCACCCATCCTGCTCATCTCACAAGGGGGGTAGGATTAGGCTTTGTAATGAGGGTGTTTTAGAGTCTGCTGCCCAAGATGAGCCAGAACTTGCCATGGAACCTAGTGGCAGACACAGGTCAAGAAACTGTCATAGGGACATCTGTACAAGCCCTGGAAACTTCCGTCAAGAATTCCGGAAGGGCGTCAGACTTTTGAGTAAGCATGCCCAGCCAAGTTCTGATAAGGGCAGGTCATCTGTGAACACTGCTAAGACTTGGTGTGGCGTTTCCCTCAGCCCTGTGAGAGGGTTGGCAGCAGAGGAAATACTCAGTGTAGAGAGAAGGGGAGATAACTGTGGGACGTCCTTCATGAACATGCGTTCTGGAAGTCACGTAACTGAACAGACTGTGTCAGGCAGCAAACAGAGGTGAGCTATTAGCTGTACGTGAAGCGCACATCTTCACAGATTATAGAACAGTGTCAAAGTGTTCTCAGTGAATGAATGATTATTAAGTATACAAATGTGTTCGTATGGTGGCGTAAGGGTTAGGATGTTCACCAGCTACTCTGGTTTCCTCCCCATGTTCACCTGATGTATCATGAAATTGAAAAATCTGACATTGAATGATTTACGAAAAGTAATTTTAGACTAATAATTGCAAATGTTCATTATTTATCTTCAAAATACAGATATGAATAAAAGAGTTGGTGTAAATTTTTTATCTTGTACTTACGATACTCCTTCATGAATAGCATCATCATTTTTCATATGCATTTGTGAATTTCTGAAAGGGGAATGATTTCGATAAGTAAAACGGCTGCGAGTTGGCTTTTCTTCTGTTTGCCCAAAGCTGAATATAGTCCAAGTGCGGCACGAGAGACTGCCACGAACAATCTGGAACTCACTGTCATTGTTATCAACAAGGAGTTCAGATTGTTATTGCTTTGTTTTTTGATAGATGTATGTCTTACATGATTTCCAGTGTTCTTCTCACTACGTAGTTATGTGCTCTTGGTAACTTTCGTTGGCCTGTAGATGGACATGTACACCAATCAAAACAGGCCTTTGTATTCCCCCAAAATCAAGGTGGGAAACGCTGTGCCCAAAATAAATCTGCCCAAATAAATGTTCACTAAAAAAAGCTATAATTTTGGAGAAATCATCATTTAAAATCATCATTCTTTATGTTTCACCTAATCGGTGTTACCTTAAGACAGATGTGCTGAATTTTCTACTTTCAGGACCAAAAACTAACTTTTTTGACAAGGTTTTAAATTTTGGCTTCCTAGTCAGACGTGGCTTTTTGGAATCAGCCCAGGCATGAGCAATGATTTAAACAGATTGCTGAATCATATGAGCATTTTGACCTTTAAGAAATCATTAAAAGCTTGTTCCCTTTGGAGAGAGGAGTGTTCTTCGTTACTTGTTTGTTTAATTTATTGATTTGCTCAAATAAATGCGGACAGTTTATTACTGGTTTTCTCCAATTAGCCAGTACTCCTATGATATAAGCCAGTACTCCTCAGCTAAAATTTGCAGGAGTACTTTAGGGTAGGGTGGGGCAAAACGGACACCCTAAGCCCAAAGGGCTCTACATCCACAACAGCGTGGCTAAATCAGAAACCGCAGCACACAGCTATACCCCAGGGCGTATCCCACATGTACCCGGTGGCATATAGATGAATACCTATTTTTACTGACTACAGGAACGTCAACATTGTTAATTCAAAATGGGTTTTATGCCTCAGGGGTAGAGATAAAATGCCCACGACGGGTGTTTTACCCCCACCCCCCGAGCAAACATTCGTGAAATGCAAACCAAACTCTTGTGATGTATAATAATGCCAGTCTTTTTTATTCATATGGTCATATGTTAAATGAAATTTAGTTCAAATCAGACAGTTTGAAACACTTTAGGGCTACTTAAGTAGACTATTTTCAACTTACAGGAACCTAGGAACACATAACATGAAAAGTGAATTCAAATATTTGAAAAAGAACTTGTCATGAAGTTGGATCGAATGAAAGCAATTATCCCCTTTTTAATTAATAGAATCGTCAGAATCCTGGTCAGATTTGCAGTTTGGCCACACAAACACCTTCTCACCATTAATACATTCGTCATGTGCCCGTTTTAGACATGTTTACACACTGCACCCAAATGTCCCTTGACTTGGAATTTGAGTAGAGCTCCCCACAGTTAGACAAGGCCATTCTTCCTCTTCATCGGTACTTTCTTCATCAGCATTTTTATCTTTTCTCTTCTTCACAGCACCTTTACCCTTGGGGTTTCTACATTCTCTTTTCCTGAGCTCTTCGTGGCAGCCTTCTTGCCACTTCTACCCTTTGCATCTTACGATGATGTGAACAGCACCGCACCTTCAGCTTTTATCTTCCGAACTAGCGAGGTAGCCAGCTTTGGTGGTGGCGACACGCTTCGTATAAGGTGTTGCATTGTTGTTGAGCGGTCTGAAATAACCAAAAGCAGCCCGAGCGATTAAAAAAGAACAACCTGCATTAAACAATTTATTCTATGGAGAGATCGACTTGAACAATCACAGTTCCCCAGTTGCAGTTTATGATATAAGACTCCCTGGATGCTTTATACCATAGGCCTACTGTTACCCGCTCAGTACAAATATGCTGTGAGTTTGATGACCAGATATTGCTGGAGCTCGCTACAACTGGTAGGGGTAACTGGGCCGCTTTCGTGGCAAATCCTGAAGTTTCTTGCTCGCTGATGGTCATATTTTGCTGTTCTTCAGCTGGCCGTGCAATCTCTGGTACTTCTGGAATGGATGTATTGTGTCTATCAGCTGTTGTCTCTTTCTGGGGTTCAGGCTCATCTGTTACTGCAGCCCCAGCGAATTCACTATCAGGAAATATGTTCTCATCAAAAGGCCATATTCCGCAACATGCAAACCCCCCTACAGCCTGTTCTGCAGTTGCTGACTTAAGGTAAGCCTTGCCAAATATAACAGCCATTTCGAAAAAGGAAATTCGTTTTCCGGGGTTGACAATCATCCACGAGTCAGCTGCTGTATTTCATGCAGTCTTCAAGGATTTAAAGTAGGTTGTGTCTAGAGGCTGCATCTTGTGAGTGCTGTGGGGTGGAAGTGTCAACAGATGTATGCCATGCTCACGTGCATAGGTTATAGCAGCTAGAGTTTTGTGACTGTGAGGTCCATCAACAACAATGACTTGCTGTAGAAACATTTGTAAATTTAGCAAAATGTTCTAACCACCTTAGAAGACGTTCTGCGTCAGTCCACCCATTTGGACTTGCATATCCAACAGCTTGTGGAGATGCACCAGCCATTAAAGCATCAACCATCCTGTTTCGGGGGAAAAAAGGCATGGGGGGGACATACACACCTGCAGCATTCATTCCACAAATTACAGCCTCTGTCTTCAACTGTTCCCCACTTGTCATCTGGCTTGCTTGTTTTTACACCTTTGGTAGCAAGAATTTTTCCTGATTTGTGTACGCTGGTGATGCATGGGTGATGCACGGGTGTGAATTCTTCAGTTTGAAGCAAGTCTTTGTACACAGCAAAAAACTGTTGAACTTAGGTTTCTTGAAGCCAACCGCCCTGGACAGATCAGTTCTTTGGGGCTCTCTTATGTTCACGTCTCGATGGCGAGAGAGAAATACTGAAAGCCAGTCCTTACCAGCCATTTTACAGTCATCACTGAAGGGGTGTTGTAATCCAACTCTCTCAGCTACTCTCTCTGCTGTAAAGCGGCTGTGTACGAAGCATAATTACAAGGTTTTATGACATACCCCGGGTCTTGTTCATCAGCCGTTTCTTTTGGCCTGTATCTCATAATATATGATACTATGTTTTTACAAAAAATGTGACAATTTTCACACTTACGGTGGTGAAGGAAAACTACTCCCTCCTCAAAATTGCCACTCTGTGACATTTTCATCCTAGAGGGCAACACACGGGGTTGTGGGATGACGTCATTGCTCCCAAATATGGAGTCTCGCATGGGCTTGTTGCCCCACCCTACCCTACTGCCACAAAAACTATTTGTCTGGGGCACTGTACAGCCCTGTTTGGTAAACTTGAAAAATTATGAGTATTATTATTTTTTTTATTGATTTGAAATGTTAAGAAATGCAATTTTTTCAGACACAGATTTATGGCCCCAGGCTTAAGTCTATAGTGGCCAAGTGTCCCCTTGCACATATTCTGATGGTTTCCCATGAGTTGGGAAAACTGAATGAAAAGAACAACCATATGAAAAAACAATAGAACTACAACAGCAAAAACAAGCATGAACAATTTCTATCTTTTTATCTATCATTTATGTTAATTATAAATACATTAAATGCTTTGGTGATTAACTTGAGAAAAATGCTTGCCTCTCTTTTGGACTATCATCAGATTTCCCCAGACCTGTGCTGTTTTGAGGGGTTTTGGCTATCAGTCCACTGACTGTGCCCAAATTAGGGAATATAAAGCCCTCCAAATTAAAGTAACCGCTCAGCACCGAGAGGTTAAAACAAGGAAATCGGACTGATCAGCCCAGTTCCAGTAACAGGTGATTGGGTGGGGCATCATGTCTGGTGTCTTTGGCTGATGCTCCTGTGGCAGCAGCACTTCGGCGGCATAGACTCGCCCTGCCACAAGGAGACTTAGCATATCTACATTTCTAAGGATTATTCACGTTCATACAGCTGAAAAAAATGATGTCAAACCCAAGCAGACACACACATATATACTGTAAAACTGGTGTATGGATTAGTTTCATTCATTTCTGTTAGTAGCAAAGGAAAGTTTGCTGGCCCCTCAGGTTTATGGAGAAGAATATCTCCTTGTAGAGAGGTGAGTCATAGAATCATGGTGTGCAGACCAAAACATAACATAGCGGTGCAGTGTATGTCTTTCAAAACAGTTAAGGAGCTTTTAAATATTCATGATATACATGTATGTTTTCTTCGTTTTGAGAAGGATATGGGGGGATTTATAGCCTGAGTGTGAAATTTTTGCCCTAATGCATGGTGTAATAAATTTTAACGGTGTTTGACTGGGCAGTTTTTTTTTTGTGATTGCCAACATATCCCCTAAAGCCTTAGTGTATAGGGTCATGATAGCTTCATTTGTGTTTCTGTACATGAGAACTTTACACTTGCATAAAATAGGATGGCCAGTTCTACGGGAGGAAGAAACTAGGGGACTTGGACTTCAACTTAAAGTGAATGAAATAGATAAAATTTTGTACATGAAATGTTATACTAATTGAAGTTTTAATATCAAATTCGATGATGATTTCATGTATTCATATTGAGATTTCTTTTCTCTCTGTTTGTAGACTTGTGTAAGAGATGTGTCGCCGAGGAAACCCGCCAGAGAGCCGCAGAAGTTATTCAACGAGGACGGTTTATCAGGTATTTGTTTGAACAGACTCTCCATGCTTATTACCCATACAATCTATGAAAGGCATTTGTCGCAAGTTATTTAAGCTTTGCAAAACTTTAGAAATATTTGTTGATAATTGTTTCCTGGTTTATTCTTTATTTGTTGAGCACTTAGTTGGCGAATTGCTTTCACTTTCCCATCCAGCTCTTGGTTAAATTTTAACACATGTAACAGATGTGGTGAAGGAAAGAAAACAACATGTTATAGTAATATATTTTCTCTGGGTTATATTTTCAACATTAGTGTAATCTGTAACCAAAACTGGGTTTGTTTCAATCCAGATAAGGACGGTTTGGATCTAAGTGACTCGTGGGTGGAGTGTGGGGGACGTGTCCTGCATCCTCATGCCAACCGAAGCGTCTGTCTGTCAGAGTCGGGGAGCATCTCAGACATAGACCGATCGTCAGGCGCGCACAGTAGAGAGGATGTGGTCTCAGGGAGTGAGGATAACGTAAGTCAGTCTGCCAGGTACATGTGTGTAAATGTAGCAAATGTAAGGTGAAATCATTACTTACGTGTACATGTGGTAAATGACCTGAAATGTCGCCCAACAAATCGATGCGTTGTGTGGACAATGTAGGCCGAACAGTTATTTACAGGATGCGCAGACTATCGAAGGGGATTTGTCCTGGAATGAAGACATGTGTGTATGTGAAGCTGTCAGTTACAGTTTTTAGTGACACTGTTGTTTGCTTTAACAGGAGTCTCCCACGGGAATAAACGACTCACAAGGGAAGACTGGAAAACAGGAGTCCGCCATCCTTACACAGCTCATCTCGCCCTACAGGAAGGGCTCTGCTCTCAAGCTGTGCATTGTTAAACTCTTCAAAGACAAGGTAAGGTAAAAGAACAAGCCTGTAGATGAGCAAACTACCTGAAGCCTCTTATTGCCTTATTCAGCTAAAGTGCCATTCTGCTCACAGCCAATCTGCTCCTAGCCAGTGGAGTAGCAGCTTAAGTCCAGTTTTTGTTTGGGCTCAAATCCAGCTCTGGCTTTGGTTCATGTCTGCTTGTTACTTGGGCTCACATCCAATTATTGCTCCTGTTCAAACCCGGGTGGTTTTTGGGGCTCACATCCAGTTGTTGCCAGGGCTCGCATCCAGTTGTTGCCAGGGCTCACATACAGTTGTTACTAGTTCAGTTCTGGCTTTAGCTCAAGAGGTTGTCTTCCTGAGGGGTGGCGATTACTGCCTGTGGATTAGACCTAACCATAATTGTATTTTAAAATTTCTTGAGTGCTGCATTAAACGCCAATCGCACACATATCAGCACAGTCTGGAGTGTCCAGGTAAGTGACATTGCATTTTTTTGGCCGGCTGGTACATGTAAATAAATGTCATGACTGTTACTTTCAGTGCTCAAACTTCAGTATGAAATCATTAAGCCGTCCATTCAAACAAGACCTGCCTAAGATCTAAAGAAGTGTCGGAATTTAGAGAAACGTGCAGCGTAAGCCTGGGTGAAATTTCAGGTCATTCACTAAGCCGAGACCAAGGAAGCCACCTGATGGAGATCCATCTGTCTGTGCAAATTTTAATATTCCTAGAAATATGGCATCCCCCAACAAGTATGAATGAAGTATCCGTGTGTCTGATGACACCAGGGAAACTGGCCCCTAGTTACATTGAACGTGAACTGTCCCGGCTGATAAATTTTTTCCGCCCAAACTTGGCGCAGTATGTACAAGAAGTATCTGAAATGCGCAGTCAGTGTGATATAAAGAATAAAACTCATTATAATGTTTTTTCAAGACCAATAGGCTGAGTTTCGTTCAGCTTGATATTCTCTACCAGCATAGCTGCCCTTTATGTGCCTCTAGTGCGTGAGGTTATAGTGGTGGGTTGCCGTTTCGTACAGCAATCAGCTATGCTAATCACACACCGACTCACGACGGGATTATTTTTCATACCTTCCCGTCGAACCCCTCTGGGGGATGAAAATGGATAATTGCCGTGTGACATGACCCACTTTGCACCAAATAAACAGTCTTAATTAAGCTCTACCCATTTTGAAGAGGTGTGTTTTGATCCGGTAAACAGGCTAAAAACATTGCTCCTCAGAACTGGATGTGATACAATTACGTCATGCATATTTGGCACATTAGCGCCTGTCAAGAGCAACAAGAGACGTGATTTTCTTCGCGGAATTTTCCAGTATTAAATATGTTCTTATTTTCTACAAGCTAAAATACTCACTAGGTGAAGTTTTTTGTTTGCATCAGTTTTTTTATATCAAAGATAAATTTCAGTCATGTGAGTAAAGTGGACAACAGAACCTGACAGTTCACCTTTAAGGATGAATTTCAGTCACTACCTGTGAAGAAAAAAAAAAACAAAAAACAAAAAAAACCAAAGAAAAAGCAAATTTTAGATGAAACGTAAACTACATCTAGATACATTACAGTCCTGTAATGAATGTTTTAGAACTGCAAAGATGGAAATGTGGATTTTTTGAGCAAGTAAAGGTCATAGACATAGTACTTTTGAAGCTGAAACTTATATTTTACCTGTAGGATGTCATCGTAGCTTCCAAACAAACCTCAAAACACCTTTTCAAGATCAAAAGAACTATATGAATCAGACAGAATGAGTGGACACATTTTTGGGCAAAATGTGGTGCTTACTAATTTACATGATATGTCTGCTCTTTTGTTTGATACAGGGGAAGCATGTGTTTGACAAGGAAACAGGGACCAGACTAGACCTTTATTCCTGATGGTGTGTGGGAGAAGCCCTGGGAGTAGGGGAGATGTGTGTGGGACAAGAATAGAGGCACCAGAGTAGACCTGTATTCCTGATGTTGTATGGGAGAAGTCCCTGGGGTAGTGGACAGTTGTTCTCTGGTGTAGCTCTTACAATTTACCCCAAGAGAAGACCCAGATGTTGGGAAGGCGTGTGTGGGACAAGGAAACAGGCACCAGGGTAAACCTGTATTCCTGATGTTGTGTGGGAGAAGCTCTGGGGTAGGGGAAATGTGTGTGTGACAAGAAAACGGGCACCAGAGTGGACCTGTATTCCTGATGTGGTGCAGGAGAAATCCCCGAGGTACTGGACAATTGTCCTCTGGTGTAGCTCTTACCTTGTACATCTTACATTTTTGTTCTAGCTAGGACAAGTTGAAGTGTATTATTGTTTCGGCGGTTGCTAGTAGGTGTAACTTCTTGTCCTAATTATGAACGACAGCCGTACTACAGTCCTAACAACATGTACTGATTTAACTAAATATTCGACAGATACTTACATCATGGCTGAATTACAAACTTTAGAATGTTTGCTCTGGGGCATGTATAAAAATTTAATCAATATTTGTATGTGTGACAGGCATAGGGATTGTCCTCCAAGTGGCTGATTTCAGATTTGTAAAACAATACGCAACTGATTTTGTGAGAACACTTGATTGCTAATGTAATATGGAGGTAGGGTGTTGTATTTTCAGACTTTCTTGGCAAACTTCAGACTTTCTTCTGACCATGAATTCCCATGCCTGATGTCAGCTTATATTGGTTTTGTGTCTTTTGGTCAGCGTGAAGACAGTCTTCAAGGTTTAGAATGAGAGATAAAGCGAATGCTGTACTGTCATTTGATTTATGTCAGCATTCAGCTGATCACAGCTCTACCTTTATACTTGTACATATAGAGGACTCTGAGGTAAAATAAGTACACCTGTTCACGTGAAATTTATGATACGGCCAGTATAAATGCATTCCTGCTGATAAGGTTTTGTGTGGCCTTTTGAGTGACTACAGTGACATTTTGTCAAACCATTTTGTTGCAACAAAGGATGATAGCTACCTGTCAGGCATCTATTCTGTTGTGTCGCTGACGAAAGAAAAAAATTATCATAGGATAACACGTTATTGGAGGTTTTGGTGAAATCCAAAATATATAAACCATTGTTTATATGGGCGGGTATATAATCTAATTGTCACAGATGTAACTGATTTGTATTTCTTCTTTGTACTGGTTGTGAAATACCTCAGGTGGTGCCAAACTGTTGGCACTGTTTTCTCCATGCACAAACCTGCCCATCCTTGCGCACATTAAGGAGACCAAGCATTGAATGGAACACACTCATCTGACATGCACATGTACATAGATGTTTGACTGTGCTGGATACATGTTCATATACAGAATTAATACGTCACAATGCTCCCAAATATTGAGGAGGTCGCTTCATGTTGTAAATATTCATTGGAAGTCAACGGTTAAACAGTACATCTGAAAAAAAAAAACCTCATTGAATATCAGTATTAAAATCTGGCATTACGTATACGTGTGTGGTTCGTCATTGTATAACCATGTGTTATATGTGGTTTATCATTTTATAACCATGTGTTGTATGTGGGTCATCATTGTATAACCATGTGTTATATGTGGTTCGTCATTGTATAACCATGTGTTATATGTGGATCGTCATTGTATAACCATGTGTTAGATGTGGTTCGTCATTGTATAACCATGTGTTAGATGTGGTTCGTCATTGTATAACCATGTGTTATATGTGGTTCGTCATTGTATAACCAAATGTTATATGATATTTATGATATTGCAAATTACCTGCTGTATGTATTGCTTTGAAATGTGGTCATTAAAGCTTTAAGCAAAATCTTTTCAAGTATAGACCTGCTCATTTGCATCATCTCATTTGCTCATTTGTTGTTCCATGGAAAATGTTACCCTACATGTAGATGACCTAAAATTCATCCAAGACTTGCTGATCTTTCGTGACTCAGAGAGTTCTATTGATTTTTGAAGATGTTTTTAGGTTTCTTTGGTAGGTAGGGTGATATTGTACTGGAAAATGTAAATATAGGAGTTCATCACATTTATTTGCCTCTGGAAATGCACCTTTGGGTAGAAATTTTGGGTCATTTACAGTATCCATGGGCATGGATGTCAAGATCACAGTGGAACGCGTATCACGCCAGATAATGATTTCATATTTGGTGTACAAGTTCAAATCAAGATGAAGTAGGCTCCTATCTAAATTGTAGTTGTGTTGATGAAATTTGTTGTTTCCACAGCAACTGTCTAGGAGTGGCAAGTTTGAATGATGTGATCACAAATGGGATCATTTTTCTTAATTGACTGGCCATTTTCAAATAAAATAACACCAGTGATTAACCTGTACATCATACTGTAAAACCATGACCAATCACATACAGTGTTTGTCAGTATTTAAACTTTCATACCTCTCTGGTCATACGTCGGAAGGTCTGCCAGCAACCTGTGGTTGGTCGTGGGCTTTTTCTGCCTCCATGTATGCATAGTTGGGCCCCGTTGTGTGCATGTAAGTAAGATATTCCCAAGCAAGGCATAGAACAGCAATCTTCACAGCTATGACATGATGGTCTACTTATTCCATATGACAGATGCTGAGTGCAGATCTAGAGAATTCATCACTTAATGAGATGATAATCACTGTATGAGTGGGGGATGGGGGATCAGAAGTGCCTGATGTCAACCACTGACAGACTTTCCCATGTGTGATCTAGAGATGCGCAGACCACATTGGTGGGAGTCATTTGGTGTAACAGTAAAAATTAGGCCCCTGAACGTCACCAGTGGGACCCTGGCATTTTGCATGTGTCCAAGGTGGGGATTGAACTAGCAAACTTACAAACTGAAAACTGAAAGTCAAGCACCTTAATCCCTCGGCCACAAGTCACTTCCTACAGAACTGCTGGTGAAATTACATCAGTTGAGAGACCACTTTGTGACCGTTACTGAAGAAACAAGCCACAGCCACAATACCCCATGATTGGTATGTTTGGTCGTCATTTGTTGCACGGTCTTATATATATTGTTGATCTATGGCAACACAGGAATAACAGCATTACCAGTACTGTGACAACTGCAGGCCCTTCATTATTAGTCACAATTTATGTTACGCATAACTTGTTACCCTGGGAGCATTAAAGCAACAATATCACAAATCCATTATGGTGATTTCTGAGTTGACCATAAACCAGATTTTTATGTCAAAAACAGCCTTCACTGGTGTGCCTAACTGCGGACTAGGCATTCTAACAGCAGACCAGACATGCTAACTGTAGACCAGGCGTGCTAACAGCAGACCAGGTGCGCCTAACTGCAGACTAGGCATGCTAACAGCAGACCAGGCGTGCTAACAGCAGACCAGGCACGCCTAACAGCAGACCAGGCGTGCTAACTGCAGACCAGGCACACCTAACAGCAGACTAGGCGTGCTAACTGCAGACTAGGCGTGCTAACTGCAGACTAGGCATGCTAACAGCAGACCAGGTGCGCCTAACTGCAGACTAGGCATTCTAACACCAGACCAGGCATGCTAACTGCAGACTAGGCATGCTAACAGCAGACCAGGTGCGCCTAACTGCAGACTAGGCATTCTAACACCAGACCAGGCATGCTAACTGCAGACTAGGCATTCTAACAGCAGACCAGGCATGCTAACTGCAGACCAGGCGTGCTAACTGCAGACTAGGCGTGCTAACAGCAGACCAGGCGTCCTAACTGCAGACCAGGTGTGCTAGCTGCAGACCAGGTGTGCTAACTGCAGACCAGGCGTGCTAACAGCAGACCAGGTATGCTAACAGCAGACAAGGCATGCTGACTGCAGACCAGGCGTGCTAACAGCAGACAAGACGCGCCTAACTGCAGACTAGGCATTCTAACAGCAGACCAGGCATGCTAACTGCAGGCCAGGTGTGCTAACTGCAGACTAGGCATGCTAACAGCAGACCAGGCGTGCTAACAGCAGACCAGGCGTGCTAACTGTAGACCAGGTGTGCTAACTGCAAAACAGGTGTGCTAACTGCAGACCAGACGTGCTGACTGCAGACCAGGCATGCTAACAGCAGACTAGGCGTGCTAACAGCAGACCAGGTGTGCTAGCTGCAGACCAGGTGTGCTAACTGCAGACTAGACGTGCTGACTGCAGACCAGGTGTGCTAACTGCAGACTAGGCTTGCTAACAGCAGACCAGGCCTGCTAACTGCAGACCAGGCGCGCCTAACTGCAGACTAGGCATTCTAACAGCAGACCAGGCATGCTAACTGCAGACCAGGCGTGCTAGCTGCAAAACAGGTGTGCTAACTGCAGACCAGACGTGCTGACTGCAGACTAGGCATGCTAACAGCAGACTAGGCGTGCTAACTGCAGACCAGGTGTGCTAGCTGCAAAACAGGTGTGCTAACTGCAGACCAGGCGTGCTAACTGCAGACTAGGCATGCTAACAGCAGACCAGGCGTGCTAACAGCAGACCAGGTGTGCTAGCTGCAGACCAGGTGTGCTAACTGCAGACTAGGCGTGCTAACTGCAGACCAGGCGTGCTAACTGCAGACTAGGCTTGCTAACAGCAGACCAGGCCTGCTAACTGCAGACCAGGCGCGCCTAACTGCAGACTAGGCATTCTAACAGCAGACCAGGCATGGTAACTGCAGACCAGGCGTGCTAACAGCAGACCAGGTGCGCCTAACAGCAGACTAGGCATTCTAACAGCAGACCAGGCATGCTAACTGCAGACCAGGCGTGCTAACTGCAGACTAGGCATGCTAACAGCAGACCAGGTGTGCTAGCTGCAAAACAGGCGTGCTAACTGCAGACTAGGCATGCTAACTGCGGGCCAGCCGTGCTAACTGCAGACCAGGCGTGCTAACTGCAGACCAGGTGTGCTAACTGCAGACCAGGCATGCTAACTGCAAACTAGGCATGCTAACAGCAGACCAGGCGTGCTAACTGCAGACCAGGCATGCTAACAGCAGACCAGGCGTGCTAACTGCAGACCAGGTGTGCTAACTGCAGACTAGGCATGCTAACAGCAGACCAGGCATGCTAACTGCAGACCAGACGTGCTAACTGCAGACTAGGCGTGCTAACTGCAGACCAAGCTTGCTAACAGCAGACCAGGTGTGCTAACTGCAGACCAGGCGTGCTAACTGCAGACCAGGCATGCTAACAGCAGACAAGGCGTGCTAACTGCAGACCAGGTGTGCTAACTGCAGACCAGGTGTGCTAACAGCAGACTAGGCATGCTAACAGCAGGCCAGGCGTGCTAAAAGCAGACCAGGCGTGCTAACTGCAGACCAGGTGTACTAGCTGCAGACTAGGCATGCTAACTGCAGACTAGGCATGCTAACAGCAGATCAGGTGTGCTAGCTGCAGACTAGGTGTGCTAACAACAGAACAGGCCTGCTAACTGCAGACCAGGTGTGCTAGCTGCAGATCAGGTGTGCTAACTGCAGATCAGATGCGCTAACTGCAAATCAGGTGTGCTAGCTACAGACCAGGTGTGCTAGCTGCAGACTAGGTGTGCTAATTGCATATCAGGTGTGCTAAATGCAGACCAGGAACACTAACTGCAGACCAGGAACGCTAACTGCAGACCAGGTAGCTAACTGCAGATCAGGTGTGCTAACTGCAGACCAGGTGCACTAATAGCAGACCTGTTGTGCTAGCTGCAGATCAGGTGCGCTAACTACAGACCAGGTGCACTAATAGCAGACCTGTTGTGCTAGCTGCAGATCAGGTGCGCTAACTACAGACCGGGTGAGCTAGTTGCAGATCAGGTGTGCTAACTGCAAACCAGGTGCGCTAAATGCAGATCAGGTTTGCTAGCTCCAGACACAGGACCATTGAGTCATATGTTTTCTGTCTCTTTAGCGTCACTCTAGACCTCTACGTAGGAGGGCTATAAAGGGTACATGTATCTATGTAACCCCAACCGCAGAATACTTAGCCTCAGACAGCCACAACAAGCTCAGGGGCTGATGGCTCCCCAGCCACTGAGCTACAAGACAAAGTAAGTTCAGTGGATGCTTATCTCAAAACACGTCTGACATCCAACAAAACCAACTGACCAACACCAACCAGGATACAGTGACCAAAATCAATCCCAAACATCCATTTTAAGTCCTCAACCACTGTACAAGTATGAGCTTGGTTGTCAGCTGTTCAAAACAGAACATGTACACAAGAACAGCTTTTATGGATAAAAATTCTGAGGTTTATTTTTAATTCTTCAACAAAGAGAAGCTTAACTGATCATTTCTTCATTTCTCATTATGCATATCTGGACAACTTTTATTTCAAATACCAGTATCACATCTTATGAAGCATCCAACATTATCTTATATAAATCATTAGGGCTACTAATGAAAGAATATTAATGTTCACAACCTCAAAACGATATAAAACAAAATAAAACACATAACACCGATGCAATGTTTTCTTCTGTGATAATGGAACTGTACATTAACAAACCAGACAAATGACATATTCAGCATACTGAACATTATTACAATAGCTCCCCACAGCACACTAGAGGTTCAAAGGGATAATATGTACAGACTTCATCCCGGGGTTGCCACTCATGAGGGAAAATATTTCCCCTGATATCTTATATCTGGTTTCTGGCACTTTTAAGTACAAAATTTTGTGTTCATGTCACCAAACATGGGCATATAATTTTGGAAGATCTAAATGTATTTCTCATTTCATTTCTAACCTAACTGTGTATAAATTAATATTGAAAAGTCAAGTACTTTCAACGATCTATCCTAAAATACACACTTGTTCAGGGATGTCACAGCCTTGAAAACCTTTCATTAGACTTCCAGCGCTTCCACAGACCAACAGCAGCCCTGTGCCACGTACACGTTTCATACTTTTTCAGATTAACACCTGCTCATGACAATGAAAACAGAGACATGATTGGGTAAGCTATGTGACAATTAAATGCAGGTACACAGTATTACCTATGGAATGTGGATGGTGGGTGCAGCTTCCGGAACCAACATTTACAACATCCTGAGACTTGATAAAAGCTAACTCCTAGTTATAAGAACTGCTGCGAATAGTTCGCTAAAAATATGTCTTTCTTACGAAAGGAACAGGAATGGCAAGAGGTTATTTATTTCAAGACAATACTTTTGAAGCACCAATAACTCCAACCTTTTCATGTTATACAGAAGACAGCAGATGGGTTTCTATGTACATGTCGAGTACCATTAACAAGGTGATTTTAAACCGAGGCGTATTTCATAACATGTGTACAATGTAAATATTAACAGCTCCATATCACAAATGTGTAAATTTTTAAAATGGCTCCCTAATATACATGAAATAAAAAAGCAACAGGTATATGCGACTTGTTCAGGAAAATTACGCAGTTTCTCAAATATTTGATTTCATCTGATGCTAACAACTTCATACAAACTTAGGAATTTATCATTTGAAAACTGAAACATGTCCTTGCTCACCATGCCAATACACAAGAGTGAAGATTTTATCAATTTCAACCTTTTAACGGTCAAAATATAACTTCATCTGAATTCTACCTATTGTTTTAAGTCATTTAACTTAACACTTAACTGAACATTTAACTGTACCATTACCATGTACTTTCATAAAGAAAATCACTGATAAAGTAAATCTCTGTGCAGTGCATCAACAGAATATATCGACCTTGTATAACACCGTATCATACATATTGACAGATGTGCAACCTTGTGTCATACAACTTCATGAAGTGTGTCACCTTGCACATGTGTGTATGACAACTTGACAAAGTATGTAACATTCTATCATACAAATCGACAAACATGCAACCTTGTATGATACAAGTTTAGAAAGTGTATCACATTGCACAGATGTATATGACAAACCTTGACATAGTGTGTACTGTAGTGTAGAGGGAGTAGACTCCATATGGTATGTATACACATTATATGCCCTCTGTTGACGCAGTGCGCAGAGTGATGATACACATATATGTACATGTATTGGACAAAATCATCTATACACAGAGCAATAGCACATGTTTGCTGGGCTACGTGTTTTTGTGCAGGGGTAGGTCATATCGTTAAGTGAATGCATGTCCTAGTCATGTAGAGTAGTCTCCCCTGAACAGATGAATGACGTGTGCAGATTCAATACAGTTTAGGTATGAATTATGACAAAGCGTGCAGGTTCCTGACTGCTCAGCGTATCCTGTTAGTGGAGACAGACTGAGCGTGCAGTGTCACAGCAGAGGTCGCTGTCTCAGTATGGGATGTTCTGTACAAAGTTCTTGAAGAGCTTGAGAGCTGGGGCTGGTCTGTCTGTGGGAACCATGTGGCCAGACCCCTACAGAACACAAAAAGGTCACACTACTACTGTCACATTTAAACATTTATCTATCTGACTGCTGTTTAACACAAATCTGAAGAATTTTTTATTACGGCTGGGGGAAACCAGAGTCCCTGGAGTAAACCACTGACCACTGGCAAGTTAATGTCAGCATTTTCAACATGCAGCATGCATGTGCAGTTATGTACACTATACTGGTAGAAGACATGATGAAACCTTCAGACTGCACAAGAGGCCAAAAAACAACTTTTTGTCCTAAACATGATAAAGGCCTCAAGGACAGTGAGGGCAGGACACCTAAGACCAGGTTTAAACCTACACCTCATATGGCCTACTGGTTGATAGGCAAACACCTTTAATCACCAGACCATGGCCTCCTTCCCAACAGATGTTAAATTAAGCTTTAACAACCAAGATTATGAATATCACTCAGCTAAAGCAGGTCATATAAATATAAATCATATTTGAAGTGATTTACATAACACAAAAGCTTGACTGCCTTCTTCATGTCATTTAGTCATAAACTTGATGATGAAATATCCTGAAATATCCAGATTTTGCTAGATGTACAGATTTATTGGTTAAGTACGGCTTCCGTATAGTGAAATATCGCTCCTGAATTCTTCGGAGCAGACATGTTTAATGTTTGACTTACCCTGACGGTGACAAAAGTGAGTCGCTCGAACTGCTTGACGAATCCGGCCACTTGCTTGGTGCCATCAGCAGCCATGTAATACCAGGCCTTCCTCTCCTTCGGCTTCTGCAAACCAACCAATGACACGCCGTGATCAGCTTGTGTCTGCATAATAATGTAACCCAGTCTCACACATTAATAAGTAAGAGATGACTATCAACACCATGTAAGTCATTGCTGTTAAGTGAATCCGTGTATTTGACCACATTATCAGGAATATTGATGGGTGTGAACCGGTCTAAACCAGAGTGAACCAGAGTATCACTTTAACCCAAAGCCTCCCACCAATGCGGTCGCTCATGCTGGCTTCCTCTCCGGCCTTACGTGGGAAGGTCTGCCAGCAACCTGCGGATGGTTTCCTCCCACCATAATGCTGGTCGCCGTTGTATAAGTGAAATATCATTGAGTACAGCGTAAAACAACAATCAAATAAATGAATAAATTTATAGAAACTCAATTTGAAGAAATCAGAAAACTCAGTATTTTTCATCACTTATGTATGTAAAATGTATATAAAACTCATTTATTTTATCAAAACTCAATACAAAATTTAAAACTAAAACTCAGTTTTCTGATATTTCTCGTTGTGGTTACCACTACAAGAAAGTGGCTAGAAAACCCCCTGTAGTGCTTGATCACCTGCAACTGGAGAATCTTTTAGCAACCTTAAAAAAGGGAGACAACCTGCACTTCACTTTTTTGGAAACCAAATCCCAGTACACACATTCTTGTGGCAAACAGATGCGTCAAGGTTACATTTGTTGCATTATATATTTCACTGACAGAGGGAGTGGTGGGGGGACAGAGATCTATGTGGGCAGGGGAGAGGATAATTACCTGCTGATGCAGGGAATCCACAAACCACTCGTCTCCCAAAAAGTTACATGCCATGTCCACATCTCCATTGTACACCAAAACTCGCTTCTACAAACAAAAGTCATGGTGGATGTACTTATTAAACAAGTGTTCTTTGGTAATTCCCTACATGCATGCAGGTACTGCTATCACATTGACACGTTATCAAAGGTAGAGAATTTTACAAATGACTTGACCTTCCAATACATCTGAGATTGTAAAGATACTCTAAAGTACACACTTGACCACTTCAGGTAAGTCAAATCCTGCCTTTGTACTTTAAGATGTTATCAGTGGTAAAAGTTTAAAAGCCATGCTTCTGATACTACTGTCTACAAAGTTACAGTCTGATATTACAGTCTACAAAATTACAGTCTGACACTACAGTCTACAAAATTACAGTCTGATACTACAGTTTACAAAATTACAGTCTGATACTACAGTTTACAAAATTTCAAGCTCTTCAGAGTGATATCCTAGACAAAACTCACAACATAAAATGTGTCAAAGGGTGAAATTTAACTGATCCCATATTGCTTAATCAACATGGAAATGGTTGAAATAAAATATTAACTAATTAATATCTCTGAAATTATGAATATTTCCAGCATGATTGTGATGACATGGGTTCAACTGATGTCATTTTCATTTTACTCTCTTAAAAACAGGTGAAAGACTAACCATTTTGACCGTAGCAATAACATTTTGTACAGTGGACAGCTGTTGCGTTCACCCATTAACCGTGGCAATTAACCGTGTACGATATCTTGTATGAATTCTAGGTCACGTACTTGTAGAGCTTATGTAAATGGAAGCACATAGTAAACAAACAAGGTCAAGGACCCACTGCCAGCGGCGGCGCACGTTGTATGTTTGAGCATCTTTTTTCAATAGTGAATGGAAGTTTGTTAAAATAATGACAGACATTCTTGAAAGTTTCTAATCAAAATAGCCAGAAATAAGCTTAAACAAAATATTTGTGTATTCCATTTCGGATTGGTGTACTCTTAACTTCTTGCCCACTTCACTCAGATATTTACAAAGAAATAAAACCACTTACATGTAAACTGACCTGTTAGTACGCTGATAAAAATTTCTGTTTCAAATTCAAGGATGACACATGTAACTTACCCCTGCATCAAGCACTTTGTGGTAAAACTGCTTTGTGGTAGAGTAAAGAGTCTTGTACTGAGAGCCCACTTCAGCGCTGCCCAAATGAAGAACAAGTATTTGAGCAAAATACAGCACAATAAAATGATGCCAAAAGGAAACCTGAATACACTTAAATAGCTGCAAAGTGCAAGAGTGCATTTGGCTGAGCAAAGAGTCTATACAATTCGTGCCGGTATGGCAGATTTTCACATACAGTGTTACCACTGTACCACTGAGCTATTAGATGAGCTATGTTGTGTCATGATTAGTTAACAGTGCAATATTTGTGGTTCAACAATCACTCTACTCTCTAACTAAATTAGCAAACAGTTACCACTCAGGTTAAAGTGCTTTGAAAATCTATCCAACTCCCTGAGCTCACAACCTTTCTTATTATACGGCACAGTGTGAGCAGCACAGAGACAAGGTAAAAAATCCTCCCATAATTCAACCAATGTGTCCCCACCTTATACATCATACAATAATGCCCATAACAACCAGTTTGCAACAGATGATCAGACTGGGCCTGTCAGCTGAGCTTAAGCCACACATCTCCCACCCCCAGAACACTGCTGCAGTGAATACTAAAGTCCTTTCCCATGCACATGACTGAGATTTCTTTGCCATGGGACACGAGGCTGTGTTAATGCATTGTAACGATCTCCAGTCACACACAATTTATGTGTACTTAATACATCTTTGACTTATCCAAGACTGAGGACAGATTCCCGTTGATAAAAAAACAGTCATTTAAGTTGAATGATTGTGACCTATCCTGTTGATATGTACTGATGCACTTATCAGAAGAGCTGTTTAGCAGTTTGGCTGGGTACTTTACCTGCAAGGTGTCCAGGGGAGAGAATTTGGCGAGATGTGGAGCGCCTCGCGCACAGCGTCCTGCCGCAGGTACATCACTGTGTTGGTGGCGTTGATGCATGGGGGTGTCAGCATCACCTTGCTGGCCTGATACTTCTCCAACATCTGAAACACGACACTCACAATCTTTCACAATCTTTCACAATCACCTGTGCACGTGGGAAGTTTGTGATTAATGTGGGTTAATATTTGCTCCTGTGTTTGAGCGATACAGAACATTGCTTTCAGCATTATTTCACGACGTCTCCTTGTAGCAGGCCAGGATGGGCGTAGGCACTAACCTAAACACCAGTTACCATTTCACATGTACAGAGGGTGTTTATATTGTCTTATTTTGAGAGTATTAACAACATAGCACTGGATAAACAACATAACACTTTTCTTGGACTGAAGCTGTAAAAGTTTCATCTCCATCTTCATATTTTTTATGCCAATAAATTGTGTTCAAATTGCTATTAATACAGACACGTATATGTGAAACGTTTGAGGATTTAGGCTACTACTCTCAGATATTTATTTATTCAAATGATATTTAAGCCAGGCCTCACTCAAGCATCTCCACACTACACGACAGCAGCTAGTTTTACGAGTGGAGGAAACCAGCACACCTAACTAGGTACCTGAAAAACCTCCTGACAGAAGGTTGCAGCTCTCAAGGATACAATATTACTGTAGATAGTACTGAAAAATCGAGTGAGGCTATCATCTAAAAGTGTAATCCAAATTAAACTGAAATGTATGTATCAAAAATGGAAAATTTGAACAGTGGAATTCTTTTGCTGAGGTAGTACAATTTCAGCGAAGTTTCAGCATCCAGTTTCAAACAGTGTGCTTTCTATAGAAGATAGCAAGTTTTGGACTTCGAACCAAAATGGCTTTCTTTGAATGTCCACAGACAAGTTCAGTGAAAAGAAAATTTGACGAAAAAAAAAATGCGCAAGACAAACTTTAAATGTTTAGATGTATATGTAGGCATGATGTGTTGTAGTACCTTCTTCTGGGCTAGCACTTTAGGGTTAGCACTCATCGGCCATCCAAACTCGGAGAACTCAAACGTCTGAAGTTGCTCGTTGTAGCGCAGGCCTTGTCCGGTCACACACTCGGCGTACAGGTTGTATATGTTCAGCCCTGAGCCACTGATAGCGCTCTGAGCTCGCAAAATCTGAACAAAACAAGGACAACATTTACCGCACGTGTACATTATACTGAGGTCAGCAAGTACAGAATTATTAATTACAAAAATAGAATGTTGGCATCTTTATCAGACGTCTTCAGCGCTCACTATTTAGGACTAATTCTTTGTCTGCAGCTCTGCTGTGAAATACTTTAAAAAGCTTGCTAACAATTTGGCTATCAAATACTTGGCTCTTGTCTACAGCTTTGCTGCCAAATACTCACTGCTGGTCCATAATTTTGTTGGCAAATACTCATTGTTTGTTTACAGTTTTGCCGTCAAATATTTGTAACTTGTTTAGCTTCTTGCCTTCAGTTTACCTGTCAAACACCCACAGTATTTTACTTGTGCACACTTACTGCATGTCTGCAGCTGTCTGTTCCCATAGCTCCCACAAAGTTACACCTTGTAGCATTTCCTCCACAGCAGTTCCCCAGAAGGTTATTCCAGGCCCTGTCACAAACACACAGCAATGTGAGAATACTGATAAAATCTATCGGGATATTAAATTTCCCACACAAATACATATAAAACAAGGGTTAGAGAAATGCAACAGTCTGCTGGTAAGTGCTTCAATTTAAAATTGCAGCCAAAGTTGACCAAAAAGCTGCCGTAAACCACATGGCTTACTCAGACACTGACACAGAAGTGGCCATCAATGTCACTTTGTCCACACTGACAACACCTCGTCTTACTGTCAAAACGGCGAGTTCAAGTTCTGGGTCTACATCACATCATGTTAATGCTAAGGTGTCGAACACACAACATTTATTGAGTGACAGAATATACACATCAGAGGAACATGGTGTAACTTACACGTCCCCAACCAGTCCATGGTAGTACCCGAAGTACAGGAGGGAGTTATCGTTCAGGGTATAATCGGAGAGCCCATTCCCTACACCAAAGCCCTGCAATGAAATGTGCACATTCATGTAACAAAGAAAGTAATGGTACCAATAAATTTAAAAGAACTGGGACAAACAAATGAAGTCTGAACGGGAACAAACAAGTTAAGTCAGAGACAGCCCTTCGTTTCTGTTTTTGGGCAGCAGTGTATTTATCACACTTGTGGCAGTAGACTGGGAGTGTAATTTGCACACCTGGATTCCTCAGACTCTTCTATGTTTTAGTTGTGTGTTATTGTCATGTCTAGATTGTGTTTCAGGAGTATGGCAGATTTGGGAGCGTGACAGAACACCTTAAATTCGAATTCCTCCTTCAGGACAGGAGGCATGCTTGATTGGAGGCAAGGGGGATAACAACCATTTAAAAGGCAAGCGTTTAGCAGCTGTCTAAAAAACTACTTCCTCTGCCAATGTGTTCTTTAAATTTTCTTGTTTTCCTTTGCTGTTGAGCATGCTATGAAACTAAAAGTTACATGTTCTTTCTCAGTTGTTCTATCAGGCCACATGTTCTCAGTCACAATGCCTCACTGATCACTTTTGTTCCATATCACCTGTTTCTGTTCTGGAGCTCAAGACCAGGAGTGTGATTTGCACACCTAGATTGACACTTCCCAACTCTTCATTATTTCAGGTGTGTGATAATAGCACACCTAGACTTTCTTTCAGGAGTGCGCCAAGTGTGGGTGAATGATAGCATGCCTCAAATACGAAGGCCTGATATCAGATCAATATACAGGAGCAATACATGTTGTGCACAAGCCCAGAGATTTCCTTAATAACAGTCAGCTCAGAATTATAAGCGCTACAAGGAAGTCTGTCACTGCAGTCGGCAAAAGCAGTCAGGTCAGCAGCACTGAAATGCTTACCTGAAACTTCACTTCACATAAACACAGACATGACATATTTTGGTGAAATCTGTGACTTCAAGCCTGGGGATTTCTTCTATCATGTTCAATATCAGACTCACCTGGAAGTTGAATTCTGTGTCATTAACAACCAGCGAAGAGAGCGTGGGAACATAAATGCCCCCATAACTCTCCCCTGTGATGAAGAATTCATTCGACTTGTACTCTGGGTATTTCTGGAAGAAATCCTTCAAGGCTAAATAGTTGTCATGAGCCACCTGCAAAGAAAAAAAAAACATAAATGATGGTTGAGCATTCCATCAAAAACAGAAGCCTAAATTCATCTGCAGTATTTCTTTATCCAGCCCACTCGGTGTAATATCTGTACTACATTGTTGACCATGATTTAAATTTTTGGACTTCCTTTAATCTTTGAATCATATCAATTACATGTTATATAAAACATCTAAACTTCATATCACACAGTAGTGTAACTTAACATTTTAAAGTCCTTGCTCTCAGGGCAGGTTAGCATTAAAAACTGCTTCCTTGCACTAAATTTCACTCGCTATACTGTGACACAATAGTGTCTTCTTTCATAATTTTTTGTACACATAGGTATTTAATTTTCAATGAATTAAAAGCAACATTTGTTTCAATCAATATTCATGCATTTTTGCTTTAACTACATATTACTGTAGTGAAGAAAAAATAAATGTGACTTCAGATTAGTGTTTTGTCAATTACTCCTGTCCTTCGTTGATTTATTAAATTAATACCTACAGTCTACTCAAATATTAATTTATCATTGTATTTTTACTTGATAGTAAAGAGAAGTTTTCCAAAATATATGGTTTATTATTGATGTCCAGTTCACTTTGGCTATCTTCAAATTGAATGTTTCTCTGTATACGGCGGAAAGAAGTATCAATCAATCAGCTACAACTGAAATAGCTACAATAGAAACTAGTGGCTCCACGTGCATGTGCTCACTGTCAAATTACTGACTTGTGTTAAAAAAAAAAAGAATCAGCCACACATTCTCATTTTATATCAAATTAAAGAAAGCAAATACTGTTCTTCACCAAAACTGTATTTTGCCACTCAGAAATTTTATGTTTTATTAAGCCATGGGGATACGAGAAGTCTCTTTTATCTAGACGATTCAGCGATGACATCTCTAGTACACCATCTTTGTCTCTACACAGTCGTCAGACCACATGCTTTTGAAGTCGTGTCAACAGGATGCATTGACGGATAACCCTGAATCTAATCCCAACCAACAAATGTGTCAGATTTGGAGAAAAACTGCAGCCTATATCCATGTTTTTTTTTTGGGGGGGGGGGGGGGGTATCGTTGCATCTCCAGCTCTTGGCTGTCATGGACTGCATCTGTTTTGGAACAGCCAGGCCAGAATGCACATCATGAAAACCAACATGAACTCAATCATGTGTTTTATGTTGTAGAGTAACATACACACACACAGACCAAGAGATACTGACAAAGAAAAACATAGCATTGCAAAAAGGCACTTTAAAAACTCAACAGTTCCAGTTATGATTCAAAATGTAATCATTCCGTGTTGGTTTTTAATATCCCCAATGTCAAGGTCGATATTTCTACTGACCGGAAGTGAAATCCCAAAGACAGCGGCTGACATGAGAGGTAACTCCGTCTGGAGTGCAATTTTGCAGAAATATTTAACACCTGCAGACAACCAATTAAAACAAGTGTACGATTTTCAACATGTGCAATTCAGATTATGGATTATTTATTGTTTTTATGCCCACCCAAAGAAACTTTTGGCTGCCAGGCTAGCCAAAAACAGGATCTACTTGCCCGACTGCCAGTTACACTTGCATTTGGCAAGCAGGCAAGTTACATCACTGTCACACCATGTCTCATTGCCCTTCACTCTTAAATCTCAGTATCATGCAAACGTTAGCGAATTAACATGTGCATCTCAATGTATATTCCATAATATCATAAAACTGTTCCACCCCCCCCAACCCCCCAACACCCAACCCCCACCCAACCCCCCACACCTCTAGATCTGATCTTCCACCTTACCATGTCATCATCAAAGGCATATTTCCTGTCATCAGCATAGGAAAATCCTACACCCGCTGGAGCCTCCAGATACAACACATTGGCAATCTGCAACATTGTTGACACATAATCAGTTCACACAGTTCCAGCTGGGTGCAACACAGATTAACATCAACCATATCCCAACATACAACACATGTAAACACAATACACACAATTTAAATGTATTAGAGCAAACAACAAATACATCAACCAAATGCAGATTGTAAGATTACATACATGTATAATGAGTGCATGTGTGCATGTTTGGGATTTATGCCGTACTTAATTTTGCAGTCGTATGACAATGAGGAGTCCCTGTAATGTATATGTACTGTGTCTTCTTGTGGCAGGGGGTGTCCATGCCACCAAAGAAACATGCCAAAGACACCAGGCATGACACCCCAGCCAATCACATAAATATGACATCCAGATCAACCAGTCCTGTTTCCTTGCTCTAACCTCTCAGTGCTCAGCACCAGGCAGCAACATGTATTGATCAGCAACCTAGGGTTATGTTTTCATCAACTACCACATACTGCCATCATGTGGTAGAGCAAAACAAAAACCATTACACAGAAAAACAGAAAATTTTTGGATGAGGCCTTTAATAATCTGTTAAAATGAGCATTTTTAGTCTTTGGTATGACCTGACCCAGGACTGACCCCAGATCTCTCGACCTTGAGGCAGACACTCTAACCACCAGGCCACAGAGGGGGTTACACGTATAATGAAGACATAAGACTAGTTAAACTCACGGAATTCCAGGTGAACGGATTGTATACAACAGTCTGCCCATCAGCCAAAACCTGCAGCATAAAACACCATAAAACACACACACCTCAGGCAACCGTTTTTGAGACACAAGCACATTTTGTAATTAACTTTCCTTAAAACTATTAACATAACAAAAAACGAAACATTATGGAACAAAAAAGGCCAGGGTTTTTTCCAGCTAACTACTTTTTAGAAACTCATTTTGAATAAATCAGAAAAAGTCAATATTTTTTCGTCACCAATGTATCAAAACTCAATTTATTTCATCAAAACTCAATACATAAGTTGTTTAAAACTCAATTTTCCAATATTTCTCATTGTGGTTACCAGAACAAGAAAGTGGCTAGAAAAATCCCCGAAAATATTTGTAATTTTGAAAAAAAATCATGTCAGATAATGTTAATTTCTTTACACCTATTTACTCTTTATGTCAATTTACCTCACTTTACACTGGTCACAAAACAATTACCTTAAATGGTCCATTTTCAGTGAGGAGTCCCAGCACAGAGCTACACCCTGGTCCTCCATTCAGCCAGACCACGACAGGATCCTGAGAGGGGTTTTGTGAGGACTCTACAAACCTGAAAATGCAAACCAGCAATCTGTCATTACCAGAGCACAACAGGATTCCGAGAGGGGTAAAGTGAGAACTTTACAAACCTGAAAACATAAACCAGTAATCTGTCATGACAATAGCACAACCAGATCATGACAGAGGTTTTGTGAGGATTCCACAAACCTGAAAACACAACCAGTAAAATACCGATACCACATTACAACCCAGCCAGTGGTGAGTCTCTCACAGGCTGCAGTTTGGTGTTCTGTTTTACATAATTACCCCACACATTCCGAAAACAATCAATAGAACTCACTTAACATCAAGATATCAAGCATTCAAGATTGAATGACGAGATTGAATATGGAGGTTACCACATAATTATGTCTTGGCACACCCACGAGAGAAGCGACGTTATGGAAAATAGCTGAACGCATTCCCCTACCAGTTTCACAAAACTGAATTTAGGGGACCTGTAATCAGTTACCCCTGTCCTACCTGAAGTCCTGGACTCCATGCGCCTCGCACCTTGCTAAGATAATAATTATACATTGACCAGGTATGAGGCTGTCTGGTAAGAGACTTCCGGTGTAAAGATGGATGCCTACTGCTACAGTTCTATTGGTGGGACTTACTTAGCTCAGAGTGTGAAAAAAACAAAATTGTTCGCCTGAAATATGCAAATATCAAGGACAAGCTTATGTTGTGAAAGAAGGTGTGTGAGAATGTGGCAGAGGACTTTGGGGAAATTTCCTAGAAATCTGCTTGTCAATTGCAGTTTCTCAAGGCATGGTAGTATGACTTTGGGTATGGCCTTATATACATTATTTCTGACCTGGATGGTCAATCGTTAAGTTATCCAGTCATTTTCCGTTATTTGGTCACCACAATGGAACAACACGAACACCCCAACCCCAAGTGCTGTCAACAACGCTTCATTTATTGCACCTGTAACATGAAGAGTGACCAGGACTCAGAGGCCCTTATCAGTCAACTCTCCAGCTCAATCCTAACTTGTCCCGCTAGCAGACAGCACTCTTATATATAATCTTTAACGATACAAAGTTTACTTAACCAAGGGTAACTGTCTGGTTGTCATGATGAATACGTCACTGTGAGTCTGAACAACTACAGTAGAGACAGCCTGAGTTAATCCTCTTAATCTATAAATAATAGTCCTTGTATAATCACTCTCAGACACTTGGTAGATCACATTCAATGTTACATACTGATTTCATTATGAACTAATTAGGTACGGTTGTGACTGAGGTACACATAAAATGTCTAGCAAATCTTTGACTGGTCACAGTGGAAAGGGGCTTAGTTTGACCAGGAATTTACATGAACCACAGATTGTGGTCAAAAATGCTTATGTTGCAGTAAAACAATCCAATTCTTGTCAAGTTGGACTCAGGTTATGAGGGTAACCTGAGAGAAAATGTGTGGAAATCTACTGGACAAAGCAGAGATGGGAGCCAGGCACAAGAAAACCTGCAAGCTACACACTGCTGACCAGCAGACGGGGACTAAAATAATGTTATGAGGTTAAAGATCTGGCACAAAATTTACTGGCTTTTTTAATTACATGCAACTAATGCAGCGCTTTCTAAATTCATAAATTTGAGAACATTTATTCTGTCGGAGTTTCTGAAAGTACATTCACACGAAGAAAACCTATACAGGTTAGTTTCCATAATTGTGATTTGTGAAACCGAAAACAGGTTACCGTACCATTTTACCTTAAATTTGCGAAACTCGTTTTAGGTTACCATAAAAAACATTACGTAGCACCAGTGCTCAAGTATGAAAGTTACAAGTATGGAGCACTGATAAGCAACCTAGAGTTATGTTTTTATGAAGACAGCCATCAAGTGGTATAGCAAAACAAAAACCATTACACAGAAAAACTAAATTTTCACACCTGACATTTTTTGATCAGCCCTTTAGTAATCTGTTGAAACAAGCATTTTTACACTAGCAGAAATTATAGCTTCAGAATGAGTATTCAATTTGGCATTGCTGTTGTCCACAGACTCACCAGTAATGGAGATGGCGAGAGCCGCTGGCCTGCAGGTAGCCAGAAAAATGTCGGAAGCTCGGCTGCTTCATCAGGCCTGGTAGTGCCTTGATCTCATCAGCGGGTACATCTGCCAGGCCAATGCCCAGGCAGAGCCACACGCACACCAACACAGAGCCCCACATTGTAACAGTCACAGGATCTACAACAACAACAACAAAGTCAGGATAACTTCACTGGAGTCAGTAAGTAGGGAGTATGTAGGATACAACAGTAACAGGTCCCAAAAACCCGAGTCAGCTTATCCTTACCAAGCGTTGCTCACACAACGACGCCAAACTAAACCACAGTCATTCTCTACCTGTAATTTAATATACACTTTTTATTTCCTTGTTTTTGCTTACCTTTTTGTTTCCTAGCCACTTACTCGTTGTGGTAACCACAAGGAATATCAGAAAATTAATTTTTTTTTGTATTGAGCTTTCATGAAACAAATTGAGTTTTTGACACACAGGTGACAAACAAATAGTGAGTTTTCTGATTTGTTCAAACAGTTTCTGAAGAGAAACTGGCTAGAAAAACCAAATTTACACCTTCATCAGGCAAGTCCCAGTCACTTGTAAATTAAGGCTAAGCTGAATTCCAGGGCCATGTATTGCATATTTATAGAAATATGACCAGGTCTGAAGGCTTTAACCATGGAAATCCTATTTCCTCTCTCGGCCAGTTAATGTCATTTCTGTATCATATCAAATTTGATGTAGTGTCATTTGTTACAGAAAGAATAAAACATTAGCCCTCGGTCTGAAGCTGTTGTGAGCACATGGGGGAAAGCTGAATTCCATCAGACAGTGAATACTGGCTTGCAGCTCTAGCCCAATGCAGAGCACATAATATGCTGCTTGTACCGGCCTACATGTAGTTGACACTGAGGAGCAGCATATGGTGTCTGCATTTTAGGGTGAACAATATCAGATGTGCCAGATCTGCATGTATCAGGCAAGGCTGAGGACAAACCTTTTGATCTTTCAGAATTTACATTCATGTACCACTGGCTACAGATTTTGTGTATTTATTTGATTTTTGGTGCACTATTACATCCATACATCACTCAAGGATTTACATATTTCCACAATGGCAGCCAGACGGAAACGAGTAGCCTGGGGAAAGCCAACAATGTTTAGCTTGTTAATGACAAACTTTCCCCACGTGTGATGTATTGATATGAACATCATACTGGTGGCAGACAAGTGGTCTTCAGTGAATGTTAGACTGTGCGAACAGCCACAAGAGCGCTGTAAGTCAATTACTGTCACCAATGCCCTATCAATACTGACAGCAGGATGATCTACAAATTACTTCGCCACGGGTGGGTTTGAACGCCTACCTTGTGTGGCCTAGCAAATGAACTGGCAGCACATTAACCATTCAGTCATACCCTGGAGTACTCTTCATGGGTACATAACAAATCTGATGCCGTTATGGAGGTCTGGACTACAGAGTAGTTGACACTTCTGAATTGGGTCCACAAAATGTATTTTAATGTTAAATGTGTACAAAATGTATTTTAATGATAAATATAGCTGTCATGGACAGCGATGCCGGGGTTCAAGCCAATAGGGACTGTATGTACATGTCTGTAACTTTTCTTTCGTTACATAGGCACACGCACTGTAGATATGCAGCCCTTTGCACTCCGAGATTTTAAAATTTACCTCTGTAACAGTTTTCATTTGCGTTACCTGCAAATATGGGGCAAATTGTGCTCTTTAGCAGTTTTAGCAATTTGCAGCAAATATTAAGAATTAAGACCAGATTCTTGATCAAGATGTCAAACTACGTTGGGTAACATGCTTTCAATATTTGTACATTCATCCTGAGCATGAATGCACTGTAGATGCATTATATATCATATAGACATATATGTGCCAAATATAGTAAATCGGCCTATTGTCAAATCTTGAAGCCCTGTAGATCCTGTAATTTTTAAGACAGCTTGAAGACTTTCAGCACGCATACAGTATAGCACTTTCCACTAAGCGTTCTAGAGCCTTAGAGCCTTTCCTGTCAGGTCACATGCAAATATGGGGGTTTGCCCAGTTATCTTGCTTAATTTGCTGAATATTGCCCAATGTTATTCATTTCCTTGTATGTTTCCATAAATATTATTTTTCACCTTGTCATGCACTTACCACTGCCTGGGTAGAGTGAAGTGACCATGCGGATATGCGTCGTCTGGTATTCATGTACACATTCATGTAACTTTAGGCCTAGGGGTATGCACAGATGCGTGTGCCTAACTCTACAGGCTACATATAATCTGGGACTGGGGTTAGAAGCTGAGATTGGATAATGCGCATTTACAATGATTTTTCTGTATTGAACAGGTGCTGGTACAGACGCTGGTTCTTCCCCCTAAAATCACTGTTCACCCGCCAGTTAAGTCCATCGCCAATTTCCTCCCTGAACGCCTGTGTGTGATAAATCTGGTGTGCAGATTTTCCTGAACATACCCGTTCAGTTCAGCCAAGAGTTTAGGCTGTACCTTGGCCCTCTTGGCTAGTTCAATAATCCAAAAGTCTCACCCTGTCACTCAATTTGCAGTCTTTCTTGCTGTGGATATTTTGCTGTTTTTGTTATGGCCGCTCTGTCACGCATGA
Organism: Acanthopleura granulata; assembly: GCA_016165875.1. NCBI lineage: Eukaryota > Metazoa > Mollusca > Polyplacophora > Chitonida > Chitonidae > Acanthopleura > Acanthopleura granulata. The sequence continues at coordinate 3,974,594 of JABBOT010000029.1, forward strand.
TGTTACTCTGCAGAGCCAATTAAATACCGAGTTGTGTTCACAGAATGAGTAGACTTTAAAAAGTCTGTGACATGATCACAGGTTGTCACGGTCAGAGAGTAATGGCGCTGTGTCCAGATTAAGCACTAATCTACATGCAGACATCTTGATGGATTGTGTCCACATTGTGGATAGTTCCGACAAACTATTGGCGGCATGAGACTCGCAGGGCACCAGTCAGTAGAGATGAGTGTAACATCAGGGCAAACCTGCTTTATTTCTAAAATCGGTAAAACTTTTGTTTCCGAACTTGTCCTGCTATATACATATATACACCCATGCAGTGCTGTGGCCCGGCCTGCTGGATTGATACGAGGGCCTGCGAACAAGACGGATATCAAAATTTAGCCTCTTGGATTACCGAGCTACTCGAGGGGGATTCTACGGCTTGAACCTAGCTGGGGCGTACACGTACATGGTCAGGAATTGGAATTCATTTCACAGGCATTCTGGGAGGAAACTGATTGACTTGGTCAGTGGGTACTTGATGATTTTGGGGGAAGAACTACTGTAGCTTTCATAACGGCACAGGAGCCTCTGTGACTGAGTGGGCTACCGCGCAAACACAGCGCAATGACCTGGAAGCCTCACACCAATGCAGTCGTTGTGAGTTCAAATCCAGCTCATGCTGGCTTCCTCTCCGGCCATATGTGGGATGGTCTGCCAGCAACCTGCATTTGGTCGTGGGTTTTCCTGGGCTCTGCTCGCTTTCCTCCCACCATAATGCTGGTCGCCGTTGTACAAGTGAAATATTCTTGAGTACAGCCTAAAACATCAATCAAATAAATACATAAATAAATCCCTAATGGCACCAGTCCAATACAGAATAGTTGCACCCACCTTGCCATGACAGAATAAGTGACTTTGAATAGCAAGAAGAAAAGATTTCTGTTGATTTAAACAATATTTAAACTCAGAAATGAATTTATATTTGCAGGATTGGAAACAAAGGCCTTAATATATTCAAGCTCAGCCAATCAAAAACACTGTCTTTGGTCACGTCACTAGATCCCTAGAGGTGAAAACAAAGCAAATTTTTATCCATGTGAGATTGGCCTTGAACAGGATTTTGCCATGAAAAATAAATATTTTAGACATCACAAGAATTTTTTTCTGGAAAAGTAATCGAAATTTGTCTGCCCTTCAAACATGACTGTTTCAAAGACCTGCAGTTCATTAACACACTGATTGCCAAAAAGGAGATATCTCGTAGTAAGAGGTGTCCCACATCTTGCCAAGTATGAGTTAACTCATATCAAATCATGACTTGGTAAAAAGCTTGGAGAAAGATCCTGGTGTGTATTTTAGGCATGATTTATGCATTAAGTAGTTTATTGGTGAAGAAAATAAACAAAAATCCAAAAGATAAGAGAAAATTAATCCAACTGGGCTTTGTTTTCACATAGTAATGCGACAGAAATTGGTCAGGTGACAGTTCCACTGCTTTGAAGTAGCCCATTCATGGCCATGTAAAGTAACTGGTTTGAGAAAATATTATAAAAACCACAACAAATTTTCTGTTCGTGGATACCATTGTCTGTAAGTCACAGTATTAGGTGAATTATATACTAAACACACACAGAAGGATTACCCATGGATACAAGTGATATCTCTTAGACTGGCGGTGTCACGTGCACTGTAAATTACATATGCCAGCTATGGCTTATCTCATACCCAATGCGTCACAAGACAACTCGTGTCTGACATACGAGCTCATTCCCTTCTGTCACATGGGCAGCCTACGAGACAACTCGTGTGTGACATACGAGGTCATTTGTTTCGGTCACACCGCCTGCCTACGAGATATCTCGTAGTACAGGAATTCCCCTCCCTGTGATTACTAGTAAAAGTTACACAGAATTCACTTTGTGGAAATTTAATAATAGGCCAGGAACTAATATAATCCACAGCTGGCTTATAGGGGTGGTCGGGATGGTGGCGGTCGGGATGGGGGTAGTCGGCAGTAAACGTGTTAAACATTTCACCCGGATGTCCCCGGATGCTCCAGACTACGAACTTCGTTCAAAACTCAACAGATACCGGTATCAACACTGAATACAAACGAACTGGATGTATATACAATTTGGGTATCTGTTATGCTGATGTTGCTGATTAAATTACCTGGCAGAGGTTTTCAGGTCAGCTCACTGAACACTGAAGAATATGTTTCCCCAATGAGCAACCTCAGGGGTTGAGTATTTTATGTAATACAAAATCAAACCACGCCGACTAGTTTACTATGGATAACATGTACAACAACAACGTAACACGGCAGAATCAACAATTCCAGGATTTTTCCACCAGTAATATTTCCCCCGATAGATTTTTTAGCTCTATGGCCTAAACTGAACACTGATCTGTACAATACCTCGATTCTCCCGAACTTGCTGAGGAAGGACGATACTTCACATCTGCCCGAATAGGACTAAAAACGAAGTTTTGGACCAGGCGCTATTCACGTGACGGGTCACATGCGTGACGGTCATGTGACTGCAAACTCCTGCCAGTGTCGATATCTGTGTGTGTGTGTGTGTGTGTGTCTGTGTTCAATGTTGCACTCTGTCGCATGTCACGTCTTATCTGAAGAGCCTCTCACACGTGGGTCACAGGAAACTGCGAGGGGAAAGCGTGTGATCAACGATTGCACATTATTTTCACAGGATTAAAGGAAGAGGCAGCAAATAATAAACATAATTGTTACAAGTCGTAAAAGCTGCTCTATTTTCGTTATCCAAATGCAAAGCTTTCACATTATTGCTGTTTTGTGGAAAACATTAAATAATTTGCGTGTCTAGGTGGTTTTACAAAATCAGCCATATTCAGGGCTATGGTCAAAGAGTATGACGTGTCACTACTCTCTTGAAACTGCTCAAGGCGCTATTTTGCGAAAATTCTTTAGGTATATGAGAAAAAAACATGAACAAATAAACCCGACGGGTCGACTGTTTGAGGATGGGGCCGCATGCCGAGTTCTCAAACAGTGGGCTAAGCCGTTTTTCTTACATATAGTGAATATATGACATTTTCGCAAAAATATCAAACTTTTTTATTTCCTACAACACATCAGAAATTTAGGGCAAAACATTAACATAGAGATATTTTTACTGGTTTTAGGGTAAAACAAAGGATTTATAACCCCCTCAACTTTGTCTTATGAAAACACGAGACATGAGAACGCGAAAATGGGACATCAGGTAAAGCCGCGCTAGAATTTCGTGCTGTTTTGCCTAATCGCACATTTTCACGTCTCCGTGCTTCGTGGTTTTTAAAACTCGTGGCTCTAGAAACTCGAGTGGCCGCATCCGTTTTTCCATACACAAGTCAAGATAAAATGAACATATATATATATGTCTGTACAATTATTTTCCGCAAAAGCACATACAAATATAGTTTGTACATACAAGCCTATGTAGATCTGTTCAAGTTTCAGTATCACTGTACACATATGTATGTAAACGTTTTGTAGGCAGGCCTAGGCCCACATATAGGCGTATAGGATACGCCTGCAAAGGAATTTTACATATTGACAAAAATGCACTATAAGGACTGCGCTCGATACGGCCTATAGGCCTACGCGTACGTATCATCCCCTTTTAGAAGTGTATTGATAAAGTCAGCTACAGCCATGGAGGTATAGGCCTAAATGCTACCATCTTTCCATCATTTATAGCAGTATCGTAGCATGGCTGAGTTTCCTCTTGCGTTGTTTCCCAGTATCGTTCCAGCCAGAGTTGTCAGGTGACCAAAGTAGTCCACTGTGGTCTCTACCTTCTCTATGGCTTGTACGAAACCTTAAAAAAACAGATGAACTCATCTCATTTCGACCGTTTTGTCAAGTCCTAATCAAGCTATTGTGTATCCACAATGTCGATGCTACTCAAGTGGAGTTGTAGGGCTTCCCATGTCCCAGTTGTAATGTGTAGACCCTACGTCAATCGGAGATTAGGACCAACTCGATAAAACCAGTTGAGCTGAGTAGAGTTGTGTACGTCCTAAGTTCTCCTATATGCCGAACTCGATCGTATTATAATAGGCCTACTTGTCTTTAGACGAATAATTACAATATTGAAGGTGATTACAAATGTACAGGAGTTCCATGAAGCGTTATGTAATGTTTAAGCAGAATCTCCAAAATTTGTACGGCACCGGGTTTATGCGCAGTCTAACTCGGATACCTGTACAATGTAACTTGTCTAAAATTTTTCATAGTCTAAGACACAGATGCCTCAGGTCAATCTTTACGTTATGCTGGAGTATGATTTTCCCAAAGTAATGAGGTCTTTTCTTGGGTGATATGAACTTGATAATGGTACCAAATTACGACTAAAATGTTATTCAGTTTATATTGACAGAGGCATCGCTCATAAATGTCCTATTCCTAGATGTATACACATTATTTTGGTCGCTTCACATCTCTCCTCCAGCACCCAGGTCCCATTGTCAGTATTCTTAGAGCACCACATCCCATCCAGTCACACAAAAATGTTTTCAGACACCGGGATAACAAAACAATCTTATGTAAGCAAGCCGTAGATCACCGAATAAATAAATAAATATATAAATGTTAAAACCATGTTTCTGTCAAGTACATACATGCCACGAATACATTGTTATCAACGAAACCCAGATATATAGGTACACTGTGTCTGCATTAAAACGTGTATATGTGATCTATTTCATTGTTCTGGTTATGCTTCAACCTTTACATTAAGTAAGACCAAAATAACTAGGAACTTCAATCATTAAACATTAACTGAAGTTTTAATGATTAGTTTTCACTAGATCCATATCAAAGAGAGTATAAGAATTTTGAGAAAACCGAACAATTTGCTGTATTCGAGACAAGCCCTTCCCTATAGGCTCTGCTGGTGCCTATGCGGAGGTGAAAATTAATATTGGATTTATATGTTAGCCTTATGAAGCAGAGTATTTACTTTAACTCTTTTCACCTTCGTGCAGCTAAAATAAAAATGCTTGTATAGATACGTGGGTGTCTACGGTCTCAATAGGTGAAATGCTGTAGTTCTTCACGACACAGGCTCCCGTAGAGCTGCACAAATTTGGTATTATGGCACATTGTCGTCACGCCTGACTACGAAAGGCCCCGGTCGGTGTCCACTCACGCTGTGTGTATGAAGTGGGTATAGGAGCGTTAGCTGCAGAATCGAAGACATCTCAACAAACACCTCTCACGCACCTTCGCAAAAATCAAGGTGTGATCGTATGCCATTGAAATTCTGATGATAAGTAATTCCGAAGAAATTCATTTTCACGTTCTCAGTATTTGGACTTTAATTAAGTCAGGCTTAGGAGAAACGTGCCATGTGGGACACGTTATAGATATGAGAACTTAGTCTCTCGTTATCAAAATCTGATATGTAGAATGCTGCCACGGCTCCTAGTTGCTGACTGTACTCTTTATTATTGCAGGCATTCAGAAGCAGATCCTGAAATTTCTATACTGTTGACTGAACAAATCTGTCTTGAATTGCATTAATGATACGATCAAGAACATCAAAGTACTGTTGCCTGTGGACCTCTTGCAGCGTCTGAGGGAAATGCCTTGCCCCTTCGCCAACTTCGTATCGTGATGGCGTCGTGCGTTTGCGCGCTAACACGGGATCTTCTACGTTAAGTGATTTTGCGTTTTGGAGAATCTTCTTGTAAAACAGGTCAAAATCTCAGTTTTGCCTTATTTTCTGAAAGGTTTTTACAGTCAAAGAGGCAATTTTTTGACCTACTGCTGCCGACAAATTTGGACTTTGTAATGTTTTACTAAGATTATAGGAGTGCTTAAGAATGTGAGAGTGCTTAAGTGTGAGAGTGATATTCCCCAGACAGGATCGAATTTTCTCATTTGTGACTGCACTTCAAGAATTCTACTTTTCATTTCAGTATCTGTTGCACATTGCAATGCCTCTTCCCACAGATTAGATAAAACCTCATAGTTATCAAGAAAGCTCTCCAGTGAATTTGCACCAACAGTCCAGCGCGTAGGACAAAGTACTCTAACTCCAGGTGTATCGGGTTGAATATTAGTTTTCAGGTTATCAAACAATGCTTCACATCTGGGTGAGTATTTGATCAATTTACAAATTTCGTGCATAACTTCCAAAGGGTCTTTAGTAGCCTTTACCTCTTTGATGGCGTCGTTGCACGCAAGATTTGATGAGTGGCCATAACATGGTGTGAACAATGCTTTCGGTTCCAACTCCTGTAACCTGACAGCCACGCCGGATTTTCTCCCACTCATATTTCTTGCGCCATCATAACATTGCCCTCTGTATTTTCCTATTGATACATTCATTCTACAAAGAAAGTCCAAAATTACTTTAACCAAAGTCTCAGCAGAGATGTCATCTACTTTGTAAACCCCAAGGAAATCTTCGTGGACAAGAAAATCCTCTCCTACCCACCTAAAAACTAGTACGACCTCTTCATGATTGGAAACGTCAGCTAACTCATCTACCATTATACAGTAAAACTGGAAGCGATGGATAGACTTCAGAATTTCATTTAAGATCTGTTTTGAAAGAACACGAATCATTTCATTCTAAATGTTATGCGATACATATATTTTTTATTTCTTTTTTAACCACTGTAGAAGAGACGGGTCGTCACTTCCACGCAAAATCAGAAGCTGCGTGAAGTTCCCGTCATCTTCATCTGTAGCAGCAATGCTTCCACGGAATGGTAACCTTGTCGACATAAGTGACGTATATTTGCAAACATTTTATACAAAATGCGTCTATTTTCCGCCTTTTCTTCAGCATGCGCTTGACTGAGGGATTCGCCAATATCTCTAGTAGTTGCTAGTAAGGTAACGAGACGTTTAACGGCTTCTTTATGACACATGCTAGCTTCGTGTTCTCTAAATACGCCCTGCGCTTTATTCCAGTTGCTGAATCCTTTAGATATGAAAGTGGGCTCAGCCTTACTGCTGGAGGATAACCTTGACGAAAAAGTTGCGTTTTGACATACTAAACAGAAAGATAAGTCGGTATTTTCTTGATAATGCAACCAGGTGTATTTATCAGACCATTCCGTTTGAAACTTTCGTTTAACGATAGTTTTTTTTTCTAAACTCACAGAAGGGAAAATCAAACGATCTGGGTTGATTGGGAGTAGATGACACACATGTCGCGAGTACGCTGTGGGGTTAATTGGGACCCAGATGTCGAAGGCGAATTGTCACCGCATTGAGTGTTTTCTTCTACAGGTTCTGCCGGAGGAGACGGATTCTGACGAATTTCAAAACGTGATTTTAGAGAGAAATAGTTTATAATCAATATTTCGAATTTTTATCATCGAAATAAATCAGTTTGAGTGAAACGAGCAATGAATTAACCAAATTGCAGTCCGAGTATTTCTACAAGTAGGCCTACAACTGTAATGGAATCAACCGGTTAGTGCAGCGTATGTATACACAGGCTGTTATATCAAAACAGCGCCTTCTGTGCTGTCACAAAACAGCGCCATGTGTGCAGTCTGCTGACAACCCACAGATTCAATATCGTTAATGCGAGTAAATTATCTGTAAAAGTATGCTCTTTGGCACTTTAAATATAGATGACTGCATCACTTTTCGATATGTATGATCGTTTTTGCTCCGAATTTCGAAAATTTATTTGACACTAGGTGGAAAAATATGGTAGGCCAACAGTAATGTGCATCGCCCTAAAGATGTAATGCTCGAGGTTTTCGCTACCTAGTGAAAGTTTGACGCCCATATTTCACCCCAACAATTGCATTTTTCTGCACCATTGGGCACCGATATGTGCGTCAATAATAAGAATTCAGCACCTGAAATATCTTAAGGTAGTTCCTAATTTTAGACGCCAGAAATCGCTTTCAACGTCTCTGCGGCCGGCTAGCGCTCCCCAGCTTCCGGGGCCTAGACGGCACATGGACCCTCGCCTATTGGGCTGACATAGTCGGGGCAATCTTAAGTTGCTTCCGCCACCCCTGTGAGTTGTCAATAACCTGAGTCTTACGGAGGAACAAAGGATATACTGGAAACGGTGGCATATCATTGAGTTTGCTTGGAAGGTCCATTAAGTCCTTAATATGTTTGAAATGTTCACATTCCATTACATGGTTATGGATTTTACTCAGGCCTTTGTCATGTTCTAGAGGCCTTTTAAGGAGGCAGCGTTCCGTTTTCCTAGTGTAACTTGAAGAACACCCTGGGCATTTGAGCTGGTAAACTATGTTGCTTCTATATTCTGTCGGCGTTGGATCTTTATTGGTGATCATGGTAGAGAATTTTTTGATATGCCAGTTGGTGACAGTCTTTACTGGCCCATTCAGTGGGTGGCGTATCTTGGACAAGTATCTCCGGACTATCCGCTCACCTTGTCGTCCGACACATGGGATATTTATCCAAACGAGAGGAATATCATCTTGTGGAAATCTGTCCAGTGAAGTTGTCTATAAGGTTATCACGTACGGTCTGGGGAAATTAATTCCAAGACATGAACGTTTTCACATTTTCCAGTCCGTTATTAAACAGTGTAAGGTTGCTGCAAATCTTATGTGCTAGGGTGATGAGGGCTCTGATCCAGGTAACTTTTGTGGCCCACGGCTGGAAAATATATATACATACACACACGAATAAACACTTCAAGATACACGTTTGAGTCCTCGTCTCTTCGCTTCGCAGGTTCGTTCCATCGCTCCGTTGAATCGTCTGGCCAAGGAATGATATTCTGATGGTGCGATGAGGACCTCAGCCGCCTTCCTTAGCCCACTCAAGTGCTTTTCAGAAATTAAGACATTGCGTTAATTCAACCTCATATTTCCAGCAAGGTTCAGTGGAAACGGGGAAAACGTATGATTCCACGTCTGGGATATGTCTGCTATGCCGTTGTAATTTCAGTCTCAATAAAAATGTTATATTCAGGTATATCTCTGTGCATCTAGACACATTAATCTTACACCTCTTGACCTAAACTCCAGGAATGTAGGACATATTCCTCCCTGGATACCCCCCCCCCCCAAACTGTATATACACCACTGAATGGTACAATACTTTTTATATTGCAATAGCATTATGCAACTCATAACTAACATGAATGAGTCAATAATAAGTTTAACTTTATGCATATCTACCTTTTTATTTATTTATTTATTTATTTATTTATTTGATTGATGTTTTACGCCGTACTCAAGAATATTTCACTTATACGACGGCTTCCAGCATTGTGGTGGGAGGAAACCGGGCACAGCCCGGGGGAAACCCACGACTATCCACAGGTTGTTGGCACACCTTCGCACGCACGGCCGGAGCGGAAGCCAGCATGAGCTGGATTTGAACTCACGGCGACCGCATTGGTGGGAGGCTTGTGGGTCACCCTTTTATTACATATGCTTCAATAAATTATCCGAAATAGAAAACTTCCATTGTTTTGCTTGTATGTCGTGGCAGAGTATTTACTAGACACCGGGTCAGTCCTAGCTTTGGAGACAGAGTTTACTGATTCCCCCGATCTCAGTGCACCTGGGGCTGTGGCTAAGACCGCTTGTCTTCGGTCAACATGGTGTGGATATTTGTTTGTCTCACATAAGTTTATCTATAAGTTGCAAAAGGTTAGTGGTTTAGATCCTCTTCAAAATTATGACCTTAATTATCCACCGTTGCTGTTCTGTCATTTTACATTTCGGTCCTCCAAGTTGACTTGCTTTTTTTTTCTCTAAATTTATATCATAGTCAACCATAAGCCTTATGAATAATTGATAAACTATTCTAATACATTTGACAAGAATTTATGTCAAGACACGTTTAGCACTCTAGATGTTTACAACAAACGGCCTCAAGGGTGAAAACAGTGTCCAACTGGCCTCAGTGTTTTACTGTGACAGTTTTTCGCCCATGTTCATGATCAGTGCAAATTTTGCCCCAACAAGTACAGCTACGGCCTCATCAGAGACTCTGGTCTCTTCGCGTTTTAACCAATAAATGTTATGACAAACACGTACATGTATTTATATACCTGTAGTATACCTCTTTATATACCTGTGAGCAAGATAAAGGTGAGCAAGTATACACACGCACAAGGCGATATGTTTAAACATGAGATAAATAACAATGAGAGATTAGAAAGTCATTATTTAATAGGATCGTTTATTAAGATGAACAGGAACGCTGTTGTTTTCTAATGAAATAGTTTTCCTTGATGTCTCTCACATTTTTGTTTTCCGCTGACAGTGTGAAGAAAGGGAAGATTTTTGGTTACTGGCCAGAATTGTAGGTGTGTTAATTTGTTGTCAATGTACCCATTGCCTGTTCCTCCTCTAACTGCGAGTGGCGGGGGGGATTTTCGGGAGGCGGGGAGTGGGGGTGGGTATGTCTTTATCCCAAACTGGAGAGGCTCATGTGTGGCAGATGTGTGTTTAAGTCGATGTGAATTTTTTTTTTTTCGAAGGGATGATGCAGTTCATAAGGTAATTAACAGGGTTTCTCTGGGCGATATAATGCCAGATCTACGTTCCGCGCTACTTACAGTGTATTATTCAACGACCAGAGTGAGGAATAGTGACACCATTTATTGATTACAGTGGCAGTGTGTTGCATGTTGATCTCGTTCATCCCGACAATGAGATATTGATTACAGTTGGCAGTGTGTTGCCTGTTGATTACCCCTGTTATCTACACAGCATTCAGCCTTTAAGGTTACTATAAATGCTTATGGCGTATAACTGTACAGGTCTATAAGCCACGGGCATTTATAATTAAACCTGCTTAAGTCGGAGGCTTCAGATTTAGTACTATGAGTACTAAATAGGCCTTGTGCGAAGAGCGTTATGTTCCGACAAACACCTGAGCCAGTTAAGTTTGTGTGGTGATCGAAGAAGACTCTACACAAAACCGTCGTAGTTCCATGCTGTAGCGTTGCACATGCACCAGAACTTAGTGTTACTTGGGCACGCTTACACAGAAAAGTGTGATCTGCTACAGGAAAGCAGAAAGGTGTACACAGCTGTTTTTATTCAACCTGTAAACGATCTCTTTAAAGCGTTTTGCATAGTGTGGAATTCCTCTATTGAGCTGAGGGTATATCGCGGTCTGCACGGAGTACACGTTAAACGGGGCTACATGTGATGGGACTCTTCGATACAGGTCAACTGACAATTGTTATGGTTTGTTGGACCAGCTTTCACAAGACAAAGCCTGAAACGGGGCGTTGACAGGTTGGTGTCATAGAGCTGCTGCCCGAATCCTCGTCCCACCCATCCTCTCCAGTCTCCTGTCTCCGGCACGGCAGGTCTGTCAGCAGTATAAGCCAGCGGGTCACCCCCTCATCTGACGACTTTACCATACAGGTATCATGAGGCCGATGAGAGCGGTCAAGCTCCTAGGAACAGCTGTCACGGTCCTGGGCGTGACACTCCTGTACCTGTCATGGGAGATGAGTAGTGTCACTGGTAAGGGTGTAGTAATATGACTTCTCTTGCATGGCTTTTATATATACTGTTATCCACTTGATTGGTGTTTAACGCCATACTCAAGAAGGCTTCACTGGTAATACAATGGTGGTCAGTTTCATGGCGGAGTGCTCGTCGACAGCCCATTGTCCAAAAGGTCCTACAAAATCAAGTCTACGTGTATAGATTCTCAGTAGCTATAATGAGTAGTTCTGTATCAGCATGACATCGGTCACGGTATCGACTGTTCAACATGGCATAACCTATTTGTCAGATCCGTCACGCATACATGTACCGCACTGTCCGTGAATCAAAGAAAGGGAAGCCAAATGAACACATATACGGCCATACTTTAAAACTAACGTCAAAAAATTTGATCCGTACGAAAGAATGTCTCCGACAGACAGACAGATAGAACAACTCACAGAGCTGTTTACTGCAGGTAAACCTTACTATTCCGTTCACTTAAACTAGGCCCACGTAAGTTGAGTGCATTTACAATATGCAAACTTTGTAAATTTGTTAGCACTATGTAGTTAAGCATCATCGCATCTTCCTGGAATAAGAACGATAGTATTGTACACGCATTAAAATTTAGAAACATAAATCAAGTCATTTTGTTGAGTGTTCCTGACAAAACTATAAACGAAGGCTTTAATAATGATCGCCTTATTTACAACAACGTACAAAGATGAGTCGCGTCGGATTCGACGTTGCCCATTTTGCGTGTGTGGAGACTTTTTTTTTGTTTGAAGAGAGTTGCTCCCATTCCAGTTGAACCATCGCGCTGCTCTGATACGTTACCCATGTGACAAGTACAATGGCTCGTTACACCCTGTCAGACGGCTCGTGACGAACTCGATTTGAAAACATTTCCAGAGCATGGCGAGTGGGTTGACACACACTCACTGATGCCAAGGTGTGTGTACACAGATAAAATGACACGCGTACCTCGTGTGTTATATGATGATGATAACAGTTGATAACAGCTCATAACGATGTCGTTATGATGGACGACAAGTGAAACAAATGTAATGCGCGAAGTCTTCGGTGCCATGTGAAATATTGTGTTTAATTTTTTCTGTCAAATTTAGAAACTATATAGAAACTAAAATAGGGCTATGGGAAACTATGATAGGGTTAGAAACTATAATACGATGTCTATAAGGTAGAGACTAATACCAAGTTGAAGACATTGGTGCAGATGGTTCGATTTATACTACCATCATCAGTAAACGGAGAGTGCTTTTAATTAAAAAAATATAGATTTGAATCTCTCATCCGGTGTTTTTCAAATGTACATGACAGAATGATGTGGCATCAGCCAGATGGCTTGTTTATCTTATGTTTACATACATTACTGATATATGGAAGTGGAAACGTTTCCAATGACTTCATGAACAGATCGAGTGCATGTTCAGGTATTAAAGAAATAGACAGCGCAAAACTTGATTACGCATCGCTATGCAGAAACTCCTGAAAATAATAGCTTTTACTCAGCTTTGTTTATATTCATCTACAAAATTTTGTTAGCAATATTTAAGTAATACTTTTCTTGACGGCGCTAAGAGCTGTTCTAACACACCAAAGCTCCTTATGACGCCAGATAATCGTGCCCAAACAACGGATGTATATATGGTCCTTGCAGCCCACCGTAGATTTCAGACTTTTGAATGCATTTTAAAAATCCAACAAAATAAATAAAAGTACTTTGGCACGCAGTTATCCTTTGTTTCTCAGATGAAGCCTACTTTATTTTTACACTGGTGAGAATTCTCGTTGCCGCAAAATGTTCCGTGTTGTATATTACCATATATATGAGCTCTAGAGTTGAGGTGAATCAATTTGATGTAGCAGTGAAAAAAAGGCAATAGTAAATGCAAATATTAACATCAGCAATAAGAGCGATCAACAATACTGTGTACACACTGGCGGTAAGAAAGAAGAGGTACGGTGGTGTTTGCTTGGCAGTGTTCAGCTGTCTTGTTCAAACAGCATGCAGCTGAGACCGAAACAACAAAGCCACGCCTCCAGTCAATATGCATGTATCCACTCACTGCAGTGTTGAGCAGAAACTGACATCAGCGTGTTCACAAAAACGACCGGTTGTGTTTTTGAGAGAAAACAAGATGCACCCCCGCAATACCATATATATGTTATTTTACCATGTAAGATTAACGGAAAAAAAATGCCGAAAAATGTGTCATGGTCGATCCAATTCAAACCTTTAACGAAAGGAAAAACCGTGTTCGGAATAAGATTGTTAAATATATAATTTATCAATAGAATTGTCAAATTCTCCAATACATAAAGGGCTACAGTATACAGAGAGTAAACCAGATCAGCTACAACAGAGTGATGGTTGGCAGATTGTCACACATAACCAGTGAAGTCCGGCCTGTAGTCAGTTTCATCAGTTAGGGTCTTATTCTACCACTGCATGCCAATGCTTAAATCGAAGTAACTCACACATCCTCTAGCTGAAAGCATGGTTAGTTTAAAATGACACGGCGATGTTAATAGCGCCTCGTTGATCTGGAATTATTTAAAACGCTGTTTTGTCACATTTAACAAACAGTAAAACATGAAAATAAATGATATTTGACCGAGGTTTTACTTGACGGAGGAAACAGTGAACAGCTCTTAGTATGAAAGCCAAGTGCCGCCATGCTCTCTTTCAGTTCTTGTCACAAGACAGCAACGGCAATATGCAAAGGCCTATGTTAACAACGAATCTCCCCGATTAGGTTGTAAGTTAACTTGAAGTATCAGATTGATTTCGAGAAGAACGCAACTTTCTGACAAGATTTAGACAATTTGATGAAATTTTATTCAAGAATAAATGCATTGTGCGAAATCTGACCAACATTCAAACCGCATTCCGTCGAGAAATGAGAGAGAAAGTGGTATTCAAACAAGGGCACGAGATCCAGTGGGTGTATAGCTCAACCATGAACACTGACAAGTTCGTCAGTAACTTGCCAGAGGTCCTTGGTTACCATCAATATATAAAAGTTCTTTTCGTTTTCTTTACACCACAGAAAGACGTCCTGCCAGAGAGGAGACGTTGTGGACGTGCGCACCCAAATCTACCGAAGTAAGTCGTCTGTGAATTTGTGAATCTGTACTGAACAAAAATATCAACGGAAGGCTCAATATTTTGATAAAAGTACCATCGTTGTCAAATTCTTTTCAATACCGTTTTCACGAGGGCATAAAATGGACTCTTAGCAATACATTTCCATATCTCATGAAAACGGACAAACGTTGGTAACGCTGAGGTAGAGTAGGAAACAGGAGTGGGGTCGGTTTGGGAAATTCCGCACTTTAGTACTGAGTGTGTCCGCCGTTTGCCCGCTGCACTGTTATGCACATCGTCCATGCATAGACCTGGTGTGATGTCCAATTGTAATTTGCTGAAAGCGATTTTACCTGGATCTGGAAATCGCCGACGAACACGCCATTCGAGGACATCCCACAAGTGTTCAATTGGGGACAGAACAGGTGAATACGTTGGCCAGTCGAGCACTTCAACGTTTTCGACCTGAAGAAATGCTCTGCATACAACATTAACATGGGTATGGGCATTGTCGTGCTGCAATCTTACCCCATGGCGACGGACAAATGAGACTCTGGAGTGGTCTACGGGCTAGCAAATTGGCTTCTCTAAGGCGATTCCGAACCGTTGTAGCGGAAATCCGGTTAGTATGCGGCCCTTCATACAGCCATTAGCTGTGGCAATGGCTGACCTGAAACGGTCACGGAGATGGGGGGAGGCCAAAATGGCGCTCTTGGTCGGGGGTCGTTACACGCGGCCGGCGCGCATGCGTGCGATTAGCTGTTGTAGTGAATTCTTCATGACGTCTTCTGAGACGACCAATGGTTGACACATTAACGTGATGGGCTCTTGCGACAGCCCTAAGGGTCATGTCAGCGGCAAGCATGCCCATGGCGCGCTTTCGTTGGTTTTGTGGCATCTATGGTATCGTGCCTTTTGACAGAACTTGTACTGTACGGGTGGCTTTTTGTACACCTGAGGATAAGGAGTGTCAGGGAAGACCTTACAGATCACTGAATACTACTGATAAGGTCACACCTGTCTGACCGGTCTTAATGGTGAACAGGCTTGAAATTGACAACAGTTTGGTTTTGGAGACTGGACACAGGTGTAGGGGTTTTGTTACTGGCCATCCTTCGGTACTATGATGACAAAAATCACAGCGTTATCTTGTGAAATATTGCAAAAACAAAAGTGTTGCGTTTATATTTTTGTTCAGTACATAATCCATTTTGAGTTGGTCCTCAAAGATCCTTATCAAGAGAATGCCCTGAGCTCTCCGAGGGTGTTCCTTTCTGCGCACACGGGGCCTTATAATGCTTTTCTTCTTTTTTGAGATCCAATATGGCTGATAGCGCTAGTCACCTACACATTAAATATGATAATTAAGACCATTGTATATGCTAATATTATCATGGAATCATGTACCCGTGGAAAAATATGACATCCTCTTCTTCCATCATGATGGAAAACCCTTCCATTTCATGCTTACGCTTTCAATTTTCAAATAATAAGCACTTACAGTTCGCCATTATATACACAATAAACAATCACAGTACAATATGATAACCGTTCACGGGCATTTTGATCAGGCATCAGGCTTGTATAAGGTGATGCCATAAGACATTAGCTGTATTTTGTTGTTGTTTCAGGAAAGTTCTCTAGGCTTAAGTGGCTATCATTCTGCTCAGTTGTACCACATGTTTGTCCGGAGTTCCAGCCTACCTCAACCCCAGGACGTCCAGACCGATACAGAGATGCTGTACCGGTACCTCACCGTCAAGAAGAGGTGTCCGGGAGAAAAAATCAGAACAGCATGGCGAATGTCAAAGCATACCCTGATCAGCCATCGCTACAAATTCAGCGTTTGTTTTGTGCCAAAAATTGGTTCTACGTTTTGGAAAACTGTAATGCATTTACTGCAGAATCAAAACCTAAGCGCGGAAACGTTCACAACAGGTGTATTGAATATGAATAAAGACGAAATCCACCGCGTGAGACTGCCCTGGTTATCTTACCTAAAGCGTTCAGAAGACGCTTTCTTCTTTCCAAAGTCCAGCCGAGCAGTGGTGTTCACAAGAAACCCTTACACTCGCCTGTTCTCCGCCTACATCGACAAGATATTTTTACCGTCCTTCTGGACATTCGTGGGCATTGCCATTGTCGAGCGATTTCGTCCAGAACCTTCCCTTGTAAGTTTAGAGTGCGGACATGACGTCACATTTGAAGAGTTCTTGCGATACGTCATCGACGTGGAGGAAACGGGGCGTGCGACCGCTCCGATATGTGACGACCACTGGGCCTCAGTTACGTCACTGTGTGACGTATGTCGCATGAATTATGATTATATCGGAAAACAGGAATCATTCCTCAATGACACAAACTATGTTTTTCAGCAGCTAGGTTTAGATAAGTTGATGCTAACTAAACTGCATCCTGTGAATTACATCAGGAATTCTATAAACGCGACGTTGTGGTCGTTTGCTTGGTTTTACCAAAACTCAACATGCGTGACACCGAAAGAGGCCCTCAGGCGGATCTGGTTCAGTCTACAAACACAGGGCTACATGATGGCCGGCACGGATCCCCCATGGCTGAGCCTCGATCTGGACACAGCAAACATGGCGGACGTGGTGCAGGCGTTCTTGTCTTCTTATGATCAAAATAAACCAACGCCTGTGCAGACGAAACATCAGAGGCACAAAGCTCTGGCAGACGCCTATTCATCTGTGACGGTAAATGTCAAGCGTGGAATCCAGAGAGCTTTTCGTTATGATTTTGACCTTTTTGGTTACGACAAAGAACCAGCGGAACTGTTTTATAATGATTAAATGATGAGCCTTACACCGATCTGTATTTATGTAGGTAATGCTTAGATTAACCTTTAGAAATCTGATTTGTTCAAATGTGAATAATATAATACGCTCTGATTTTCAGCCAAGTTAGACAGTACGAAAGTTACAACGTCAATAATTATGAAATAAATACAGTCATGAATCCACATGACATCTGGTACGTGTCACCAACATGATGTTCTTATGTATGGGGTTCTTTTGGGGGGAGAGTAAGTAAAGCTCTATTCAGACAATCCAGTTTGTCGTGCCAATTTAAAGAAGTCCACAAAATCCAAACGAATGAATTATCAATACGTATGAATACAAATCGCATGGAATAGGTTTTACACCAGTTTTAGTCCACAAGTTGCTTTCGATTCTTCGATTCGATTTGGGCTTCTTTCATCTGTTTTTCCCGACTCCCGAAAGTGGGAAAGCCCGTCAGATAGACCAGTAGATGGTCGGGGTTTCCACCGAGTTCTGACCGGTTTCTACTCACCATAATGGTGGCCACCGTCGTACAAGTGAAATATTCTTCACTACAACACAAATCAAATAAATAAATAAAAACAAGAGAACATTGTTCAGTTTGGCTTGAAGCAGTGTCCCTATTGCGCAAATAAATAAATAAAAACAAGAGAACATTGTTCAGGTTGGCTTGAAGCAGTGTCCCTATTGCGCGGCAAAATGAACTACATGATGGCAAATATAGCCTGCACATGGCTTAATCGATAAGTCAGACAGTGCTCACCATCGATGCTGGAACACTTTCTTGTGGACAGAATGACCTTGCAGGTTGATGACGTAACAAGTTTTCCAATTTGTCACCCAATTTTCTCGTGTCACCATATCACCACCATCCTTCCCAGAAATGCGGATTTAGATCGGTTCTTGACGATGGGCAGTGAAATATTTTACCAATATACTTTATTAAGAGAAAGGTCAGAGATCAGGTGTGTGCGAACGTGGTCCTTTTGTGCACCAAGAGTTATACCTTTCTTTGATATTTACGCGAAGTATTAAATTAATTTGGAGGGAGGATGGAGAGAGCGGATCCCTGGCTCAATCGGTTAGCATGCTAGCGCATCGCGATGACCCAGAAGCCTCCCACCAATGCGATCGTTGTGAGTTCAAGTCCAGCTCATGCAGGCTTTCGCTCCAGCCGTGCGTGGGAAGGTCTACCGGCAACCTGCGAATGGTCGTGGGTTTCCTCCGGGATCTGCACGGTTTCCTCCCACCACAATGGTAGCCTCTGTCGTATAAGTGAAATATTCTTGACTATGGCATAAAACACCAATCACATAAATAAATAAATGAAGTGCTTTGTTCTTTCGCGGACTCCTGGTTCTGTGATATGTGCTGCTAAGAATCAATGCTCAGTCATTAAATTTGTCACAGACCCTTCAATGCATGTTGAACTTAGCTTTAACTCTCCTATAAACAACTGAAGTAATGTGATTAAACGATTGTGTATGTGTGTGCTCTGATTCCCGCGCTGATACATGCTTGTTGCTCATGTGGACGCTGATTATATCGGCTGCGGAGTGGCTAAGTCACTGGAAGGTGTACATGATATTTTCTTCTTGTGATGTTAAATGTGCAGAATATATATATATATATATGGTATATAAACGGCACTCATAGTCCCTGGAACTTTGGTATCAGTAAGCAGTCGACGGCACGCCTGGGACCGTTTGCACAATGTAACCTTTGTCCAACTTGTCTTTCACCAATATGGTGTGCATATCTGCACGTCACACGTGGGAAAGATGGTCAGTACATTGCCAAAAGTAGGTTGGTTTCTCCACTCATACAATTGACTGCCGTCGTAGAACTGAAATATACTTGAGTATGACACTAAAGAATAAAATTAATAAAACAAATAAATCAATAAATAAATATACAAATAAGTCAGGTTTACAGGTGGAGGAAGCTCTAAACAGAAATCGAGGAAACCGCCGCACTTAGTCAGGTGCCTGACAAACAGGCTAGCGTGAGGCCACCGCCGAGCTAGCTCTAGATGGACTTGAACGCCCCATTTTATTGGTTAGGAAGGAGTAGGTTAATCCTTCGTGTTAATGTACTTATTCCTGGGTAGAAATAATAAGACTATAGTGGTATTTACCTTATTACACTGATTAGCTTATACATGAAGTTGAGGAGGGAAATGTTACGCTCAGTATTAGAGCTGTGGCTGTATTTTGTTAAGTTACGGTGCATTGTAGGAGAATATTATGTAGATCAACATAAAATTACATTTACGAGGAGACGTGGAATATTACCGTTACACTAGCGAAATTAACTATTCGCTCCCTGCTGATCAATCTGTCACGTGAATGATTCTTTCCAGGGGGGAAAATCCAAAAAAAGGCACTGAAGAAACCCAAGCAAACTACGGAAGAAATCCAAACAAGGCACGGAGGATATTAAACAAGAACCAGAGCAAACCCCCAAAAGACCAAGAGGCAACCAAGAAAAAGTATAGAGAAAGGCAAACAACGCCTGTGGAAAGCCATTACACCTTATCACGCATTTAAAAAAACAATTTATGTAGAACTGCAATCGAGCCATCGGCAGCTGGATTTGAACACTGGATCTGAACACTTAATTCAACATTTAATTATCCACAGACTTGTACGTCCATGACGTTTGAAAGTGTGCAGTGCAATCACCACGACGTAGAAGTTTCATGTACTTGAAATTCTGTTTCACATTGCAATTTCATGTATTTGCAAAGTTTGAAGCCGTCTAATTATATTCAACATTTCAGCCGGATGCGTAACATGGTCTAACATGTGACGGAACAGTAGCGCTTTCTCTCTCACGATCAGCAAAGACAGAGGTTCGTTCCAGAATATTTTTTACGCCAGTATCAAAATATCTTGGTTGTCCTGATTAATAGTTAAACTTCTTACAAGGGATACTCTCTGATTCTTGACCACGCTCACCTACATATTTAATCCTAGCTGTACAACAGATTTATCTAACAGCTTGCGCAACCAATAACAATGGCATTCACAAACTCGGCTTCATCATCTCATATTTTAATTTTATACCGCAGGTTTATTCGTCTAAAGGATGCAGTCAACAGTTGGCGTCACATATACCTGTAACACGGTAACGACATACTTAGCCTCCATTCAAGTAACGCCCACGTTTCAGTGCACAGTGCATTCAGTTAAGTGGGTCCAACATTTGCCTCTGAATCGAAGATTGTTGGGGCAATGAATGGGTAACACAGCCAGATGAGCATTTCATTTATTTATTTGATCGGTGTTTTATGCTGTACTCAAGAATATTTCACTTGTACGATAGCGGTCAGCATTATGGTGGGAGGAAACCGGGCAAAGCCCGGGGGACACCCACAACCACTGCAGGTTTCTCGCGGGCCTTCCCACGTACGGCTGGAGAAGAAGCCATTCAGAGCTGACTTTTAACTATAGTTTGGCGATATGCTATAAATCTTAGCACTGTTGTAAAATCGCAACTGTATTTCTGGCTTTCCGGTACTCAACTCCGCCGTTAGCTCTTCGCTGAGGGAGTGTACGGCCTGAGAGTGACAACCCGGGAACGATCGGCCAGCCCGATTAAAACCAGCTCCCCTCGAGCAGAAATCTGACAGCATGTGATAGGAGAGTCTGGTGTGAATGACCCCATCAGAGCCCCTGCGGTGAAAAACAGCTTCATGTCACATCTGAATGGGGGAGAGTTTTAAGATTGAGGAACACTGAGAATTAGACAGCAGACATGTTGAGTTATTTGTGATTTAAACACCAGGTTATCGTTACATTTTGTTTATTTACTTGATTGTTTATTTACATTAGATTATTTCACAGATGTCCAACGTGGAAGACCTTCAGGACAACGAGACTGTCCTGATGACTAGATGGGCTCTCGTAGGAATAGCGAGAGCGGAAATAATTGAATTCTTTAGCACAAGAGTTTTCATTTGGACATAAACCTAATTAACACAAATTACCACCGAAGATTTCGGACAGTGCCATAAACACTGAGATATATATGCTACCGACAAATGCTCATACCATTATTCAGGTCGTATATACAGACAGTCTTCAGGACGGACAGACGGTTAAGCGAGGCCGCACGATCGCCGTCCTCAGACAGCGTGATGCTATCTGCTGCTCCACATCGGCCCTCTATCTCCTGTCTGCAATAGAAAGAAATGGAGACTATCTGTAAGGATACCTCAGTCAGTCATCAGTAAATATGGTGATATTAGCCCATTAGTGATTATCACAAGATAAGAAATCAAATAAAGCCGCATCATTTGACAATAAGAAACCACTATTTTGACAACGCGAGATAAACCACCATTTAACAACAACATTTATTTATTTATTTGTTTGTTTGGTGTTTTACGCCGTACTCAAGAATATTTCACTTATACGACGGAAGCCAGCATTATGGTGGCAGGAAACCGGACAAAGCCCGGGGGAAACCCACGACTATCCGCAAGTTGCTGGCACACCTTCCCACGCACGGCCGCAGAGGTTGCCAACATGAGATGAACTTGAACTTACAGCGACCGCATTGGTGAGAGGTTTCTGGGTCAACAAGCTGCGCAAGCGCGCTAAAAAACTTAACAACCATAAGCTTTACAAGGCAGTAATAACCCATCTTTCAGGAAAGGACATCGGGTGCAGTGATTTACCCACAAACAACTTCGCTCAATAGCATGAATGGCGTTTATGAGGACACACCTAGATTGAATCAGATTGATTCGTGATTCCGAAAACAGTGAGAGATTAAAAGGAAGTTTTTGAGTAATTTAAGTTTCAAGAGAAAAAGAAAACACATGCTTGCTTAATTATCTGTCCGTCTGTCAGCGAAGCGACACAGAAAAGGTACACAGAAATTTGGATGACAATAAGGGGGACAACACTCTGTAACGCATACAAATTGCTGAAAAAATTCCCTCATAACGGTTGATGAATTGTGCCATTTCCTGTTTTGTTAATTTCATTTGTTTAACCCCGCACGCGAAAAACACGAAAACTCGAAAATAAGAAAACAAGGAATGTTGGAATATAAAAACAAGAGCACTTTCCTAGGCACAAATCAGCCACAATACGTATGTGCCATATGTGATTGATTTAAGCGATTCTTCATCATGAGCCGCAGGGTGTTGCCCCCCCCCCCCCCCCTGTGTGATTGTTTAAATACACATCCGGGGTATGGAGAGATTCGCATGAAAATTTAAATAGTACTGCGGAAACTTAGTCTGAAGCGCTGAAATAACAGGCCTATAATCTGTCAAGACTGAACCGAGAACAATTATCCAGCAAGAGACGAAGTCAGCATTCAGATGGGATATGATCGGGAATATTTCGCGAGAAACTCAAAGACGTGAGATATGTTAAGAGAACAGAACGCTTGCTCTATCAAAAATAAAATCAACTAAACATTTGGACCTTAAATTTTTCAAGATGGTTGACCATTGTGGTTTCATTTATTTTACAACTTGTGTAGTATTCTATCTAGCACTATGGAGAATTAGCCCCAGGTGGATATTTCACTTCATACTGCCTGTGCTGGCGTTGTATCATAGCCACAGCGGCAAGCAATGGTGCACCTCACGCAGATTCACGCTCAGTCCGATAAGTTCTTTCCAAATGACGCTTGGAGCCCGAAACTGATGTCAACTGTGTCTCTTAACTTTCAGTTCGGCCGCACACACGGTGTCGGAGGTTTGTGAGTTCTGATGAAGATGAGGGATTTAGGACTCCTGATGACGATCAGGGATTTGTGATTCCTGATGAAAATGAGGGATTTGAGATTCCTGATGAAGGAGAGGATTTGTGACTCCTAACGACGGTGAGGGATTTGTTACCTGTGATGGAGACAGACTACTGACTCACCTGAGAGATCCATCCATCAGTCCCCAGACCATGAGACTTCCGTCCTCCAGGCCGATGACCACAGATTTACCGGTGGTGGAAATCACCAAACACGTAGTGTTCCGTTCTGGCTTCCACTTCTTGAACACCTGACCTGGTACCAGATCGTAAACAACGATGAAGTTTGGCGATGGCGAATCCAGTTCCTGAAATACACGTTATCTTTACGACGTTAATACAGCTGGGACAATAGGTCTAAAGACTTCCTTCTACAATCAAATAAAAAATAAATGATTTCTTTCCCTTGTAAAATTTAGTGAACATAGCACACTGTTTTAAACGGGAGAAAAGTACGGAGTTTAATCTACTGATTTATGGTCCACATTTATGTCACAAATTTACATCAGTCACTAGTAGAAATAATGACGCAAAGATGTATAGCTGTTGTTCCAGCTAATATTTCGGCCATTCACCATCCAATGTTATGCTCATATCTGTTGAAACCATAAAAAAATGACTACTAGACAGATAATTAAGTAAATAATGACTAGATATGAATAAAAAATAATTCATGGAAACTGTCGCGACGTTGCATCAAGCAAATTTACCATGGTAACGTATCTCTTTACTATATGTTGTTATGGGAGTTACGCCAGGCACAAGTTGCAGTTTCTTTGTAAAACGTGCTCCTGCTACCCACGGCCATTTTTGCTATGGTTTCACTAGGTAAAACGCACTGGGCGAAATGACGTTATACATGTGGTATATGGCACTTCGTTTCTAGGCAGATAATTATTAAACATACTTAAGTAATTTAAACTGCAAAACAATGAAATTTTCCGACACGAAAACTATCAGTATGACAAATCATTGGTGTGTATTATGCCCCCGTTGCTAAGGTAGCTGACGCCGCCATGATTACCTTGGTTACACAGGCCACGTAATGGCCGTCGTCAGAGATATCGCTAATAGAGGTGACAAACTCGTGTCGGGGAATCCTCAGGTCATGCAACAGCTTCCTCTCGGGGAGGTTCCAGACCAGCAGCGGGAAAGGTTTCTGAGTCTCGTCCCCACAGACGAGCATCACGCCGTTTGCACTGACCAGTAGGCTGTCCAGAAATCGGCTTTCTCCCACCTTGAACGTCGACACCATGTCTCCCGAATCAGTGTTCGTGATGTTAACGTACATTCGATTCCGGGACAACGACACCACGTGCTTGTCGTCATGGATACCGTAAAAAGGCATGTTGGCGTTCAGGACACCCTTCAGTTTGGATTCCAGTTCTCCTGACGAAATGTTGTAGATGTTAATCTCTCTGTCACACAGCACAGCAGCTCTATCTTTGTCAAACAGTCGAAGATTCCGGGGACACTTGAGTCCCGTCAGCTTCGTTTCCATTGTTAGATCCTGCACGTTCCATACTGCGACATCTCCAGATTGTTCCGATAGGCTGATCACGTGATCCGCGTCACCGGGAATTCTCACCACACGCGTCACGTGTGCCACGTCATCATCACCTTCACTCTTCTCTTGGTTATCCGAGTCGGAGACAAGGCGCGCGCAGACTTCACTGGGCACGAGAACTGATTCTTCTAACTGCAGTAAGTCGTCTATGAGTTTGCGAAGAACAGAGAGTTCTTGCGGTTTCTCATTTAGCAACGACATTAAACGCTGTTCAAGCTGTGGACCTAACTGATGAACATCGAGATCCAGAGCTTGCTCAGACAAGTCTAAAGCTTTCCCGAGAAGACCGAAATCACTGGACTCGCTCGGATGACACAAGTCGACATCCTGAAGAACGCTTTCCACTCCTAACCCGCCAACTTTTGCCACGAGCCATTCGGCGTTGAATAGAAACTCTTTACACAACAAGTTACTACCTGCTGAGTGAAACACATGATAAGGCAGCTCAGAAAGCTTCCGGGTGTTTGGTGTGCCACTCACGGTGAGTGGTTGAGACAGAACATATCTGTCCGCCATATTATCTATCACACCATTGCTATCAACGAAAGGCTTCTGTTTTCCGTTAGACCAACGCCCACTAAAATAATCCGCGAGCGACGAATGGACGGTCATCAGGTGCGGTATACAGTGCTTCTTGTGCACTATGTTTTTAAACACGCCTGGTCTCAAGCAGTAAAGCAGTCTTCCGTCGTGCGCAGACATATCGATGAATGATCCTAGCGTTTCGCGGAGTAATATCCAGACATGCATAGGGAATGTCCGCACGGCCGGAGAACGTCTGCGGTAAAGAGCGTCTAAAACCAGTTCGTCACACGATAGAATGTCCCTGAGCTCACTTTCCGTTAGACCGTGTCGAGCCACACACAAGTAGCCCAGGATGGGACCGACGGTTGACTGGGGAAATAATTTCTCTACACATTGCAGGAACAAACTTGCTACGTCTTGCATATTTGCACCCAGACTCTCGTCAATGTCCTCTCGGCTGCAAAACTGCATCAACCAGCTGATTAAAGTTATTTGCATAGGTAAGGTGCATTTGTGAATGTTTTCTTTGACGTGCTCCAAGTGGACCGACGGTGGACAGCTTGTTCTTGCAGACACTGATTTTTGTAGGAAAACCAAAGCAGATTGTGGCTTTAGTGGTGGAATGTCTAAGTAACAGTGTACATCGGGAAGACGGCTCTGAAATAAAACACGAACACGGAATCATTAAAATCTTTTCTTGGATGAAGCGTACTGGTTTAACATAACACAGTATTTGTTAATGGCGTCTCAACAACATTCCTATACACGTCGTTCTTCACAAAGAGATGCGTTGATCTATCCCACTAAGTATCATTATGGCTCTACGCCTTAGATACTGACTTATTTATGTGATGGCTGTTTTGGTTTATAAGCTAACTTAAACCCTCTGTCATTAACGCTCCCTGTAGTGAAGCTCCTACAAATGATGGCAATGGCGAGGCCATTGTAACACGCACTTGAAAACGTGATTGTGAAACCTTTTGGTGACGAACAGATTTTAAAATAATAACGCTCAATGTTGATTGATAATTGACATCTGATAACACATGGCTGATGAGGCAGCGAGGACAGTACGTGTGATAAGTGGCGTATAGTCACACGTGACTGGCGAAGCTGTGCAGACAATGTGACAATTGGTAAGTCACACATCAATGATGAAGCAGCGAGAACAGTATGATAACTGACATAAAGATGACTTGTAATGGCTGCCATTAGGTTAGGTAGGTTATCAATGAGAAAAATAAGAACGCAGTTAAACAGTCAGGTGTCTTATTGAAAAGTTGCCCTCATGCATTTGACATTAGTAGAATTAATGGCCATCTGCTTTCGCCCATATTGATAAGGTACATGGTGTCCTTTCTGCTTTGGCGATTCGGTTCCAATTAAGCTGACTTCACTATTGTTCTCCTGCACTGCACGAGTAATACGTCAGAGGTTTGCCCACAAACGTCACCGTAAATACAGGAAAACAGCTTTGACCCGAATTATCTTTGGTGGGAAAGGTGCCCCATTATGCCACATCACCACTTTGTCAACGCTTGACTTGGTCATGACAAGGACAGCTCACTATGACATGGTGGCGTATGGCTTTCCATACCGTGCAGAGTAGTCAATTAAATAGGATAACATAGGACGATCTCAGGTTTTACGTAGACGTAGATCGAAAGGGTTGCAGTGACGTTCATCACACTAACAACTCGATGAATCCTCACCTTCAACTGTTCATACACATGTCCACAGTCTCGTGTGCTGACCACCATTTTCACGTGACTGGGCAGTTCGTTGGGCAGCCAATCCAGCGAGGCGTCTTCCGACCGGGGACACTGATCAACTCCGTCCAGAATGACCAGCAGTGGACACGACGAGGGTACGCTAGCCAACAGAGCTGGCAGGTCCGTCTCTCTCTACAGAAGATACATGGTTCGAGAGATAATGTAAAACTATCACTTGCGAGACAGAATGCGTTTATAGCTAAAAGGAGATAAACATAGCTTGATTAACCTCTCAATCAGTCAGTTACTCAGGGCTTATTTATGCTCAGCCTTATTCATTTAAATTAATTCTTTATTTATTTCATGGGGATAGCCCACAGCCAATTAGCCACTCTGATATACAAAATAATGAATTATACATTAATCGCTACATGGATAACACATTAACATAATCCAAACATATGAACATACATTATATTCATACTCAGATAAATAAACGAATAAATAAGCAAACATTTCTCGGAGACGTCTTTGTCAGATTTACCTGTGTAGACGGTGTTCCAAACAAAGCATGAATTTGCTGTGCAATACTACGAATTGCTTGGTCTAAAGATCCCGCACTTGAGGTCATCTGACCCACGAATCGAACCGCTGCGCAATGATTGCCGGGAAGAGTGGCTGCGTGTAGAGCAAAATTTGCCATCAGACTTGTCTTTCCGCTTCCGGTAGCCCCCGTGAGAACTAACACATGACTGGCCGACGACTCCACATATGACTGTAGGTGACCAATCATCTCGGGCCTTTCCTGAAAAACGGACGGGCTGCAGCATGCCCTGCAGTATTCAAATACCTCACAGATTTCGTTGCACATCTTGGACAGGCCACCTGTAATGAGAAGTAAGAATGAGGTACACACTGCAAACAAATGCTAAATATGAAAGCAAAACATCTCAGAGCGTTTTCAAGGACACATTAAAAGAACATAATGAAGAACGTTATGTCCCTAAAATGCAGGCTACGGAGCGGCTTGTGGTCGGATTTTCTGTCGACTGCCACTAAGGGCAAACTGTAAAGTTTCATTTATTCATTTAGAATCGGCCCAAGATGGTGTGTCTCTTCTGATCATCTTCCGCCATCGTTTGTGTATTTTGGGTTGTGTGTTGAGTGGGGAAGAGAAACGAACACCGTGCACTGCAGCGAAGGACAGCAACTTTGTGCTTTTTGGTGTAGTATACCTCACACTTAACAACACAGCAATGTTCGTTATATATTTTTGGGTGGAAATGGTTCTTTCAGATGTTTAGAAAAGCGCTATTGGCATGGCGAAACAACTCACGAATTGCATATGTCATTCAGGCTATTCAACGAGATCCCGTAATTTCACGCAACAAAAACTGATTTCGCGTTACTTTGTGCCGGCTGTCATCTGACAAGGGAGGTAATTCAGTGCAGGCCTATTAAAATAGTGTTCAGGTGCAAGAAAATAATATATCCCTGAGTAATCATTGTTAGCAGGGAATATGTAAATTGACGCCTGTCCCACAGTCACCTCAGTTTGTTGTCGTTCATTAGAGTATTGATAGGTCAGACATATTTACATACGCCTGCTGCATGTAATCCAAACCATTTGCTCTCCAGTTCATGTATGAGCTGGGTAAGAAGAAATAAGTATGTCATTGGTAAATAATTATAAAGCCATACTGAGTTCAAGTATAGGACATTCCTCTACCATTTGCAAACCATAAATGGACTCTCCATGTCAACAATCGCAGGACCCATTTCCCAAGCACCAGTCCCCCAAAGGAATATATGAAAAACGAAATATAAACGGTAAAAGAAGCTGGTACAATGTAACAGAGAAGCAGTCAGCAGGTTTCAGTGAAGCAAGGAAGGCAGTCGATATTGTACGCATGACATGAGATTCATGACTTTCTACAATGCATATGTAGATAGTCAGCTTTGCCCAAGGCAACCACCTACATACACCACGGAGGCTATCTGACAACCCCGTTGGCTTATAGATACAGTGGAACTAACCAAATCTGGTAGAAAGATATGACATACGCTCACCCAGATTATTGCACCCTGTGTAAATTATTCTGTTTTTATTCCAGAAAATTCACGATATATATTTAAAATACTTTTGTTTGACTCTGAAGATCAAAATCAGGAAGACAATGAACTCCTTTTTCAATGTGAATATAAATTTATCACAGATACACAAAGGTTTTGGTAGTGGTAATGATAATGTTAACGTTGTGAATCATGATAGCTCTTTATAGTTTGTAGCAACTAAGCTATAATAATATAAAGCATACATATATATATATATATATATATATATATATATATATATATATATATATATATATATATATATATATATATATATATATATATATATATATATATATATATATATATATCCTGATCGTGTTTATCTATGATCGGGTCGACTTACCCAGTAACGGAAGTGACGTAACTTCCTGCTTGTGCTTGTCGATGATCTGGTCGATCTTCACGGTAAGGAAGCTGTACAGGTTATCACAGAATGCTTGGATCGTTTTCGAAGAAGGGCCAAGAACTGCAGTATCGCCATCATCTGAATTTCTGATGCTCAAATGGAGAATATTGCTCTTGTCTACGATATTCTCGATGCGTTTTTTTAGGAATTCATTCTGGGAGTCAGTTGCTCCATTGTCCAGCCCAGAGTCAGGCCGACTCTCGGAGTCTTTCTCCCCGAGCTTAGCCTCATCTGTTATCAGGATGATCTCTCCCTGCGTATTACTCCTCATCTCCTCTTGATGACACAATGCCTTGTTTATAGACACCTCCAAACCTACAATTGGTTGAATAGTTTATTCACTTGACTATTTCAGAACGCCATCATCCCACAGCTATACAGCATTCACAATGCAGCGGTAAAGTCGACAGCGGTTTCTCGTCGAAACAAAGTGATATATAGCAATTTATGCAAGCATGTATTTTAGCATTTTCCCTTGAGAAATGACACAGTGTGGACTGTAGTTGGTTACAGCTTGAGAGGCACGGTATCAATAATTTCATACCGTAAATGTGTTTTACACTTGGTCTACATAACAGCAGTGAGACAGCATTGAACCAAAAAGGTCTTGTGTGTTCAAAAACATCTGTTATGAATTCATTTAAACGTAATGACAATATATTTTACTCTTCAAAGTCGTTCATGTAGCTAAATTTCAGGTGTGGTTTTTAGACACAAAACATGATTAGTTACTGGTTTAATTCGCCACATTCTACTAATACACGATTCAAACCTGCTGTTATGTTGAAAAAATGGAAACATAAGCTGCACAGTGATTTCCTTCTTGGAGAAAGTTCTCTGCAGGAAAATTAAAAGTTGGGATTATTTTTAAATCGTATTTTTAGCTTCATTTTCTCGACCTATGATCGGGCTGAAGACAGTCTCCTAACTTGTCTCGTAATCTGGGTAGTGGAGTTTGGAGGTGGGCACTCTTATTGAGAGTATCTCGACTTCAGTTAATTGCACAGCCAATCTGTAAGCGGCCAAAAAGCCAGATACTGGTTTAGAGAACAAAAAAAAATTATGCCTACGGCACAACATTTCAGACCTTGGCCATAATAGCGGATTCATCTCCGTTGTCTTTTGTATGCATTCCGACATGTAATCGATGTAAAGCTTCAGGTGTCAAAAAGATTCACATTAAAAATTCGAAATCCGTTTAACAGCGCATGATTACCAAGGATAACAAGGAATGCTTTAGCACGCATCCGCATTGAACATAACTGTTTCGTTTCATTTAACGGATTGATGTCCGCAGGCCACTGAAGAGAACAAAGGAGTAGCATCATTACTTACATGTTTTACAGTACTTATTAAGTAAATCTTCGGGAAGTGCTGCAGTCATAACCTGTATCATGTGACTTCTTGCTCTGATCCAGGATCCCCACGCATCTTTACCATCGCCAATTCTGTTTTCTTTTCTGATTGGATGAAGTAAGTATGTTTGTGATGATTCGTCATATTTAAACCAATCAGCAAGCATCTCTTTATCGGAGTCCTTTTCCACAAGTTCCGAAAGAGTTAAAAAGTCGTGCGACGCCATTCGGCTCGGCAAGGTAACTTCTCCAAGGTCATCGCCAATAATAATCTGGATGACAACAAAAACATGTAGACAACGGACGTGACAACGTAAGTACATTTAAATTTCATAATTTCTCTTTATTATGTATATTACTTCTATTATCTACACAAACGGAGAAGCCGCATTATGAGATAACGTATACCAGGGCGGAACACTTACATGTCCATGCTGCCATCCTAGCTTATCAGCACATGATAGTGAAGATTACATCTTTATTATCTTTCCAATATATCTATTATTAATGTGTATGGCAATTATGAAAGAGAGTTATCTCGCGTAATCATCGTGCGAATAGGCGCTGATATTTCTGTGAGTAATTTAACGTGAAATACGATACGTTATATATCATTAGCCGTAGGCTCCACAATGGTTGAGTGACGATTGCAATTCTCATTACCTCGTTACCTCGGGCAGGTCATTTATTTATTTATTTATTTATTTATTTATTTATTTATTTATTGAGAGGTGGGAGGAAACCATGGGGAAATCCACGACGTTGAGCAGGCTGTGGTTAAACCTTAATACGTAAGACCTGAGAAAAAATCAGCATACTAGACTTGGACCTGGATTGGTGAGAGACTCTTGAACCATTGTGCTGCGATAGCACGCTAATCCCTCGGCCCCCTGTCGGGCGTGTGTTTTCAGGATGAGTGAAGAGCCCTTACCACATGAAGCTGCTTGACCCCAAAGTCCAGGCTGCTCTTCAGATACAGAGACAACTCATCTCGGTGGAACTCCAGGGGGGCGGGGTCACCCGAAAAGTCCGTGCTTAGGTCGACAATGTCAAGGTCAAATCCCTGCGCGGCACAGAGGGTCCTCAGCTTGACGGACAACTGAGACAGGAATGCGACTCTCCTGCCGTCTGAAAACAGAAGCACACAGCAGATACACACACAGTTATAATGACAGTCTGCATGTCGAACCGTCTATATCTAGATAGTCACTGCATTCTTCGTTTTCACAAGGTATTATTTCAAAAACTGGCCTGTCAAGGATATCCTATCAAACACCCCCATTCCGCACTCAGTGGGTAGAACTTTATTTGTAAGTAAATATGAACAGAGTGTCCAGAATCTCTGGCGCTATGCGTGCTTTAGAATTACTTGTAATTTCGTTTAACCCTGGTTTAGAAGGCAGACATGCATCGTATTCTATTACATCGCCACGTTGGACATATACACAGCTACAAAACACAGAGCACCTGAGATGCATATTTTCATTAGTGTAACTTCATGAGTTTTGATCGGTTTATAAAGTAACATGGCACACGCTTGGATATTCGTTTAATTCAACCGCATAGGACATTCTATGCGACTTTCCGGCATGATCGTAAACTCCTGAAAGCTTTTATGTACATGAATACGTCCTAATGTCTTGTTTATATACTTTCTTAGCTTCCTGATCTATGCTGAACGTTTTTTGACATTGGATAATCCTTTGTGATTGACATTTGGTGTACGATTCACAATTACAGTCAGCAAACACCAGTCAAAGTGTCCAAATTGCAGTTCGGATTGAAGAAAACAGTACCTATGATCATACTGAAACAGTTGTCAGAAATGCACATTTTTAAAAATGTTTTGGTTTAACAGCCTTGGTTAAACATCTTATTGTAAACTTGTTCAGCATAGTAATTAATTTTGTGTACCCTACTCGGCAACTTTTCATAAAAGTTTATATCCCTTATCAGGACGTTTTATTTTTCTTTTGGTAAACATTATTTGGTTAAAAATTGTCCACTGTTATGATACCGTTCAGTTGCTCGTCAAACAATTGTATTTACGTAGTGCATATACCATGCAACGCTCTTCCCAAATAAAAAACAATGTCATCTGCGTCTTGTGTTTATTGTTTCTCTTTCAACAGTAATACTGGGTTTTTTAATGTTTCTTTTTTTTGTTTTTCATTTTTCTTTTCATTGGCAGGTGCTGTATTGGAGAGAAGGCACCAAAGTCACCTGCCAGTCGTACATGTGTTAATATTACCTGAAACTTGTACGGGAAAGGAGGGAAAAGCCCACTTTACCGTTGTCACGCTGGTGTATAAAAACCTTTATGTTGAGCGGCTGGAAATCCACATTTTCTACCAACATAGTCTATCGAGATTTATTATGGCTGCGATGTCTCACATCAGGGCCATAGAACACAGGCTGAAGGAGTTTTGGATATGCAGAGACTTAGAGACTGTTTGGCAGAACTGAACGCCAATATGTGAGTTGGTGGTAAATTAATGATATACCATACCCCACACAATGGCCGCTCTTGTCCAAGTCGGATAGCCCATTGTTTTCTAGAAATAGATACAACGTTAAGAACTAGTTGCGCACAAACCGTCACCGGAAAGACAAAATGGATGAAAAAAAACTGTAGTCTAAACGGTTTGGAAACTAATTAATTTAGCCAGTAAAAGTTCACCTTTGGTTTCTATGGCCAAGTGCACAAGACATGATATTTCACTTGATACTCACCCGAGCGTAGGGAGTAGAGGAACAGCTGTATGGTTCTGAGTGGAACCTTTGTCTGGATGTCCTGAACACGTCCCATAAGAAGCTTCTGGTGGCGCTCGGGAAGGGATACTACACTCGCTGGAACCTTGATCGTTGAGACTGGTGGTTGCGCTGGTCCTGGTGTCTTATTGGATGCCGTCATACTGACAGGTGTTTTCCTACGTTCCGGAGTAGCTTCCTGTGTGGTTGAATGCTGCGGGATCAAGGTCTGACCTTTGTCCTCTGACCTTGCTGAGGCCAGCTCTTTCTTGACCAGGATAGCTACTTCACTCGAGGACGTATCACTTATCTGCCTTCTGACGGGAACTCTCAGAGCTTTGTCTTCCCTGTAACAGATGATACGTTCACATTCATATATGGTGCATTAATCAGGAATAACGGTTTGAAAAATAATAATACGCATGTGAACTGTGTGTAAAAAACACAGGTTTAGTCTGTGAACAGGTTGGTTTTGGTGAGATGAATACCCTCCTTTTAAAAGGTTCGAGGCACATGGAAAGGATTTTTGCTTATGCAACCTTGGCGTTTGGATGAAAATATGAGGATAAATGCATGATCATTTATTAAGTAAAGTAACGTAGCAGGAAACAGAGAAAATAAAATGATGCGCCAAGCCTCTAAGAGTCATTTAAATAAAATAAATTTATCTCAAAATAAAATACTACAGTACAGAGAGTAACCACGACAGTGTGATAGTTGGGAAATGGTCACATGTTACCGGTGAAGTAAATGTAAATGCTTAAATAGTATCAATTGACACGCCTCCCGGTACCATCGTTTCAGTAAAATTGGTTTAAAAAATACAGTGATGTCAGCTGGAAGTTAGAAGACATCTCTGATGTAGAATTAACACCCAACACATTCTTTCTTTGTATATGCAGTTCATTATATTATCACAAAACCCTTTTTCACAACACTGTGTTTATTACATGTCTTATAAGCCTGTGGCGACGAAGTATGACGATGGGGACTTACTCTTTGTGTCCGATGACGTGTTCGTCCCTGGTGGCGCCGCGAGTAGAACATCCTACACCCATGGTTACAAGCTGTGGTTGGCCTGTAGTCCGCGTCTCTTTCGTCTGTCGTCCATGCTCCTGCACTGGGTCCGTTTAGCCACAGGACCGGAAAGTGTTGACCGGGCGCTGAACAGTCCCGGTCATCTGATTGTGGCAGTTCGGGCAACTCTTACACGGACAGTGGATTAGACTTAGGCTTGTTGTGGTTGTCCCATGCTCTAATTGATGTTCATAGTGACGAGGGTTTTACTGGAGAAGGCCGCAGCCGCTTTGTCGTTTGGAGTAGTCAGAGATTCCGGTAATGAGTTCCCGATACCCATGAGATTTCATCGTCTCCGATATTTAGAGTTTTGAAGGAGGTTACCTGTAATCAAACTGCTGTCACGGGCAATCTGACGTCGACTAAGCAGGCTATAGATTCCACGCGCAGGCTCGGAGCCTTCTGCTCTGCTCCGATAGAGCCGACGTCAATTAGGTAAACTCGTTAATCTTGTGACAACACCTGATACGCCATGAATATCCATAGCATTAGCGGTGTAATGAACTTGACGTTCAAATCGTTTACTCGCTGGATATGCAAATATGCAAAAATATTGTCCTCGTAAGGCTCACCTATGTACCCAACAGATAAACAGGTGTAGTCAGATCAAACTCTTGATCTGACGTATATCCATTCAGCACACACGTTCTATCTTGCTCGTTAGCATTAATAAATTGGCCTAGCGTTTGTCGGTCGTGATTCCAGGCGCAGAACCTAGAATCAGGTATAACAATGCTCATTCTACGATCTACCAGGTGTGCTTCTGTGACGGCGGGCGGACCTCGCGTGCTGCTATACAATCGGTTAGTTTGTAACGAGACCCAGCAAAAAGAAGCTATTAGCGACGGTTTTCCCATCACGCCGTCTTCAGCCACACCGGATGGGACCGGTGATCTATCAATCTAACCAAGGCATTATTTATTTTGGATTGTACAGACCCATATTGATTGTGGACATAATGTTATATATCTGTGGGTAACCTTCCTCTCTGGCAACCATCGACCGGCTACCCAAACGCCCCGCCATATCAAGAGTTTCGCCGAGCTCCTGGTTGATCAACACCTCCGCCATGCATCATTTGCTCCTCTTATTAATAAACCCCTTTCCCCCGAGGCGATAACGGAGCGCTACTTCCTATATACTACAGGTATACCTGGATCTCTCTTGGTGACTGAATGAACTGTACACACATCCACGCCCGGTCGACTATGTTCACTTAAGTGAACAATGTAGCAAGGCAGGCTTTTTTTAGCATTTAAATCAATATCATGTATAGATGGTTTTGAATGTCACAACTAGCTCCATTAATCCCTATGTGTCGCCGATCAGTCGCCCTCTTTGTCGGTAAGGCGGAATTTCGGCCAATGGTTGATACAAGGTATGAAAGACTACGTTGACAATCGGCAGGCCCTAAAGTGAAGACTGGGTCATCAGACAACCGTGTGGCTTCGGTTGGTGGTCACGTCATAGATTGATTCGATGTGATTTTGTTTCCGTGGCAACAATACAAAATAAATTAATTTATCTGGTAGGTTTTAAAAGTTTCCATTTATTCAAAATAAAAGGACATGAAGATCACCTACCTGGACTCGAACCAAAGACCTCCCTGTCCAAACAAAATTTAAACTGAATAAGTGTGCTCGCTACCGAGTACACCAAAGTCTCATTATCGTCAAGAGTTCTTTATCACATTACACATATCACGGCATTTGCTAATTAGCATCTCTGTTTCGTACATTTTGCTAATGTTTATGTTTGTAATTGGTGTCGCTCAGTGTTTTGTACATTGCATGATTGTGTACAATGAGCTTGGCATTTGCTAATAAGTATCGTTACTTCACAACTTGTGCCTAATTTGTGTGAAGTGGGATTGAGTCAAGAGATTAGCCCATATTCCTCTGAATACCGAACAAAACACCATACGTTATGGGGTAGATTTTCAAACGGCTTTCTAATTGAACATTGGAAGGAATTCGTCTCTACTTCTGTTTTAAAAAGCACAGTGGTCTCGCATATTGTAGAACAAGTTTTAGGTTTTAGACCGTTTCTTCATGACCTCAGAGGCCAACGGTATTTATTTATTTTCTTGACTGGTGTTTTACACCATACTTGAGAATATTTCATCCAGTATCATGGTGGGAGGAAACCAGACACAGCCCGGCAGGTTGCTTCCCACGTACAGACTGAGAGGAAGTAAGTATGGGCTCAAAGCGACAGCAGTGGTGAGAGGCTCCTGAGTCATTGCGCAGCGCGCTAACTACCTCGTCCACAGAGTCCCCCACAACACACTCCACCAAGCTAAAGGCATCTGAGATTTTACAAAGAGTAAATAAATTAAATGATATATACTGACTAGAGAATAGAAACATTATAAAACATTTTATAAAACATTATAAAGTTGTAAGATGGAAAGAATTAAAATTAGGACTGTTAGCCAACAGCAATTCAGCGGATGAATTGATGCGTTAAAAAATTTAGAACCAGTAAAATGAGGACAAAAAACACATCCTTTAATTTTAAAAATAGTAAATTTTTATATTAATAGTAGCCAGCAGGCATTTGGTAAAAGTAAAAGATCTTAATTTATTTGCTTTAATCGATTGTTGCTTAATTCCATGCTCAAGATTTGTTCACTTATACAATGGAGACCAGCTCTATGGATGAAGGAAACGGGAGTGTCCGGCGTAAACCATCGACCTTTGGCAGGTCAATGACGATAATTTTCAAAAGTGGGTTTTCTTTCCAATCTGATATTTTGCATAAAAAGTGCTTCCACAAAGCACCGGGAGCAGAATCTCAGCTATTGCCCAAACCGAGGCTGGGAGTGAACGAATACCTGACAAAACACGCACAGCCTCCTTCACTGGACAGACTATAATGGGGCCACAACTGAAGACGTCACGACAGTACACCCGGAGCCAGTGGTTGCTAGGAAACGCGGTAAAGCCCAAGTTGAGTATTATTACCTTTTATTTTAATGTCAGACAGGAAGATAAGATATGGATCACTAGGGCAACGCCAAAATCATAAGGCCCGGAGTCCAAAGACGGGGAATTTCGACGGTACTTTCGTTGCAATTTGTAGACGAAGATTTGTCTGTCGCGCAGGTCAACATGTCGCACATACGAAAGTTCGTCAGTAAAGTATCAAAGGTCGATGGTTTACATCGACCATTCCTGTTTTCTCAAGAAAAAATTCTAGAGTTCATATTTAAACCCTAATATATTCGTTTCGCAACAGCCGATGTCGTCTTGTTTTTGTTAAGGAGAATGATCCATGTTAAAACCTGACAGAGAGAGCGAGTTTCAGAGCTGCCTCTCGCACCTAATTATGTCGGAAAGTCGCCGCGATGAGTTTTTCGCTGCTCAGCATACAATGTGACGTCACATTACATCCCAAGTTCCATCTGTTCTGGTCATAAACATATCACAAGTAGCGTTGAAAATAGGAGAGTGGATGTGGGTAAGAATATTGATCTACGATAACGTTGGGTAAGGGAGCTTCCAGGGCCTTTGCGATCCTTGGACCCTTGCCTAACTTTCTGGGATACTTGAAGACCCTCAAAACATTCCTAAGCAAAACATCAAGCACAGATTACAAATACATTTCATAGGGAGATTATCAGTCTAGCCATCGCAGTATAAGTGAACGGATGAAGCCAGAGGAAATATTGCGGATAATTCTTCCTGTACAGATAATAACAGTCTACATAGTTAGCATTGGCTATCTGCGTGGCATATATGGATTGATGAATATATACGGCAGATGGAGAAATCATTCCATTATGGGCAAATACTGTAACATTTACAGTCTTCGGAGCCCTTAAGGTCTGAGTGTTGGGCGTGCGCGGTGTGGCTTTCGAATTTGA
This sequence comes from Acanthopleura granulata, assembly GCA_016165875.1. NCBI lineage: Eukaryota > Metazoa > Mollusca > Polyplacophora > Chitonida > Chitonidae > Acanthopleura > Acanthopleura granulata. The sequence goes on from JABBOT010000029.1 coordinate 4,013,084, forward strand.
CTATACGAACGTGTCTCACTACGAACGAGTGAAGAAATCTAACGGGGAATAAAACAATGGAGCTATTTCTTACGCCCCCATGCGTCACAAATGTGAAATCAGTGTAGACCTGAGAAACAAGAACCCAGATAATGGAGGCTATCAAGGGACACAATGCAGTCATATAAGTGGCACTGACTGACAGGAAAGGCAACGCCCAGTGGAATTTTTATCCAAACTAGACTTGTGGCTTCTGTTCCCCAACGGTTTGTATGAGCTCGCACGTATCTGCGTGAATGAGCAGCACTCGTCGAAACTGTGACCTAGACCTTGACGTCAGTTCCAGTCTGATGGTTACAGAACGTTGTCATGGCGACGGGATTTAGCTAGTAACAAAGGTCCATTGATCCATGTCTCCGCGTGGTACCAGCCACCGTCGGTCGAATCAATCAGTGCTTTTCTCTGGCACTGAAAGAAATCGCAGGCTCGTTTTACACTTAAGTGGTCAACCATTTGCTCAGTGAACAAGCTTTGTTTCCATAGACACTACCTAGGAATATTAAATGAGCGGTTGCGAGTGTGCGTGTCACGGACCAGTTCCATGATCCAGGGAGAAGACGAATGACACTAGCGCATGCGCACCACTACGCTGTATCACTCTTCAATCGCCATAATACATGTTACCAAGGCGACCAGGAAAATAAACATTTGCGCAAATAGAATACCCAGGAGTAGAGACGAAAGCATCGCTGTTTGTTAATCAGAGAAAATATACTTATCCTTTCACTGTATTCAATCCATTTATTCATGGCGGAATACAAGCTGGTCGATGAACGGCGTATTTGTTTCTTTCTTTACACGTTAGGTTGTCTTCGTCAATGATAAATAATTTAGTTTGTGAACATATTTAACGGTATATCAACTGACCTAACTGAGCCTCATTTAGTAAAGTGTGCAATGGTTGTTTCGCTTTTGTGATTGGAATTGATTGAAAGGAGAAACCGTTATGGCCTTTCGCCACAGTGTACTGTGCTTGACTAAATTACCCATGCACACTGATTCTGGGAGTTCTGTTAGACTTAACAAGGCGTTTAGACGTATCCTTGGAAGGTGGGATGGTACAAGTACATTGGTGGGAAATGTAAGCACCAGAAGAAATATTTCACGATCTTTGATATTTGGGGACTAATATTCCAACTGAAACACTGCAATGGCTAATTATCGTGATGGTGGTTATTAATTTTATCCCATTAACAATGACTGATCTTGCAGGAATGGCAAATATATAAATGGGTGGGTGAGTGAACGGATTGTGAGGTGATGCCCGGATGGCTTGAATGGTTGCTGTGTAGATAGATGTACGGATAAACGGATGGATGGCCACATAGATGAACGCGTGGCTGAATGGATGGATGAATGGATGCATGGACAGGTGTGCCTAATGTTAGCTTGAGTGACAAGCCGTTCTCTAATTGACACAAAAATCTGGGACCGATTCGACAAAGCCATTTCTGACTATAGTCAAAATTTCAGGTACGATTTTAGAGCTTATTTTTTGGGCCTATAGAAATTCAAATTTGGACATTATCAATATTATGTCCAGATACTTGTGTAAAAATTTCGATTTCAAATGTCAAAAACTAAGCACTGTGACGATGTTTTAAATTTTGACTTCAGTGAGAAATGTTTTCAAATCTTCTAAAACATGGTTCAAAATTAAACCGAGATGAATGATGCTTTGCAGACGGGGATACTCGCTTGATTGACCTACAGAACTGAAAGCATTAGAGGACGAACACTGCCTTAAGCACAGTGCCAAACTGTGAGAGCATGGAGAAAACAAAATAGCACAATCCCAAGCTGTGAGAGTATGAACAATACAGATTAGGGGACTTTGTCAGCGACTTAAGCTCAGTCCCAACATGTGAGAGTACGGAGAACACAGATTAGGGGACCTGACCCGCGCCTTAAGCTCAGTGCTATGACAGCATGGGTGATACAGATTAGGTGACTTGGTCTGCGGCTTAAGCATCCCAAGTCCCAAGTTTTAGGAGTATGAACAATACAGATTAGGGAAATTGTTCCGCGCCTTAAGCTCAATCCCAAGATGTCAGGGAATGGATAATAGGTATCAAAACACTAAAAATAGCCTTATTATTTATGTAGTAATTTCACAAAGAACACCCTCCTAAAACTCCATTCCCTAATTTTCGTTGGTCCAAACGACACATGCTGTCAAATAACTAGATGCCTGCCCTGTAACATATCCAAATATCATCAGGGGTTGACCACAATTTTCTCAAAATAAATCAGCTGGAATTCAGGTACTAGCGTCCTATCGCCATAGAAACAAGGTGTGGGCGGCACTTGCTCATTGGATGATATTTTTCTCTGTTTAATTGTAGTCACAAGTAATGGTTTTTTCAACCATTTTTTGCCATAGTTTATACCAGCAAAATTACCTGGCACTACTTCAACACACTTCAGAGATACAGCCAATCCCTACCCGTCCCCACCATTTCCTGTGCGCCTGATTCTGGGATACAAAATCGAATTAGTGTTTTTATACCTAATACTGTGAGAGTATGGATAAGACCCGCGCCTCAAGCCCAGTCCCAAGCTGTGAAAGCATGGATAATACAGATTAGGGGACCTGACCCGTGCCTTAAGCACAGTCCTAAGCTGTGAGATTATGGATAATTCAGATTAGGTGATTTAACCGGCGCCTTAAGCTCGGTCCCAAGATGTGAGAGTAGGGATAATACCGATAAGGGGCGTGAAATTCATGTAAGCAGAAATCACGCATTAGAACGAGATTGACGGATTATGAAATAGACTCATGTTCACATGTCAGGCCTAACATTTTGAAGTAAATTTACATTGAAAAATTGGATTTAGCATTAAAAGAACTATATCCCAGATTAGGGGACATTGTTTTCGGTAACTGGTAAATGGTGATATGATAACATATAAGAGAGAAGCAACTATCAGTTTTTATTGATGAATGAAAACAGTCGATATTTTGAAGTGGCTTCCAATTTAAGTGTCAGCCTTGTAGCCCATGAATATATAATTTCTAGGTAGAATGCAAATATAGGTATCTACGTGGCCTAACACGGAATCAGTTTGTAACCACGGACATTTGTATCATACAAACCTGTGTCGGGTCATACCAAAGACTTTAAAAAATGGTACATCCTGCTTCCTAGCTCAGTATTAAGAGGATAGAGGGTGGACTGGTCGGCCCGGTGTCAGTATAATGTGACTGGGTGACGGGGCTTGTTAGGTGTCTTCGGCAAGTCGTCTCGGTGAGGCAGCACCACATAAAAGATACGGTGGAAATCCGTCCTGCCCCAAGGAGACACCGCCTTCGTATAAGTGAAATATCCTTGAGTAGGGCGTTAAACAATAAGCTTTCATTCATTCATTCAGAGAACTATAGGCTATCATAAGAAAAACTGTCGTGATATAGAGTTTTCACTTTTGGATTTTTGCATTTACTGAAAGTTTTCAGTGCACCATCATCGAGACAAGTAGAAAACGAGGACCATACCTGAGCAAATATTTGATGTCAGCAAATTCAAAATATTACCTTTCTGGCATAAAGCTCCGTAGTTACCACCATGACAAGGTGGCCATAATCAGTAATGGAAGGGAGGTAACTTCGTCAGGAGTTGACTGATTTATATGATCATGGGGAGTTGAATAACGCCCGTATTGTGTCTGAGAGCAGCGTATTGTTTTTTATCTGTTTGTCTATAATACAATGGAATTGTTTTAAACAAGAAGGTGCACCATGGTTTCTATATTATAATATATAATATATATTCTATATTCGGTGCATTTTAAACGACATCGAAGACATAAATTCATGCAATTAGATTTTACTACTCAAAACTTGTAAGCTGGTATCACATGTATTTTGACACAAATACTGGAGATTATTCTTGCTGTCTAAATACGGGCAATTGATCAGTCATATATACATGGTTCCGTGTACCACTTAAGTCAGATAAAGTCAGGCATTAGTCATGCTGTGTGTTGTGTGACGATTCCAATCAGCATCTCAAGTTACTGCTACAGCAATTAGTTTGAGAAGGATATATTTCATGAAACGCCTTTACACAAAGTTCTTTTCCTAAATTTTGTAATGACTATAACATTCTTGGGAGTAAATGTGGACGGAGAGGGAACTTTGCTTCATAATTGTGTCTATCTTCACCTAAAATGTTGCTAGGGTGTATATAAAATTACCACGTTGGATATATGAACAGTTGCAGCCAATGCGTACCTGAAATGCTTTTTTAACGAAAACTATTTAGGATCTTTTATATATGATGGTACACGACTGCACACAATGGTACACAAGAGGACACGACGGCCCACGATATCACACAATAGAACAGGATAACACTCAATATCACACAATGGCACACGATAGTGCACCATGGTACACGAATTTATTGGTCAAGACCCTGACAGTTACAGCCAGCCAGAGTTGTACACATCTGAACTCACGAGGATCCCACAATGGCGGTTTTGGAGTGCACTGGTAAGCATTGTGAGAATATTTCAGCCAGTGACACAGCGACTTATCCACCAGTGACACGTCAGCCAGCCATACATCGGCAACATTTTGGCCCGAGTCATTTCGACCCGCAGCATTTGGGTGGAGTCATTTTTCGACATTATTATGCATGTTTCGTTACAAATAAGAAAACCGTGACGAGTTTGGTAAATTCCTTCAGTTATAATCACTGTGTTGGAAGTTCCATTCTGGAGAGTACTACTGTAGTGTGCCATATGACCATATGATTTAAAAACTATCGTATATGTAAAACATCTTCACATATATCAGAGGGAATTAACAAAATTGCTTTCATTATGTCCAAAAATATTAATAAAAACTTTCATTATGCAACTATTCCACGTTTATGACAAAACACTCAATAGCCATAATAACACTACACCATAAAATGATGTCAGTTTTAATGAACTGATGCTAAGATAAAATGATACCGCCTATTTACTTTCACCTAATCATCATTCACGCCCTGTATGGCAGGAAAAAGGCATGTCATAGCGTTATACTTTACCCACTCACTGAAATTATGTATTACATGGAATTAGAGCTTATCTCGGCCTGCAATTGTTGATTCACACCATTTTAATAACTGTATTCATGTGTTTTGGAAAATGTATACATGGACAGGCCTACGACAGCTGGTAGCGCATGGGGAAGCGGGTGCTGGAATGCAGTGCGGTTAACGTGCTGGTCTTTAAACCGGCAGGAAACACGATGTGTAGGTTCAGACCCAACAATAAGCAATGAATTTGTACATGTCCGCCCGCTATCAACTGACATGTTCGTGATCAAGCTCGTCAGTCACTTGATCACCTCGGGAAGTCGGGTTTATCCCAACCACAAAATTGAACACCATCCCATCAGTGAAAATCGTTGCATGTACATGTATGAATGACTGATTATGGCTTACAACGAAAAAATTTTGAGCATGTCGTTCAAGCAAAAATCAAATAAGTGAAAGGAAATATAGATAAACAGAAACATGTTTAGAAACAAATTAAAGGTTCAGGATTGGGTATGATAACAGAATTGTCATCTTTTAAGATGTCCCCATTGCTTTTTTGTGCATTATCGAAATGTGATTAGTGGAAATTTCGCGAGGCTAAATGGCGCGGAATATTCTCCACGTGCAGTCACCGACTTCCCATCATCCTGTTAACACACGCCTTCGCCGTGAAAACTATACCCTGTGGGCCTTGCACGACCCATTGTAATACTTAATTGACAAAGGACGAAAGCAGAAATCTGTGTTCTTCGTGATATTAGCTCTGATTAATTTGAGTTTAATAGTTATATTCAAAATTTAAAAATGTCTCCTTTGAAACGTAGCATATGATGTGCGCCTTGTGTTCATATTTGAAAGCTATAGCGTGTCATTTCTAAGACTGTTTACACAAAACAAAAGCAACAGTTATGGACATTGTCTACCAACGTACACACGCAGCATGCAGATTGTTAATTATCCCACTGTGGGTCTCCGTGGAGGATATCGGATTGGTTTGTCCCCTTGTTCTCCTCTCACGTGGCCATCCACCACTTGCCCGGACAAGGCGCAGGGGGGCACGCTGTGCGGGCAAATTTTATCTGAGTAAGATCTCATTACTCCGGGAATAAAAGACAGGTAAACGCCTGTGGGAAAAGATGCCACGGGCCAGTTTAATTTTGACATGTTTTGAGAAATTGTTAGAGAATGGTTTGTTATACATGTACCTGGTCGCAGAAACGTTCAATAACCACCTGTAGGTGTATTAAATTCGGATCACACGCACGGGAACAGTAACGCGGAATTATTAAAGTTACATGCAGGCTTTGTGACATTGCCTACCTCTAAACTACAAAAGTGTTACACTACAAACTGTAGGAAATAGCACAGCTAATAAGTGTTACTCTACAAACTGTAGGAAATAGCACAGCTAATAAGAACCACTAAACGCAGCATAGTCTAAAATCTCAAAGTAATTATAACATTATAAAATGGAGACATTACCAATCAAAGCTCTCTGCAGCTGTTTCGAGGAAAGGCATAAACTTTCTACAGTATTTCTTAATTGTTATCATTCCTCAGCTTTGTACAATTAAAGCGGTAGTTTGTGAATGCCCACAGCTGTATTGATATCCTGTCATTTCGGGCCAGTTACTTTAGTTGCTTCTTTTAGTTAGTTCATATTACCTCTGAGAAAATGAATTCGTGATGTTATAAGCTGCCTTGTATGACGATGTGTGCACCTTATCAAAGGCGATAATGCTTGGCCCACAGCTATTGCTGCCATGGTGCATGGCACGTGGGTTTGGGTAGGCCTTGCATGGCACAGATCGCATGACCCCAGCCACGTGACACTTACCTGGGGCGATCGAACTTTTGTCCCAAGCCTTATAGCGATGAAGATTTGTGACAAACGAGATACTGAAAGTATAGGGTGGTGAAAGGGAAATAATATATAAAATTATGTCAGTTCAGCGTTGTGCTGAAAAGTTACAGGCCTTGCATGTGTGTCGTTTTAATTAAAGACACTGGCCTATACTACAAAGCCAATACCTCTAACTAACTAGCAATAGTTAGCAGGCGGTTTGTCAGGCTTTTCAATTCTGACATGCCTCATCACAGCCACGCTTTCCGTGATATTCCGCCTGGACGGAACTATATATCAAAGTTATCCGTCAGCTTTTTTCACCTGAGGGGAAAATGGCCACACATAGCCACTAAATGCAAACATGACTCCCCCACCCCCACCCCCCGCCAACACACACACACACAGGTTTCCATTGAAGTTGTCTTGTTAAGTTCTGTGTCCAAGATTAATATATAAAAGCAAAATAGCCTACATTTACGAAAGTCATACATTGGGGGTCTTTTTTTTATTTATTTTATTTGATCAGTGTTTAATACCTTAAATGACAGAATTTTTCTCTCGTACGATCCTATCCTTATGCTTTTAATATTGTAAACGATAGAGGTTGTTTTGGCTGTGAACATACTTGTAAAAATTCTCAGTATTATTTGCTTCATTCTCCCGTATTCGCCAAAGAAAGAAAGCGCATGCTCGTCTCACTGACTGAGATAATTTTTCCCGGTACACACAATCCCTTAGATTTGGACTATTTAGCGAAACGTACTTGCGAAATACCAATTAATGGATCTGAGGAATTAAGTACAGAAGATAACGCACGTAAATTTAAAGGTGTGCACCAGTTCATCCATGAAACAAAACGTTGCTTACGATAAGATTAGCTATATTTCCATTAATTTTATCCCATTTGCCGCATCATATACGTGAGTGTACGCTTATGTATATTTATATTCATATGTTTGGATGTTATGTTAATGTGTATTTATACAGTATTTCCCTCGTTTCTTATCTATATACCTTACCACGGTGTTATAATAATATTTAATGTTTAATGTATAATTCATTACTTTGTATACCAGAGGAGGTCCCCAATGGACTGTGGGTTATCCTCGTGAAATAAATAACGAATTAAATTAAACAGTGGTAAGATTTATGGCTTGTGGTAAGCCCTGAGTAAACTGAAATCTGAGTGGAAGATTTGTAAATAGTTGTGAACGGCCTTGCTGAATTCAGGGGCCAGAACCTTATCAGTTGTCCCTACCGTCTCGCTATCCAGCAGCGTAGGCATACCAGAGAGTGAGTTGGCCGTGAACTGTGAGCATCACGCTTCGTTAAAATCAGTTTATGATTTTTGTTACATTTCTAAACAAAACAGGTGTCGTGCATGGCCGTACAATGAAACACTGCACTAGATTCGGTTCGTATTTTACTTCTAGCTTCCTATTCAAAATAGACAGTGTGGATTAAATGCTGTTATCAAAAGCACACAATGACCCCGACAGCTTTGTGATAGAGTAGTGTTTAGCTATGAATTACGGCCTTGCACGACGAGTAAAAAGAAATTTCATTTTTACTACGCCAAGAAATAAAGGAAAGAGAAACTCGGAGACACACTTTAATGGATCGCGGCGCAAAGGGTTCGGTGCGAACTGGTTCCGCCATACTGGTGAATACTGGGAAGAGGGAGTTGGGCCCATGTCTTGAAAACAACATTTATCACATTTACTATAAACTCTTACCAAAAATCATTCCAGAGCCAAATAAAGGTCATGAAATATTACTATTGGCGCTAAACCTTATATGTTCGGACTAGGATATTACCTCCCTTGATAACATCCTCCAAAAAACACCCTTCCAAGATCGTTGTATGCAGAACTTTCAAATCCGGCAAACTCGGTAATATAGACATGGACGAAAATTCAAGGTCAGATATAAGGGGGCCTAAAAGTAAGATTGAATTATTAAATTTTTTAAAAATTATTGTAAGTTTTCCTTGTCAGACATCTTGATTGATTTATTAACTGATTGCTTGATTAAGTGAATCTTTCACAACCCGAAGCTGACTTGACTTGAAGCTGACTTGACACGTCACAGAATGGCTCGTGCGCACTTCACTGACCGGACAGAGGCTGGCTTTTAACCACCTCCTGGTGATCTGTTTGCTGTGATATTGATCCAGGTCGATAACCCCAGGGCCGCCAGTGTGTGTGAGAGGTAAGGATGGACCGGCGCGTGCGGCCGCGAGTGTGGGGCAGGAACGATGACACGACTTCCCGGTCCTTAAGCCACTCTGCCCGCGCGAAGAGGACAGTCAGAGGTGTGGGGCACGCTACGAGATGACACTCATACGGACTCTCTGGTGCTCTGGTCATCGCCAAACGCCCAGAACTATCTCCTTAACCACTTCACCTTCAGTCAACAAACAGTCATTTGTCTAGAGGGTTATTTATGGTTAACAATTGACCGCGTACCACTTCGTCTGCGAGTTGCCCTGCAGCATTGGCTGATACTGAGGCAGAGTATCATTCGTATAGTTAATGAAGATGTAGAGAATATAAGAAACACACATATCCAACCAGTAAACGTTGCTCACTATGAAAGACTAACCTGTCGAATAATGTTCCCAGCCTTCTAAATGCTAGCATCCGGCTAGAGAACGTGGTAAAATTGCCTTTCGTCAATTAACTGAAAGCACAGTCTGCGTTTATACAAAGTGTCCATATTGCAACCTACATTTTTTTCGATCGATTACGCTTCTTTAAGACATATATATATATATATATATATTCGTTAAAAATATCAGGTTCCTTATAAAGTTATTTCTTTGTAACTTTCCTAAATATTTCTTCCCTTCAGTATGTATGTGCAGTTATCCGCCAAAGGCTTTCTTCACCCAAATCAAACCTATACCCGTATTTAATATGTTAGATCTAGGATTAGGTAGGCGATTAGGGGCTGTAAGATTCAATTTAAAACTATAATTCAAGACTGTAGTGTGGTCTGTCAAGTCAATTAAGTAGAGATTTTATTGAATTGATTGCTCAAGAATGTTTATTGCTCGCTAACATGCATGACGGCCGTCTGGCTTATGGGTGGAGGAAACCGAAGCGCAAGGAGTAAAGCGACCCCCAGAGGATACCTGACCGAAATGGCGAGAGCTACATACGAACACGCGACCTCGCTTGACAAGGCCCTGAAAGCCGTTGTGAACCAGCGATGTATCTACATGTATATATCTAAGCCAGCGAGGGCTCCGTCAAGTACATGGTGTACCCCTTGTGCCATCCTGTAACAAACAGTATATACCATGGGTGGCAGCTTCGTCCGAACGCTATATATACCTAACGCCCTGGACATAACTTCTAACTTTGCATAAATGGACATAAAACAGAAAAAATATTCCAATCTCAACCAAACACTGTTCGTTCGAAAGCTGACACAGCCAGCTTTTCGTTGGTGTATGAATTGTCAGGCAAACATGTTTTATCTTGGCTACACCAAGCCTGAAACCCGAAAGTTTGTAGGGTTTTTATTCAGTCGAAATACTTGAAATGATGTACGCGACAGACGGGATGTCATATAGTTCAGTGAGAAGCCTACAGGTACGCGACGTTTAGTCATTAGGCGCATAGGGGGCAATACAGTCCCGGACAGGGAATTTATATGGAAGCATATAGGAAAGTTCGTCAGTAACTTGCCAAAGGTCAGTGGTTTCCTCTGCGACTCCTGATTTCAGAACTTGACCGTCATGAATGAAAAATTCTTAAGAATGGCGTTAAACACTCAATCAATTTATGAGTAGGACAATAGCCTACATGACAAAGTTAGGTCCCACAGTCCAAGGGCAAGCTACACACATCACGTAGATATTCTTCAAAGTGTGTAAAGTTTAAAAGAAAAGACAACAAATATATAACCAAAATTATTTCAGAACAGGAGTCCATACAAACGATCATAGACATTTTTAAGACGTGCTTGGCAAAACTCGATAAATCCCCTTTTGATCCGGAAGTCTTCCGAAGCTATGGTATACGCCATTTTAGAGAAACCGAAAACACGATGTCGCGTCATCCTACATTATCCTCTTCAGTATTAGAAGCCAGACACTCCTTTGTCGTGCTAGGTGCTATCCAGTTTATTATTACAATCGAAGGCCATGCATTGTGGCCTCCTAGTCGAAACCTTAGGGAGTAACCTCAGACGTATTTAACCACCACTTTCTCGTTGAAAATGGCTTTAAAGTATATCAGAATTGCCTCGTAATCAGAAGGAAAACAGTTGATTTAACACTACTTCAGTATGGCAAACTATTGAACTAGGAATGGGTGACGTCACAGCAGAAACAGATGTCTCCTCCGGTGGTAACAATATCTCGCTCCCCATGCTTAAAACTGAGAGCATTGCGCCCGGTTCGATTTTGCTTACTGCGATATCTCGCTTATTCTACATCACAAAAATAAACGTAAGGTTTCTTGAATTTAAAATGGGATTCTTTATCGATACATATATACATTTTGTCTAGTGTTGTCTTTTCCTTTTAAATTAGAGGAAATGTCTGCAAACGATTATTCAGACGGTTTATAGACCTACATGAAATAAAAACGCTCAAGTGAAGGTCCCGATGCACCAGTGTTCGCGAGAAATAGCCAAGCCGTGTCAAGAGTGTGAAGTTATCTCCCTTCTTCCCATGTTGAACCGCTAGTTCGAGATTAGGTCTACTGTGCTTCCGGTTTAATTTAATGTTATGTACACGCAAATAGATAAACCGAGTTGGCTCCGATGGTTCCATTCGGATAACTGTCCATCCCCCACCGCCTCACCCCGTCTCACACTCCACCCTGTCTCACACCCCACACATACGGCAAATTTGTTAACTGCCTATACCTTGTGAAAGCGAATAAAATTTAGACAGCTTATTGGCACACATGTCTGCGAAGGGATGCAGCCGGATACATGTCTCTGCTATATGAGGTCGCCAACAGTGTGTGGTTAGCAAAAGCACTAACGCACCCACTTTGCCATGGTCCTGAAATGCTGTTCTACAAAGTCTTACACTCTAAAAAATATCACAAATTGGCCCTTGCCATTACCAAGGACCCAGTCGGAAGCACTATTCATGCAACCAGTCCAACGGGCACCTATGGGTATAGCTGCCAGTATCAGCTGACGAGACATAGACCGCTGACACGTATGAAGAAATAACGGATAGGTTGGCACTAATTACCCGCCAAGGGGTAGTTTGCTCGGGCAAGGTATAGAAACAATTACAGCCAGCGAGTTCCAGCTACATCTGTGCCAACAAATGTGACCAGGTTTACAATTGTTCGAATCGAGGCACGCTTCCTCGCCACATATACACACAGAGGTTATACTTTTATCTTAAATCAGAAGCTGCAACTGCTTCGGTGAGATAAAAAGAACAATGGTAGCCGCTGAATGCATGGTTGTGTGTGTAAGCAATCCAATAATACAAGCAACTTTTAGTTCATATATATATTTATACGTTTATTGGATTATTATGATGATGATGTTGTTGAAGAAGATGGTAATGGTGATGCTGATATTGATGCTTATGATGATAGCATGGTAGTGATGATACTGTGATGATGGTAATCATGGTATTGTGATGATGGTAACGATGGTATTGTGATGACAAGGATGATGACCTGCTTGTAACAAGACGACACCGTCGGAATTTAACGGGCGATGTGATAGGTCGCTAAACTTGTGTACAGGCCAGTCAGAAATTAACCAAACACACCCGACCCCACATTGGGGTACTTAGCTGTAGTCCCAGAAACGTTTACACTAGATCAGTGTATGGTAGGCCGGGGAGTAGGCCTTCTTGCAAAAGTAAATCTCAGGTCTAAAGGTAACGAACAGGCAGGCACTCCACTTTCGCGTCCGCTCTTAGAAGTCACCGCCATCTTACAAGTGCAAATGTCCTGTGTTAGGCGTTAGGCAACAATTGGCTGAAATAACGATAACGATCTAATGACAGGATTAATTCAGCGTTGCTGAAATTGTCTGTATAAACATGGGTACAACTGAACCAGGATGAAGTACCAAGTCTTGTTTTTGGGTTCCTATCTCAAAGGCGTCTGAAAAGTTCTGTCGCTGAAGAAATAGAAAAGTATTTATTTATTTATTTATTTAATTATTTATGTGTTTTTTACGCCGTACTCAAGAATATTTCACTTATCCGACGGTGGTCAGCATTATGGTGGGAGGAGGCCGAGCAGAGCCCGGGGGAAACCCACGACCATCCGCAAGCTACTGGCGGACCTTCTCAAGTACCACTGAAAAGGAAGCCAGTAGTGCTTTGGTGAGAGGCACCTGGGTCATTACGCTTCATTAAAAAGAAAAGCGAATTTCAGGCTTAAGACCATTTCATTAACCTGAACCTCGGAACGCAATCCTGTTTCATAAATTCTCATATTTTAATATCGATATTATCGTCCTATGCAGGTGTGTAATTACTGAATCACCTAATGCTTCAAATTCAATTTAAATCCCAATATCTCAGGGAGTATCATGCGTTTTGGAGTAACTTAGAAGACTCAGCTAAGCACACAAGGATTGAAATAGCCAGAAGCACAGTAGAATGCAATTAATTCTCAAATAACAAGAGCAGCGCAAGTTCTCACATTCATCCTCAGGTAGGAGCTGGTACTCAAGTCTGCAGGCGTGCGCTCTGGAGAATAACGCGGATTACGTATATTCGGCCAATGCGTGTATCGGAGAATGTTCCATTAGTACAGCAAGCGTTGTTCGTCATTCATATAAATCAAGTTGTAGAAAACTCGTAAATTGATAAGAATAAATTAAAGATACTTTTAATGGCCTTAACTGATTTTAAGCTTTATATTTGTCGTTTGATGTACTATAGATGAAAAACATTTCTTTCACCATCAATGGTCGGGCTTACTACAGTTGCGGCCTTTGTGAGTGAAAGTCCAGCTCATGCTGGCTTCTCCGGCCGTACGTGGGAAGATTCGCCAGCAACCTGTGGACGGTCATGGGTTCCCCCGGGCTATGCCCGGTTTCTTCCCACCATAATGCTGGCCGCCGCCATATAAGTGAAATATTCTTGAGTAAGGCGTAAAACACCGATCAAAAAAATAAATAAATAAATACAATGGAAAGTGAACAGTTTTGTTAAATTGTTAGCTTTGTCTTTCACTCACCTTTCCAAATGGACCAGGGATTTGTGGATTCCCTTGCTATCTCTACATGTTCGTGAGTCATGGTGACAATAAACGATGGACGACGCTTGTGTATAACGATCGCCCAAGAGAACTAGTCTTCCATCAATATGGCCTGCACATCGATACGTCACGTGAGAGAATTCGTCAGTATCTTGCCAAAGGTCCGTGGTTTACGCCGGAAACTCCGGTTTTCTCCTCACATGTAAAACCGGCCGCTACCATATAGTTGAAATATTCTGGATTATGAGGTCAAACAACATAAATCAAAAAAAAAAAAATTTTCAGTGGGTGCCGAAGACATATCTTGATCAGTCCGCACTTTGACTATCCACTATCCATTTTATTAATTCATTTTTCTGGGTTTAACGCCAACACAAAATACTTCAGTTACATGCGATGGTGGTAAGGGTTTAGAGTATACTTAAATACCTACATTAAACCCACGCCCTTAGCTATACGCAGGACAAATCTTGATTTTGCAGGCAAATTAACCAGCGATATCTGGATTCGATCACGTGACCTGATCGATCCGGTAACAATCGTCGTCCTCCAGAATAACGTTTTAAAACTGACGAAGCCAGCGAAAGCCCTTGTCTTGCTCCCTCGCGCTCAGCGCCAGGGAAGAACAGGCGCGGGGATCACGAAGTTGTTAAAGACTTAGGTCAAACTTAGTCTGAACTAAAAAAAAAATTTACTGTGATAAACTTGCGACTCGCATGAAGCATTTTTTTTTCTCTCATTAGTAAGAGTTGTCCTAGACGTTCATGATAAAAATGAAAGTTAGCATTCAAGTTCAAATATAAGGCCAGCATTAATACCGCAGTTAAGACACAGTCTGACTTCAGTCGTAGACAGCTTCGTGATCTTGAGACCAGCTGTTACCTGATGTCTTTACCCTAGATTAACCATGAACACGGAGACAGTTAAGCTTTCTACTTGTCTTTGTTCAATGATTCCAGACAGTTCAACGGGCAGACAAATTGTTAACTAACACTACCATGAATATGATCAGACATTATCTCGTTATTACAAAATTACACCCCTTTCGGAATATAGGAGTTGTTTGGCTTATATATAATTGATGGCGTGTGTTAAATAATAGCAAAGAAATGTTATTGTGAACTGATGTGAATATGTTGCACTTAGCAACAAATTATGTAATTACTATTAATTATTATTCATTTAAGTTTACAAAACAATTGATTTCGTTTCTGTATTTCCTAATCAAGGACGATATTTAATTGTATTGTTGTAACTAAGCGTGTTGCACGCATGAAACCTTTTTTCCGTTTTATCTTCTTTTTTTTCCTTCTTCTTCGTTTTTACACCAAGCCATTCTCCACGAGGCTTTACAGCATGTACGGATTTTGGATTGGTTAACTGGCGCGGAGACCACGCCCTCTGTCACCTGCCCGTGTTCATTAGCGGTCGGTATGTCGCTTATTCTATTTTTCCATTTGTCTGCCGTTGAATTCGATCATTTGTAAATAAAGATATAATAGGGTGAGGCAAATTGTTAACGCAGTCTTAGTGGTCTCTGAGTTGCCTTAACTGAGTGTTTGTATCAAGGTGTGAGGACCCGAGATCTGACGGTTTGCCCCTGCAGCTACCTACCAGTTGTGTGTAGCCCTCGACATTGGAAAGGAACTTGCAATACCCAACAGGTAGATCTGAATCTTACACCCCGTGTCACCAGGTCACAAGAAATAACAGAAAAGGGTGAGATATATCTATTTGGGTTGTTCATTACTTTACAATTTCTGCAGTTTACATCTAAGTTACTCAGACATAAACCGAACGAGGTAATGCCAAGGAAAATATCGTAATAATGCTGTGTTGAGATGTACTATGTCCTACCAAATTAAAAGTAGAATTTTATTTATAAATTATTTTAATTAAAGCCACGTTCCAGACTAGGTATTTTCGCTTTAATTTATCTCCTATCAAATTATATATTTCTTGGGTTTTTCGCTTGTGTTATTGTAAGTTTGTTATGCAAAGAATTTTCATGTCTTTTTTTTTTAAACTGTTGTTGAAATACACGTATCACGTGTGTAAAATGAGTGATGGTCTTGGATTTCAGCGTGGCACAGCCGTAAACATGGACACGTCTTACTCCTCAGACGGTAAGTTCACGTTTCTCTGCCATCTAAATGTAATGAAGAAGTTTGATTCTTTGCTGCTCAGGCAAGGGTGTATACCTTGTATACAGATATGAAACTGCTCACAGAGCCGGCGAGTCGTACAATGTCGCCCTTCTTCATTCACTGAGATTATCCAGGAAGTGCTTATTCACTTATTTGCGTTACTGGATTAGATTAATTTACATTCTGATAGATACCGGTATTTGTTTTATTCTGATCTCTTTCCTTTACAATTTTAGGCCAAAATAGACTGTGAATTGTATTTCGCGGTTTTCTCGTGTCAGTGTCATTGTCATTGCTAGTGTCTGTCAGCAAAACCATCAGTCATCTACTGTTACTTATTTTGAAAAACTGCAAGGCATAGAAAACTGAAGGAAGCATCCCACTACATAGCACAGAGCGGAGAGTGACTTTTGATCTCTCAGTCTAAATAATGATTGCTCTATTTACTAAAATATATCTCATCTTCCAAAGCTGATAGCTGATTGTCTTATCTTATCTGTGAATTGTTAAAGAAACATTTGGGCGACCTTTTTCAAAAATCCAAATCCGCAAAGTTGTTTCGAATGGAAATAAAAAAATTTCTTCTTGACAGTGATATAATTGTTTTACCGAACTTTCAATTTTTCAACATTGTTGTTTTCTTGAAGTGTCGTGTCAACTGATAGTCACCCCTATATTTATTTATATATTTATTGTTATTTGAAGCCATACTCACAAATCGGGTGATCCATTTAAAGTTAAATCATACATAAGGCTTTCCGCTCTTAAGTGACACCTTTACTTATGTTACACATGTACCTCATCTAAGGATATATATTCAGAATATATCTCACCTGTTCTGCATACTGTATCCATGTACCTCATCTAAGTCCTGCATATTAACATGAGCTAAGTCATATACCTCGCCTAAGTCGTACATCAACAGAAATGTGCTAGATAAAAACTCGATTAAGTCAATGTTATTACTTTGTTTTTTCATTATGCTAATCTGTTCAGTGGATTAGGATAGTCAGATTAGCCTACCTCGCTTATGTCATTCGTCATGATTGTTCACTGACATCTGAGTTCTATTTATTCATTTATTTATTTACACCATACACAAGCACATTTGACTTATACGACGGCGACCAGCATTATGGCGGGAGGAAACCAGGCAGGGCTCGGGGGGGAACCAAAGGCTATCCGCCTATTGCTGAGAGAGTTTCCTACGTACGGCCGGTAGGAGCTAGCATGAGCTGGACTTGAACTCACAGCAACTGCACCGGTCAGACATCAGAGCTCTAGGCCAACTCGGGAAGTATACGGACGCATTCCTGCGTACCGTAGGGCCTGCAACCTGTCGTAATTGCTGTTTTAGTGTTGTTTCTACTAGGGGTTTATTTGCCGTTTTTTTATCGCTGATGCCGGGGGTTTCACCAACTGATCACAGCTGTCACACAGGCCATGCGCTGCTGAAGGTGTCAGCCAAGAATACAAACACCTTAAGTCTGTTTTTGCTGCCTGAGTTGTGTGATGTGCACGTTTTTTAGTCGGACAAATTCTTATTTCGTGAACATATCGCTGGAGATAAGGACTGTCAGTTCTTCAGACTACGGTTCCGAAAGGCTCCTTCCCACGTTTCCGGCGGCATAGTCACTTGGTGACACGCGCTGTAACTGATTTGTCCCTGAAGCTAGTTAAATAAAATATTGTAAGCAATATTTCACTTATATACCACGTCGGCCTGCAAATTATGGTGGGTGTAACACGTGCAGCGCCCGCGGGGGTAAACCCACCATAATCCGCAGGTTGCTGGCAGATCTTACCATGTATGATGGGAGAGGAAGCCTGCATGAGCTGAACTTGGTTTCACAACGACCCCAGTGGGGTTCCCGGGGTTATTGCGCTGGGCTAGCACGCTAACTACCTCGGTCACAGTGTAGACCTATACGCCTGCATTTTATTTTACGTCTTTTAACCACATACCGCGATTCAGTGCGTTCCCCTATTTTGCAACTGTTTTACATTTTCATACTTTTGTTACTAATGTGCACTAATTCATACACCATTGCTTTTGCAGAGATTTGGTACTTTGAAACAGTTGAAACAATTTTAGTCATGCTCATCATCATGGTTTCAACTGTGTGGATTTTCTTACGCAATATTTATCTTAGACACCAGATGTATCATCTACGTGGCAACTATTCTTTTCAAAATCGAAAAATAATTAATTTAGCGTTATTCACACAGTTTCAATAATGACCGTTTCAGTGTCAACGACCACGTATATTCCTAGTCAACATGGCGGACAATTTTACAGTGGAACGTCCCTTTTTCCGGATCCGGTAAAACCCAGAATGATCCCAGTTGCGAAGAATTTGAAGGACAGCTTGTACCGGGTGCCAGGCCTGCCAGCCCCCGACACCCGACGTCCTATCCTCTACTCACAGCCCGGGGCCACACGATTCATCGGTAAAAATTAATTTGTTTCTTTTTTACCTGGAAACAGAAAGCACAACCTGTTCATTTTTACGCCATTTCACGCAAATTGCGTTGCATACAGAGAGATAGTTAATTTTAGCTCCTGCATTGGCTTAAAAAACAAATAAAACAACATTTTCCTAACAGATTTTCATTCTGATGTGATTACTACGCACGCAGGTTTATATAGCAGGTAAAGATTATTAAACTGTAAAGTAACAAAGACACGCATTAAGTCCTGATATAGATAGGCACATGTAACAGGTGTCTGTCTCTTAACACGGCTGCTGTGAACGGCTGTGGAATAACCTGACGGTTCTAGCCATATTTTATTGCTTTAGCAGATGATCCCTACTGGGATCTTTTCTTGGCGTAAAAATTCATGTAAGGTGACATCACGCTTGTTTGTTAGTATATAGACTCGTGAACGATACTATCATTTCATTTTGAAGAAAATTCACATTGAAAATAGTCTTTTGCCTTTCATGAATTGTTTTCATGACTTTTTGTTAGCGCTAAGTGAGCGACTCACTTCCGTTCACTAACTGGTTCAATTGTGATACGCTTACGCCAAATGCAGATTGACACGATCCATTGGTTCACTTATTTTTTTTCTTTTTTGTTTCTTTATATTTTACTGAAGTTAGCTTGACATGCTCAAGTCAAAAAGAATACTGTGAGTCAAGTGTGAATTGTTCAAAGACGATTGCTTCATATGCTCATGTCAAGCAGTTGGCACAAGTTTGATATGGGCTGGTTCAGCTCTGAATGCTTTCCTGAAGTCTGCTTGACATGCTAAAGCCAAACAAGGTTGATATGTGGATTGGTTCACTTGGGATTTTTTCCTGATGATTTCAGCAAATGAAGCGGTATTCATTGCAATAAATCGATCTATAGTTGTAGAGGAACGGAGAAGGTTAGCGATGTTGTAGATGGTTACGCCAATTTCTCAATATGTTTTTTTGACCATCACCATACCAGTAAAAGCTCACAAACATTTAATTTTTAAGTTTTTTTATTAACCATATTGGAATTAAGTATAAAGTCCGATAACTATCACGTGCCTTGAAAGGCTCTTTGATGTCGATGAGTACAATAAAACATGAATTAATGTTCAAATTTTCCTTCAGAAGATTTATTTATTTATTTCATTGGTGTTTTACGCCCCGTTCATAAGAAAAACAGAGAAAAAGTCAATGTGTGGTACCGTCGGACATGCCGACGAAGCCTTTCCTATGTTTCGAAAATAAGGCTTTTTGTTTGTGTGAAAAAGCCAACAAAAAAGCAAATACACTAAAACATTTTCCGAGAAGGCTTTAACCATTCGAACGGGCCAAGATTTCACTGGAGGACTGCTCACATTTTAAGCTCAATGTATCTTTAAACTGTCACTTTAAAAGTGATCTTTCTGTTTGTTTCTTACAGGCCGTTACTATGACAGCCCTGCCTTCCGCCACGGTGCCATTGGCGGCAGCAAGCCAAAAGTCGCTACTCCCGCCGTCGTCTCTAAGATCGAGCAGTACAAGCAGGAAAACCCGACGATATTTGCCTGGGAGATTCGAGATAGGCTGCTCACTGACGGTGAGGATGGCGTCTTTTGTACTGTATTCCTGTATCAACCGCGCTTCTGTTGGTGCATTGAGAATTCCCGAGGCGTGGTCTCTTTGCATTGTTTCCATGTGATTGTGTATTAAATGTGTTACTAAATGTGAAAACAACACAGCATTTTCAGTAATTCTTGACGTGTAATAATTGTAAATGATATCACTGTATAATTTTTGACACCTAATTCTGCTGAGGCCCTTGTGTTATGGAGGTATAAGCTGCTACTTTGTAAGGACTTACATAAACAGTTAGGGAAAAAAATGACTGGTTAATCGAGTCGCGTGTTGGAATTCAGTTTCCGCTGCATCGACTGTGGCTTCAAATCAGTCACCTGAAGAAGGCCTCTGATTTATCACGGGTAGCGCGGTTTTCATCATACATAAACATGACCTACGTTATATACTAGTATGTGCAATTCTTCTGTACGATTTTAAATACCATATCAACAAATAAACACATGGTCGTACCATGTCCCTCAAAAGTAACCTGACTGGTACCTTGTTTCCGTAGGTGTGTGTACTCAGAACAATGTCCCAAGCGTCAGCTCTATCAACCGGATTCTGCGGAACAGAGTGGCCGAGCGGGCAGCTGTGGAGTACGCCAGGCTCGCCAGCCAATCGCTGTACGGCTTCTATCATCCCATGTGGTCATTTCCGCCTCAGCCAGCATCACCTTTTCTCACTTCTCCGATCATTCCAGACATGACGTCACCAGGCCACATGACCTCTCACCAAAGCGCACCATTTTATTGGCCAAGGGATCAGCCCACACCAGAAAAAGAACAACGTGATTCGAATGGTTAGTGAATTATTTAAATATCAGGGAACATCAAGTTCGTAAATAAAATGACTTGACTTTTGGCATAAATTATGACAACAAAAAAGATATAGAAAACTGCTTATAATACTTCATGAAAGAGGCCCCAGTTCATGAAGTGGTTTTTATTAACTGACCTTGTACAAATGCATCAACTTCAATCATCAGCTTCCAGTCATTCTTAAAACACTGACAAATGTTGCTCTAGTACAATACTCTGGCTTCTGTAAACACTGTCCAAAATGTATCGTATCTGTATTACTTAATGGTTCAAATGATGTGACTTATTATATTATGTAATATTAAAACATTTGAAAGTATCCACCATTATATAACAACTATCTAGATATTCAAACAATAAAACTGTTCCATCTTATTCTGATTGCAGTACCTATCGTTCTACCTATCTATAGCCTGTTTTTCCTTGTCTTGCTGTAAAATGACCTGCATACATCTTGTAAAATATGCTTACATTTTAACATCCTTATAACCTTATACATTTTCGAGAAGACCCCCAAGTAGCCACTAGCTGCTGGGAATCCTCTTTGAAGAAATAAAAAAGTAAATTGAAACTAAACTAATTTTGCATTCATCGTTTGCTATCTTGGCACAAGTTGAAAATGCGGAATACACAAACCATATAAACCTCCCACAACATGTTATAGGGTACAGCTTTCAAAATTACTATATGATGTGTTAAGACATTTAAAGAAATAAATTTGGAAATATGATTGGCCTTTATGAAATAATAACTGTAAATGTTGAGAGAATCCATATTATTGAGCATTAATTGTTTTATAGCAAAGTGTAATCACGTGAAGAACTCATTTGTGATTCTTTGACGCGTTACGTGTTTAAGTCCCTTTGCTTTAAAGCTAGCATTGGAACAGCAAAGGGGAAAAATAATGTCAACGAAATCTGAAAACTGGCATTAGAACAGCGAGGTAGAATTAAAACAAGATGAAATGTACCCCGGATAAAGGGCAGGAAGTACACCATCTCACACAACAACGACATCAAAATCCCTCCGTCATAGGGCTGCTCGACGAGGCTAAAACTATTGGTAATATAACAACCATATTTTGCTTTGTCTTTTGCAGGCGACGCGGGACGCCTGTGTTCGGATGACGACCTGGAGGAGTCCAGCGCCCAGAAACTCCGCCGGAACCGCACTACTTTCACAGTCGAACAGTTGGATATCCTTGAGCGGGAGTTTCAGAGGACTCATTACCCCGGGGTGAGCACCAGAGAGGATCTGGCCAGGAAGACAGATCTGTCTGAGGCTCGAGTACAGGTTTGTCAATTTTTTTTTCTTTAATTACTTATTTATCTGCTTGCGTATCTACTTATTTTATTATTGTTTAACGTTGCTTGTAAACGCGCGGTGCTTTCCCGCGGACATGTGGAACCAGGAAAGAAGCTCGTTAAAGTAACTTGTATATGATCAACACTGAAAATTCAATATCACACCCTAATTGGATGAGAACATGTTGTTTTCTGAAGAAAGATAAATTGGTGCAAACTCTGTAACTGACATATATTGACATATAAGCTAGAAAATAAATAGATGTAAAAGATGGGATCATTTCAGAAACATCACCATCGACATTAAAACTCAGAATTCAAGCAAAGTAAACATTTTACCCTCGTTGACTTTTTTTCAGGTATGGTTTTCAAATCGACGAGCGAAATGGCGCCGTCATCAGAGGCTCCATCTTTTACAGAACGCGGACGCCATCTTTCGGCCGTACGCGCCATTTTGTTTGCCGCCCCGTCACTTGCTGTTTCCGGCCAGCAGCTCGAGTTCCCGGCATGACGTATCCCCTCCCCTGTCCCCTGGGGTGGAGAGGATCAGTATTGAGGATAGATCACCCCTATCCTCACCTGACATTGAGGACAAACCCACGGGACTGATGTCGGACAATGTGCCTACGCCAACCTCTAACTTAAACCTAGGCAGTGAGCGCTCGGCGTTTGAGAAACCTGTGAAACACAAGAGAAACTAATCTTCCATGAGTCTGAAACACAAGAGAAACCACACTTCTGGACTGAGAAACACAAGATAGGCTAGCCCTTAATAATGGGGTACCTTTCCCGCCTGAAGTAACTCAGGCCCGAGCTGTGTAGTCTATTGTTCATTCCTTTTTTGTGTTGATATTTGTGGACAAACTAACAATAGTCTGTTCAGTTTAGGCGCCAGTCGCTATTGCGCGAGAGACACATGAGAGACCAATCCACCATGATTGCGTAACACATGAGAGACTAAACAGTGATTAATGCACCATGATTACATCCTCTCATGATGATTGTAGCGCTTGAAAAGTGCTATAATGGTCATGCTTTCCGAACTGCAGACATTGTGTGCAATAGGGTGCTGTCCGTCAGTAACAATATTTAGTTAATAATCGACCCGACGGCAAAGAGATTGACGATGAATGCTAAATATTTGTGCCCGATACATGGTTACACTTTCAAGCACTTTCCGCTTTTGCATAATGGCTTGTGCGACAATTGTTGTATGTTGCGTGTGCGTGTCAATGACAAAGTTTCCATGCACGCGCAAAGCATCGCGTGTGTATGCGAACAGGCATATGCACACTTGAAAATACTGCCAACCAACTTACCAACATTGTCAGAATCCATAGACAAATATTTATTTGCCATGTTCAATAAGACACGCCAGCTCTGTAAATAAATATGATATGAATTTAACACGTCATTAAATTATTCCATATAATAATTGTATTTGTGATAAGGTGAATTAAGAGTTTTAGTTCTGTTCGTTTCAGTAACTTTACCTCTGTCTCTTTTATACGTACGATGTTTGATATATAGCACGCGTGGTTTAATAAATATTGGATAACGTTTATGAAAAATTTGACAGCCTGGGTCAAAACAGATACACACTAAAAGTGCATACTGGTACCATTGATGAGTCCGAGCGGCTGTAATGAGCCTTGTGCTTTGTTCCTACAGCTGTTAATCAAGTGAGAAATATTTAATATTCGTCAAATGTGTGTGAAAAGTGTCTGTATCTTACATAATTGCCGAATTATGAGGATTGTCGGGTTTTCTTTCGATATCTCACTCGATATAGTGATATCGCTGGTTTCATCTAAACACCGTCCTCGTTGTAAACGACATGCCTCTGGCCAGTGAAACCAGGTGTTTTAAACACCGATCTCGCTGTAAACAGCAAGCCTCTAGTCAATGTAACCAGGTGTTGTAAACAACAAGCCTCTAGCCAATGAAACCCAGTGTTCTCATGTAGTTGTTACTGTCCGGCTGCAGCTTTACGTCAAGGGGTTTGTTGTGTGCCTTGTCAAGGGCGGAGGTTTCCTTACCGGTTTCCACTATGCATTCGTAAAACAGATGCCAGCATGTTAGTGGAATCTCGCTGATTACGGTGTGAAACCAAAGTTCTTTCTTAGGGACATTTACCATCCTTCATTTTCTCTCGTGAAGAACAGCAAAAATATGTTTCTTAAACATTTAAATGGAAATAGACCAATAGCGTGTGACCTTTATAGTGTCTCTATTGATTTCCAGAGGGGAAACCCACGACCATATTCACTTTGCTGGAAGACTTGCCCAGCACGGCCATCGTAGTAAAATCTCTAAAACTTAAATATCATATCGACTAAGGATCATCTGCGAGCAATCGTTTAGGCAAAAGCAGTAATATCAACTTTTCCACAGAATATCAAATGCTATAAATTTTGTCAGAATTTATGCATGACCAAGTGCCTGTTACACAAGAAGTGTATTCCTAGAAACAAACACTTCAGTGTATCTGGCCAAAATACGACCTTGTTAAATGAATAGTATCTAAGGCCCAGCATTATCTATGTCCGAGAACAAAAGTATCTGAGTACAAGGTAATTAGTTTTTTATAGCATAAAGTATAATGCGCTGTTGCCAAAAAGTCTTTAGCCTATTAGAACAAAATATAATATGTTGTAGTCACAAAATAATTGATTTAATAATAAAACAGTTTAATGATAAAATAAAAGTAAAATTACATCTGCACACTAAAAGTACTACAAAAGCTTATGTACTGTAAAACATCGACTGCAGTTGAATCACTCCCTAAAGACTTATAAGAAAAGAAAAAAAGATGTAACCAAAGTTATTTCAGAACAGGGGTCCATAAAGATCTAAACGGACGTAGGCATATGTTTATGACGTGCTAGGTAATTATAAATCACCTTTCAAATTTGAATTTTTACGAGTCTATGGGATCAGTCATTTTAAGAGAAACCGGAAACACAATATCGCGTCATCCCTACCCTACACTCTTCATTATTAGGGGAGAGGCACCCCTCTGTATGCGAAGTGTGGTCCCATTTATTATTACAATCCAAGGGCACGCATTGTAGCCTCCTGGTCGAGACCTTAGGGAATAACCCAAGACGTATTCCACTACTACTTTCTTATTTAAAATCGCTTTAAAGTGTGTCTCGTAACCAGAGGGAAAACAGCCGATTTAACGCTTCTGCTATATGGCAAAATTATGAACTAGGAACCGGTAACGTCACGGCGGAAACAGATGCCTTCTCGGGTGGTAGAAGTTTCTCGCCCTTGATTGGTTAAAACTGAGCAAAGGCGGTCCGTTGGATTCTCGCTGTCTGGCCGATATAAAAATAAGAAGTTACGTTTTTTTAACTTAAATGGGATTCGTTATCGATATATATATGTATATATATATATATATTTTTTTTGGGTCTTCATTTATAAATCACTTTAGTTTAGGGCAAGACATCTTCGTTGATAATCCATTAAAACCTCGGACTAGTAATGTAAAGGCTGTGAAAGAAACACCTGTGCTGAATTTAAGGGAAACAGTCAAGGTGGCAGCACATATGTTATCTCTCCTTATGCCCTTTGCTTGATCTTGTATTTTGTGGAACAGTTTCACCATTGTCACAAGTTACTTCTGCAAAACTTGTATGTAAACGAAATTTCATTAATCGTTTTCACTCTACCTTGATTAAAATTCACTGTTTACTTTACGAAAACAGAATGTATGGTGCTTTCAAAGCCTCTGTTGCCCTGCGGCAAAATCGTGCACAATGTACTTAACCCGGGGCAAGGGGCAGTATGTACATCAGATAGAATAAAATCACAACGTTGGACATACGTATGTATGTGTGTTTGCTTCAGTAGGATTTTACGTCGTGCTCAACAATCGTTGGATATATGACCAACGACCATCAAAGCGCAAATGAAATACACATTTATGATTATGTATACGATTATATGACACTGATTAAATTTACGAGTCTAAAACATTGCGGCGACAGTGTGATAGTTGACGAATACTTCATATATAAAGTCTATAAACTTTCTTTCTTCTTTTATCATAATGTTGTCACTGTTCTGCTTTCACTCTCTATGTCATGATCTTTCACATTGCATGTCCAAACAAACCAGGTGTCCCTCTATCCCTCTGCCTTATTTCCATGTTATTGTTTGAAAATGAAGTGGCAAGACAATTCCACTGCTTCTAGGCCAGTGATGTCTAATACATGGCCATTAACACCATGACATGTTTCTTAAACCTCCAGTTTAAGTACCCGGGGTTCGGGGAGGGGATCTAAGTTGCCATACTATTTATGCATTGGGATGAACAGATGGAATAATATCCTTGAACAGGTAAAATGACAAGAGGCCATACTT
The DNA here is from genome assembly GCA_016165875.1 of Acanthopleura granulata. Classification (NCBI taxonomy): domain Eukaryota; kingdom Metazoa; phylum Mollusca; class Polyplacophora; order Chitonida; family Chitonidae; genus Acanthopleura; species Acanthopleura granulata. The sequence goes on from JABBOT010000029.1 coordinate 4,039,911, forward strand.
CGCTTCTTTTAAGCGTGACCATTTGTCTATGATCTCACCGTCGTTTTTGCCCTCTCAACGTTGTCATCTTTTATATCGCTTACTTGTAAAAACAAGGGTTCTGCTGGAGGACTAGCTTACCTGAGGCCTGATCTCGTTACATTCTTTTCATCTTATTGTGTATTAAATGTGATGATAACAAAGCATTTGGAATTATTCCAGACCACTGACGTCTAATTAATGGCAATCAACATTACTGCCTAAGTTTCCCGCTAATTTTCCTTAATCCATGTATGGTGCACGAGGCCTTTTTCCCCTACCGTTCTTTAATCCATGCCTGGGGCACAAGGGCTTTTTCCCGTAATGTTCTTTAATCCATGCACGGTGCACGAGGGCTTTTTCCCCTAATGTTCCTTAATCCATGCATGGTGCACGAGTTGCTTTTATTTGTGCATTTACATAAACAGAATAAAAATCCGAACGGAGGAAAAATGACAAGAAACCTACGTCATCGTGCTGTGTGGGGTGCACCCATTTTCCACGTGAAAGCGTTCACTAAGGTCCATGACGCAGAGCAGTTTCATAACTCATCGTTCTTGAATAGTAAATATGAAGAAAATAATGCATCCATGACAAACAATTTGCTCTACACGTTTACTGGTTTATTATTTTAAACTTCATCACAATACACTTCAGATGCACTGCTGTATATACGTTTGACAGCACCTTTATACCAATACCAAGCCTTCACCTGACTGTACATTTAGTCATAGTATAACATGGAGAGGGCTTGAAACCATAAATAATTCATCATTTGACTCTAGCAGCGCTATATACTAGGGCCTGCATTTTGTGTATGTATGAATGTAGGTCTACATCCTCAAATGTTGAATGTAGAACTAGGCAAAATTGTAGTAGACATATACGTAAAATTGATTTTCTTTTCAACGAAATATACCAGTATGAAAAATATATTGAAAGTGCAGATTTATTTTTTTTAATAGTCTCTATACAGTTCGATCCGTTTGAGCACACGTGGAACATGTTGGCATTAACAAGAAGTGAGCTTCTGGAAACATACACGGCGCACACTCCAGTGTTTATGTAGACATCGACACAGTCATAGAGACTACATCAAAACACCGGCATCTCACTGCATTGTCATCGAGTGTACACCGGGAAACGAGCATGTGCGTAAGACCACAGGGAAACTGGCGAGAACAGTGCCACAACAAAGCCTGATTCACTCCGTAACTTTTCCAATTAGCTAAATAATCCCTGAAAGTCGACTTTGCCACCTGTAGAATAAACCCCGCCACCTGGTGGCCAATCCCGTGTTTACATTTGCCTCGCGTTCTCTGTTGGCGGCACGCGCTCCTGTTCTCCGTTCACGCGACTCCCTTTGCAATCGTCATGCGTCGGGGTTTGACTTAGTTGCCCTGTGGCTCTACAGGAAACTAGACACTGTCTACATGTATAATTCTTAGTTTTCTCTAAAACATATGAAAACAGAATGTACCTGTTGCCGCACATATTGTTAGGTGGACCGGGCGACTCTGTGTGATCGGAGTAGATTCGGACCGCAGCTGATGACCACGAAAACACAGCCAGAAGACGGAATCTACCAGAAAGCTTCGGAGTGAGGGCAATTGGGTTAAACCACAGGATTCGAATTTATTTCAAATATTTTCTTTATTACTTTATTTTAGAACCCTGGCGTCATTTTACCACATGCGCAAATCACACAATCAATATACACTCTGACGACAATGCCGGGACAACTCGCGCAAAGATCTGACGCGAACAGGTCAACGACTTCAGCAAAGCGCTGAAGTAACTTACAGATGCTAATGAAATATATTTCTCCGTATTACAATATTTTTATCAAAATATACGTAAAATGTAAATGTATTTTGTTCTGTTATTCACAATATACATGCATTTCTTTTCCCTTTATTTCAAACAGTTAATGTACTTATATGTACTTCTGTGCCATCCCAAACTTTGTTTGTTAAAACTGAATGGTAAATTACCCCTTCGCTTTTTTTTGTTTTTGTTTTTTGACCAGTTCTCTAAAGACATGTCTTAGCTCTGTGCAAAGAGATAAAAGTCTTTCACAGCAATGATGACGAAGAAACACTGGCAAAAAAAAAAAAAAAAAAAAAACACATAAAAAAAACAACAACAAAAAAAACCAATCTACCGAACAGCTAATAATTCATCGTAAACTGGGTGAGTCTATGAATATACTTCAACGCGGGGACAACTCGTGCAAACGTGCAGAGCGAACAGGGTAAGGTTCTGGTACGGTATAGGTTAGTTCTGTAGGGCTGTGACTACGTATATCACGTATAGCGAAGACAATTTAATAGCTGCCTAAGGGTGATACATAACCGGTGAAATCCATCTTTTTGTCTATTATCTCAGAGGTTTTATTCTAACTCTTCGTGTAAATGCTTATATAATACTAACATACACGTCCCTAGAACTATGCGTGGCTGAAGCAGAATGTCCAGTCGCTGATTATCACAAGGGTATCAAGGACATTACTGTTGGCCCAATTATTTGTTTGATTAGAGTTCTACGCCGCACATAAAAATATTTCACTTATAAGACTGTGGGTTGGTCAAACTTAGGCTTCGCTCTTCCAATATTAAAAATAAAGCACAATTAATGCACGTTTAGACTGTGTAAGTTACTACCGACATAAACATGAACGACACTTTATGTTCATTTCAAGCTCAAATTCTTCTGTATTGTTATTGACATTTCTAAGTGTTCACCGCTTACGTATATGAATCGTCTGAAAAAAGAAGGACACATACTGCTTATATTACAATTAAAATCTGAGTCGAAAGTCCAGAAGGTATGTTCTCTCCGGAATACACCTATATACCAAATATGTATATACAACGTTTATATTCTGATTTAATTCCCCATTGTGCAGCTCTCCAAATGCCACTCCCCAAAGGATCTAACGGTCTAAGGCAAATAGTTTGTTGAGACGCGGTCCGCAAGCTCACACAACCCACAGCGCACATGTTCTATGGGCACAGATTGAATTCTCATGAAAATATCAGATAACACATAATCACCAATAAATACAAGAGCTACAATGCGAGCTTTAGGGCACAGAATTCTCTGTGTTTTCTTCTCTATGGCCTCATCAAACAGATAATGACATCCCGGGGGTGCCTTTATGCAGCTTACCAACAGATTTAATGGGTTTTCTTGATTTCGCCGATTGTCATCGACGTGAAATGGTTCCATTGCCTCTCGTGTAAAACTAACTCTCGTTTAGACAGACAGTATACATGCATTTGATGCTAATGGGTTTCAGTTTATTCCTTTACAAAGTTTATGTCTGTGTCGAGACAGCTGTTACCATCGCCCTGAGATATTCGCTAGTCAACTGAGCAACTACAGGTAACTGTTATCTGTTAGCTCTCGCCAATACGCAGTCTGCACAACCCATACACAGAAATCACTGTCTGTATGGAGCACGAAAACATGACCCAACACTAAGCGGTTTTTGTAATATAGAACTCTCGGGCATTCCTTTAAACATCGACTTATTATTTTAATCCATCAATTTTGTCTCCAACTTGAAAATAAATTCCTACATTCCAAGACGATCAATATGGTATACATCTTGTAGAAACGTATAAATTTGGGTGTATGTGTAATTGTAACAATGGTATTAGTACCGTTGCAACTTTTGGTCTATGTAATGTAAACAATAATGCTGGCAGCGTCGTCGCATAAGTGAAATATTCTTGAGTACGGCTTAAAATACCAATCAAATAAACAAATAAATAAATAAATACACGTGGGAAATACACAAATGTCAGCATGGAGAGTAAAACCACAGCAGCTTCATAAACCCAAAGTAACTGAATCAACCGTCCATGATTACATACATTCTGTGTAAGATTACTGTCAGATCAAAGTCATTCAAACTGATAGACTTCGCACTTAGCGAATGTATTATTGGGGACCTAAGTAAGCATAGTATGCAAATGAAATTAGGCAATGGCGACGTCACAAATATTTTCAACGGAAATTGCCTTCGACATGTTGGGTTTGTGCACAAACTTAGACGTTCCCCAGATCTCACGACCTTCCCTTCTGGTCCATAATAAATCTCAATACAGCAAGTTCAATTATGGTAAAATGCCTTCAAACCAGATATATATTTTTATTACTATGGGAAGGAGTTTGCTCAATGAAGTCGAAGTTTCAATAAAATCTGATTTTTCCCCATATTCTTAAGATGTCTAGAGTAATACCATTTTTATCAGATTACTACCTTGATGATTGCTATAACTAAAAAAACAGAAAGGCTGGAAATTTATTTATTTATTTATTTCATTGGCGTACTTGAGAATATTTCACAACAAAAGACTAGACACGGCCGACATGAACACAGCATTCCAAATATATAACAATATCTCTCTCCTGTACACACAATACTTCATTATCTTCAGCAAATACCTGGCACAATGTTCTAATATCTATGACAAATAAAAACAAATTAATAAGATAAAAAAAAAACAACAACAAAAAAACCAATCTACTGAACAGCTAATAATCCGGCGTAAACTGGGTGAGTCTATGAATATACTTCAACGCGGGGACAACTATTATCTGCAGCAAATACCTGGCACAATGTTCTAATATCTATGACAAATAAAAACAAGTTAATAAGATAAAAAAAAACCTAAGATGTAAAAGTCTAACACTCATAGAGTAAAATATCTTTTATGATTATTAGTGGGAATTCCATTTACATTTTCCTATAAAAAAGTGGACTTCTAAAAATTTTCTGCATGGCACTTGGCTTTTTTGCAAAAAATATTTTACATTGTTTCTCACAGAATGCTCTTTAACAAAAAACCACATATAAACGCCAACAGAGCAACATAAACTCTAATACACATTTCCTGTTTATTAATTGTTTAATTTCAGAGCATTTGATTGACAGAATTATGGCTTTGTATCAGGACGTTTACTTAGTTTAAAATGAAACGAAGCCTTTATTGAAATTCAAGGGATCCGTTTAATAACTTGGCTCAATGACTTCGTGCGCGTTATGTGTTCTGAGAATGTGTTCTGTGATCGACTCCCCCTCCTTCATCAACCCCTCACCCGCTCTTCACAGATCGAGCACCTCGTGCCACGGGCGTTCAACCGTTTTGAATGGATCAGGAGTTAGTTTAAAGTATATGTCAATCTTGCTCACGAAAGCCCAGTAAATCTGGTCAGTGTGAAGTGACAATTTTATCGAATGGTTGCGTGTGCAATGGCTCATGTTAGCGGCGAAACAATGAGATAAACGCCGCCTAATCTCTACTACACGATGACTTTTCCCGCCCGTCGCGTGCTTGCGGTCAGTAATCCAATCAATTTCCTGGTTATCAGACTTGCACAATCGCTCAAAGAAAACAATCAAAATGGCTCGTTTTGCGCTTCATTGATTTCCCAGCTAAGGTTACCTTAGTTACCTAGTTACCAGGGGGGCACTTTGGTGTCGCTCTATTCGCGTGCCAGATCGTTGGCAAAATCTCTGCAAGCGATAAGTCAATGCGTCGGGCTGATCCCAATGCGCATGACCTTCCTTAATGGGAGCGAAGCTTTAACAATCAAGTAAAGATCGACTTATCTTGAGTCCTAAAACAGGAATTTACAGTCGGGTTCGCCGTTTTTGCACAAATTCACACTGATTATATGATTATAGGTCACAGAAATCTTTATTCAGGTTGAACATGAAGATAGAGAAGAGTTGATGACATGGATTATCAATATGGTCCACAAGGCCCTCTATACTATCTGAACATTTGACTACATTTAATTCAGGGGGAAATCTAAAGAAATACGTGAGGATGTTGTTTGAAACAGTTTTTAATAGTCCTTACACTCACGCTTACTTCTCATTTAACATCCGATAGCTTTTATCAATCATTGTTGCATCGGCTAGAAGTTTTAACAATTAACAGGCGGAAAACTTTGTTAAATTGGGGATATTCATTAGATCAAGGACAAGTTAATACGGACTAGTTCTTAGGGTAAAATATTGTAATATTGTCATGTGCGCGAGAATGGTTTTCTTTTTTAGACGCAATTATTTTAAATTGATTAATGATTGTGACCATGGGAAAATTTATCTTTTGGCATTGTTTTCGTGTTTATTAAATGCGATAATAAAATAGCATCTTGTGTTATTGTAGACCACTAACGTCCAATGAATTGCAGTTAACCTGACGGAATTACTCCCAATCTTACACAAAACGCTTGCTCGAGGCGTAGTTGTTACTATTTATGCATTCACATGAACAATTAATATAAAACCCGATAACTCAGGCAAACTGACTATTAAGAGGCCGCATTTCACCTGTCACGTGACCATTTGTTTATCAGTCCTTACAGCTCCGTACTATTCTTTCTTGGAAAAAGTGTTGTGACCTCGGAAGGAAAATGAGTGTGTGACACCGAAAAGAAAGATTATGACTTATAGAAAGGATAGTTAGTCCCTTTGTTGTGTGATGATTTCAATCATCGTCACAGGTTATATTGAGAAAAGTTTGAGTATCAAGAATTTTGCATCTAACGCCTTCATCCTACAAAGTTTCTTAATGTTACAATGAGTATAATGTTACAATGAGTATAATGTTACAATGAGTATAATACTCTTATAAGTAAATATGGCTAGTGTCCAGAATATCAAGCAATCAGCGTTATAATTTTATCTAATCCCTCTTAACTGGAAGCTATACGAGCTATAAAATCACCTTAGATATATGAACGGTTGCATCTAAGCCCAACTGCGATACACGTTTCTTTAAGGAAATGCTGCATAAACTAGCATGGTACACCTGGCATGATAGAAAACTGTTGACTCTTATTGATCCTTATTTCTTCTCGTGGTTTGCGTTGAACGATCCTTTGGAAATTGATCCGAATTATGATTGACCAGTATAATATACATTTTAAAGGTGGCTCAATGAACGTCGAAATATCGGGCACATCAAAAATCAGCTTGAGTGTTGTAAAGCTGAGGTCGCTGTCCATTTTATATTCATTTCTCAACTTCTCAGGTGCATGCTCATTGTGGAATGCAGATTCATACAATGAACTGTGACCATGCCCTTTATCACGTGATACGTAAATAGCAATATCAGGTTAACAAATACCATGAATTCTAGGTTCAGAGATTCTTTCCAACATATATAAATACACGCCATATAGCTATGGTGGGTTTTTTTTTTTTTTTTTTTTAAGAATTGAGGTGGGGATAACGCTGATATTCGTTGGAACAATTTTCGATTTTTTTAATTTTCAAGTGGCATTACAACACGGCCGAACACTTCCTTTCGGCAGCCGAGCTGGCGTTCACAGCATGCTACCTAATGAACGATGTAAAAGAAAATGTTTATATATTCAAGGCGCACTTCACTGGCGTTGCACGACGAAGAATATTAATGATATGTACTGTAAGAATTAAAATAATAATTTATTTGAGTGGTGCTTTACACTGCACTCAAGAATATTTCCCGTATACGACGGGGGCCAGCATTAAGGTGACAAGAAACCGGGCACAGCCGGGAAAACCCACGACCACCCGCTGGTTGTTGGCAGATCTTCCCACGTACGACCGGAGTAGCCAGCATGAGCTGGACTTGAACTCACAACGACCACATCAGTGGTAGGCTTTTGGGTCAATGGGCTGCGCTAGCGCGCTAACCGACTGAGCCAGTGAGGCCCCCAATTAAAATAATAAGCTTACACTGGAGGTCACATGTTTACTTATAAATAAACATGCTTTGTATTATTTTGTGATGTTAGAAGGAGGGGTGTGGCGCGTGTGCGAGCCCGTGTGGGAAATGGTGGGGTTGGGAGCTGGCTGGGTGGGGGTGTTATGAATATTGTGCGACCTGATTGACTGGACGGTAGATTGGGTTGGCTTCAATGCCTGCTGATAATGGTACCTTTCCATCATTCATAAGGGTTAGCCTATATACATGCTCCACCAAAATCAATGCGGCATGAAGTTGGCAATTAAACGTCTTCCGATTCAAATTTTATACCGCGATTAATGATAGTTTGAATGCCCCTCTGTAAGGCCTTAGTGATATAGCTTGGAGCAAACCATCCCTCGATCCAGGTATATGCGCTTGGCTCGTGTAATGGATGGAATTGGGAGCCCCAGGCTTGCCGCACGTCGACGGGACCGCGGCATGACGTGCGCGGTGCCGTCTGGAGGACTGCAACAGGTGCTGAGTCTCCCTAGCTGGCGCGCGACTAGGCCTGACTGGATAGGCTGTCACATGGGCCGGCAAATGGCAGACCCAAGTCATTTGGCCGGAGGGGGAACTGCCAATTAACAGGTTGAATGGGAGCACCTTAAACGTCCATGCCAAGTCAATACAGGATCTGTATCAACACTATTAACACTACTTACCACAGTGTATGTTCGGACAATTCCAGGTCCTTCCTCACTTTGAAGTTCGATAAAATTTAATTGATGTCTCTTTTTCCATTCCGGCGTGCTCATTATAATAGTCCGATAGGTGGGCTAAGCCGATGTCGCTTCGAAATAATCACAGGTGGGGAGTGTATCGTTATTGATCGGATGCAATCAGTATACCCGGCCACTTCAGATCTAAACTAACAATTGACACAAGTCGCTGGTAGATTCCCTGCGTTTTTGCTGAGGCTATTATGAACACAGATTAATAGAGCCGATTTCACCGGGGGAGATTTCTCCTTGATATTTACACGGGTCTTTATCAAAGCAGGAAAAAAAGAACCAATTGTACTACAGATTTACAACAAATAAAACAATTTTAGGACAGCTTATGTTTGTACCTCGTGATAACGAACAGGTTTATTAAAACGGGTGGGGAAAACTTAAAAAAATCACAGTTACTGACCGACTGAACCCGTAGAGGGTTTTATCCCGGGTGTCTGTCGTATTTAATTACGTTACCGCGACAAACCTCGTTCATTTAAAACGTTCATTGCTGAAGACCCAGCAGGAGAAGCGAATTCACCTGTACAGTTGTTAATAAAAGAAATACGTGTGTGTGTCCCCACGATTATATATGCCCCTTTTCAGTGAATTCTGCAATAAAATTGCTGATGAAAGAAACAGACGCTCAGGTTTGCTACAAAACTGAAATCAAAGCATTAAATCAGTTGGCTTGGCGCAGAACCATAATCTGAAAGAAAACACATCGTAGTCGATAACCTAAGTCTAACTGAACCCAATCCAATCAAAAAACAGATTAATGATAAACCAGAGCCTTGCGCAGATGGAACTAGTCTGCAAGGACTCTCCGATAGAACAAGAAAGACTTTCAAAAAACCAAGGTCTAATAAAGCGGAGGTTACAGTTTGGTGAAGAACAATAAAACTAGTTGGAAACAAATCCTGCATTCAAGAAACTTTTTCAGACGAAAAACATGGTCTAGTTAAACCCACAACCCAGCAATGATCCAGTCTAGTGCCAGTTTACATCCCAGTGAAGAAAGAGACTAGACAGGGACCACACACCATCAATGATCCAGTCTAGTGCCAGTTTACAGCCCAGTGAAGAAAGAGACTAGACAGGGACCACACACCATCAATGATCCAGTCTAGTGCCAGTTTACAGCACAGTGAAGAAAGAGACTAGACAGGGACCACACACCATCAATGATCCAGTCTAGTGCCAGTTTACAGCCCAGTGAAGAAAGAGACTAGACAGGGACCACACACCATCAATGATCCAGTCTAGTGCCAGTTACAGCTCAGTAAAAAAGGAGGCTAGACAGGGACCACACTCCAGTGGTGATCCAGTCTAGTGCCAGTTCATAGCTTAGTAAAGAGAGGAGCCCAGGCAGGGACCAGACCCCAGCAGTGGTCCAGTCTAGTGTCAGTTTACAGCCCAGTGAAAAAGGAGACTAGAAAAAGGAGACACGCCAGCAGTCATAGTCTAGTGCCAGTCTACAGCCGAGTGAAAACAGGAGACTATACAGAGACCACACGTGATAGGAAACCATAACTTCATCACTGGAAAACAACATGGCCTTGGTGTACTGCTGATGGAAAATCAGTCTGATAGAAAACTACATTTGATCAAGAGCCAGAGTTTGGCAGAGAACCATAGGTCTTCAGTGAAGAAGCATCGTTCAAAAGAGAGCAGTGCAAACCTGGTCATTTTGAAAACCACAGGCTGCTTGAAAAAAAAAGTGGAAATGAACATTTTGCCAGAGAAAAGGACAAATCCAGTAGAAAAAGGCAAGACTGAAATTAATTATTCACAGAATTCTAGCGTGCCCTGATAATCAGTATTTTCATCGAATCATAACTAATGTTGCCCGAGGATTGGTCTTTACTTAACGAGCATATTCATATTGGTTTTGACGATTAAATGACAAGGACACCATATGGTTCAGAAGTATATGTGTATACTCAGCTAAAATAAATCTGCAACACGGGCATAGTCAATATACCCAGTGGTTATCAGCAAATGCCCAATTTCACTCACCCACCACCAAACATATGTGTTTTTTTTCTTTTTGCACCTGGGTCAGTCAGCAGGTGCCAGCTCATGATCCCCATTGGACAATGATTTGTGACCTCCTCCAAGAATCCTCGCAGATCTATGAGCCAACAAAGGCCTGATAACATTTGGAGGAAAAGGTTTTTAGCGAACTTTACCTGTATTTGCTCATGGGATCAGAGCTACACGGCATTTTCAGGTAAACATATGGAAAGCCCAGTAATGCCACTTCAAAGGACTTCAAAAGCGCTAAGATTTCAAAGTGAATTTTCCCGGCCCATCAACTTTGGCACAGTATATCCTAAGGGTATCTGAAACATGGGTCTGAAGTGATTTAAAGAATAAAACTCGCTTCACGTTTTAAACAATATATTTGTTTCAAGACCAATACGCCAAGTTTCATGAAGCTTGGCATTCTCTACATGCTTATCTGCCCTTGATGTCCCCTTAGTATATGACCTCATAGTAGTTGTATGTGTTTTTGTGCCGCAGTCAACCATGCTAATCACACACTGAATTAGGATGGGATTAATTTTCTTGCCTTCCAATCGGGCCACCTCCATGCAACGAAATGGATACTTACCATGCAATATGACCATTTCCAACTGAATACGCATTCTAAATCATGCTACAGCCATTTTGAGGAGACGTCTTTTGACCCACTATACAGACTAAAACATTGCTCCTCACACTGGCTAAAATTGCATCCTCAAGTGCCAGTTGCTGTTACTGTAACCATATTTCTGGTTTTATCATCACGGTATATGGCTTGTTTTTCTTCACAGACCTGAAGATTATTCTCTTTATTGAAACACCCCTTTTTAAGGCAATCAATGTTCCTTTTCATAACATACAGGTAATAACAGTATTCAAATTATACGTTCTGGCAGAAACTGAACTAAAATGTTCAGCAATGTTCACCACGGCCGGCTAAGCATGTCCACGACAAAATGTCAAGCTTAACAGTGCACCAGGCCACGTAGCTTCAGGACAGAGTCCGTCTGGAGGCTGTCCGTCTGGTCACGTACTGTTCCACCAGTGTGTCTGTCTGGTCGTACATCCTTCCCGTGGAGTAAGTCAGTCACGTGGGTAGACGACGTTACCCGCCCTGGCCATGGGAACAATCTCCTGTTTGTACTCCAGAGGTAAGTACTGCTCCACTAATGTGTACATCGATCTCCTGTCTGTGGCAAATCCTTGTCTGAAATATCACAATAATTAAGAAGGTTTACAAGTAATTGCTTAATTCTTTCATTCATTCAGTTTTGTTCATAAATAAAACTCACCTGAACCTGTCAAATACTTATGGACAAGCCTAAACAAAACCTCCTAGTTTTGGTAAGGCACTTTGTTTTCCACAGGCATATACGTGACTCTACTTCAAGGGGTCCAGAAATGATAAATCAATAGTTAAAAGCACTCATAGAATATTGCAGATAAACAAATAATGAGACTTGCTTATATCACATGATTAGCAAGCATAATTGGATGTCAGCTCTGAGACAGCTTTTATATCATACACCGGGCTATTAAACTAAATTGGTTTTGCATTGTGAATTTCTACTTGGCAATTTAGATGGCATCTTGAACACACAGAGAGTTAATTACACTTAAAAAAATTTGAGTGATACGATTCACACATCTAAGCTGGGGTAGACTGAACCTGTTTGTTATCAGAACAATTGCCCTGTACCAAGTTCACCAATGTTTATGTCTTTGGTAACAGGTGTTTGTTTTTCAACAGGTAAAATAAAATATTTTCCACTCCTGCTGAAGTGAAATATATCACCTTCTATTTTTTTATGCCTTAGTTCATATTTAAATCATGCATTGCAATGAACGAATTTTCCACTCATAAATGTTTGGTTAATTAAATGATAATTTTTTCATCAATTCTGTTGGACAATGATTATTAAAGTGGTTAACAGCATCTTCAGCAAATAAGAAAATGTAAACAAAGAAGAAAAATAAATCAATTTGTCTTCACGATCATTCACAACACTCATATGTACACAGTTTCCATCACAACTGTATTGTGTATACATTTTTAAGAAACATCTGAATTCATACACGGAGATCAGTTTATATTTTTCCACGTCAAGATGCACACAGATGGCTCGGTGAATACTGTGCATGTAGACTGTCAGTTCATCGGTGCAAATGGCTGAAGTGTATTCCTGGACTTGTGTGAGCCCTCGGCGATTACCTCTTCATCAGCAACTCCACATCCGCCTCTGTGACGGTCACTCTGCCCGCGTGTTCTGCAAACGCTCCCAGGTCACTGGTCAGGTGGATCCAGTACTTGTCAGTACTACAACAGCCACCACAACAAATCACAAGGTTACCAGACTCACAAAACTTACCAGAAATTTAGGACCAGCAGATTTTGTCTCATAAAATGTGGTCAAGGCCATAAAATTTCATGAAAAACCAAAACGCATCAAAAAATCACATCGCACATATGTAAAGAAAGTCGTATAACTCTTATGAGACAAACACTGCATGATATCAGCTAGACTGCATGATATCAGCTAGACTAATTTAGTCACCAACAAATGACAGGGGGTGGGGAATGGCTGTTACACCACCCCCCACCACCCCACCCCCAACTCAATTTAATAAAGAGGGCCAGGTAGTAATAAGCTGAAAGACACTCAAAATCTGAGGCTGAATGACATGACTGGCCAACACATGCAAAATTGTTTCAAGAACACGGCTTCTGATAGAATAATGACAAGATGGATACAGCATGTCTGGTATTTGACATTTATAATCATGATATTTATTCATTTGATTATTGTTCAAGCCTACAGTCGAAAACTGTCCACTTATATAATGGCTGTCAGTTTTATAAGGGTGGAGGAAACTGGAGTGCTCTGGGAAAATAGTCAATGAAGCTAAGAAGGTAACCAGCCAACCAACTTCTGCTTATTGTCACCAAGGCAACGCCAGCAAAAAGGCTGGGAAATCTACAAAATCCCTGTCCCGTGTCAGGATTGAGTGCAATTATAAGATGCAGACACGCGCAAACACATTATTCTGCAGTCAGTAAAGCAATGAAAATCTCACATCGTTTCAACTTCATTCATGACATCTTTGGTAACGTTGGCCTTCAAGAAATGAGAGAAAATTCCTTTGGTCAGACTTGTTGGCATTCGCAGTTTGTTGCTCGTTTGGAGTTTTTTCTCGGGTCTGCAGAATAGAGAACAAAGACATCAATAGCTGCTTTTTAGTTTGTAATATTGAGATAAACATGGTAGATACATATGTATTTTACAGAAGTCATTAAATCTGAAACAATAAAGAGATGATAAGGCATACAGAAAGGATGACAAAGATAAACATGGGACTACAGTTACAGAAATCAAAACATATTGGAAAATTTAAAAAAAAAAAAAAAGCTCAAAAAAGTAAATGTCAGTTTTTCAATTTGTCAGAGTTTGTATTAAATTCTTGCAAAAGCTTTTGGAGACTTTTTTGTCACCTTTTGCCACAGATGGGATTAGTGCTTATTTCAGCTGGCTTATATTAACAGCAAATACCACTGATTATCAACTGACATTGTCAAGGCTGGGGTTGAACAAGGATTTCAGATGCAGCGGTTTGGGGAGGTGGCAACTTATCACTCAACTTAACATCTGAGACAGTCAGTACAGATCCTACACAAGAGATTTTCAGCAAAACATCCATATTCACAAATCAGACCCAATTCTTAAAATTCAAATTCCACTGTATTTAAAAAAAAAAAAAAAAGAATGTGTATACATACAGTATATATACGTAGCATATACCTTTCTTTGCGTTTTGTTGTTTTCTTTTTGCCCGTGACCACAGGTTTGGGTGTAGAGGTCATGTTTCTGGCTAGCCTAGAAACAGGTGTCGGCGTCAGCGTTTTGTCCCGTGTCGTATGCGTCACAGTATTTGGGGTTTTCACCTGCACATATCTCTGGATCCTGGCGATCGAGAACAAATTTAAACACAAAACCAGCTTACTGGGCTGCCTCTCAGTGATCTGACTTGGCCTGAGCACAAACTCACACTTACCTATTTATCAGGAGAGGCAACAACACCACATAAGTCTGCTTGCTTATTTAGTTGATTGAGTTATAAGGTTGAGTATCAAAAGGTTTTCACTGAAAGGGGTTAAGTTTATGGGTGGAGGAAACCCTAGTGCCCATTGGTTTTCACTGACAGGGGTTAAGATTACGGGTGGAGGAAACCAGGGTGCCTAAAAGGTTTTCACTGACAGGGTTTAAGTTTATGAGTGGAGGAAACCAGAGTGCCCAAAATAACCTCCATAAATTTTATTTATTTGATTTCTGTACACAATACCAGAAAATTTAGCTGCATTGAATTCTATCTGAAGTCATCTTCAGAATTTTAATTGGATAACTCATTAATATAATATTATCAGAATTACCACCCATAAAACAAAATGCTATGTCTTTCAGCACATTCAAAGACCACAACTGAAGTTTAAGTACAAAGGTTCATGCCAAGGTTAACAGGTACTATAAAATACTGTGGTCATGAGAAGGTCTTCCATCAACCCGCGGATGGTCATGGGTTTCCTCCACGCTCTGTTCGGTTTCCTCCCATCATAATGCTGGTCGCCATCGTATACATGTAAGCGATATATTCGTGAGCATAGCATAAAACACCAATCAAATGAATAAATAAATGCTGTGGTAGCTTATATATATATCTATCCGTCTATTTCAAACATACTGCGATGATATTACATACATGTATTATTTAATATCGAAAAATCAAGTACTTTCAAGAACGGTTGCCTATATTAACTCCTGTTTTATCTCGAGAATTTCCTTGGTCCTATTCTTTCAACAAAATTGAACTACTTCTGAGATTTGAAGAACCAGTGAGAAATGTATATAATATACAAAACATTTATATTTAAAGATGAAAATAAAGCCATATCCAAACAGCTTAACATTTTACATATTCACACTTTTATTGGCAATGGCATTTTCCACCTGATCTATTGTCAGTTAATGGTGAGTTCCTTGGGGCCAGTGGTAGCTTTACTGCAGCTAGATAAACCATTACATTAGCTAATGGACGCATGCAAACCAGACGAAGCCTTGAAGGTACCATGAACTCTCTTTACTGGGTGGTGCCACGGGTGCCTTAACACTGCAATCTGGGATTGCACCACAATGACACGCAGTCAGCCGGCATAAAGGAAGACCACATGTTCTCTGCAGGAGGGTTTGTTCGCAGCGTTAGTGTAGATCAGTGATTATTGCATTTTACCTAAAACTTCATCCATGACGACCGTAATTCTTCAACCTTTACGCATGTTTGCAAGGTGTTTATCCTAGTATATTCTGAAGGCACTTTTCTGTGTTAACTGATAAAGTAATACATTTTTGTGCAGCCCTAACATTGGCCAATCTACCCAGTGTAGTTTTGTCCCCAAAATCAAATCAAAAATGTGCATAAATTGCACAGAAAGTTGCTCTTTCATATATGAAAAGGTTGAGGAAATAGGTTAGGCTATGTTTAAAAAGTCTTCTGTTGGAGGTAACCCAACCCTATCATATAAAATAGCATAGTTTAGAATGGAAGTTTTCTTTTATTCTGGCTTACAAAACAAAAAGGGATTTTCAAGAAATTATCATTGGGAGAAAAATAAAAAAAGGGTATGTCATCAAAATTTCAGTAAACATTTTTTGGTAGGGCACTTTAATGGAGTGTGGTCAGTTGATTACTGTCAACATAACTGTACTCACGGCCCTGTGAAGTTAACGGTATTTCTTGATTCTGAGATAATCAGAAGGATATTTTGGGTTTGTTTTGAAGGAGTCTGAAGAGCAAGATTTTATAACCTTTATTTGCCTAAAGTTTTAAGTTTCCGCGCAACTGGTTATATATTTTCCAAGAAGGCACTTTCTTTGTCTTTGTGTGCAAAAACTTTTTTCTTAAGCATTCTGTAATACATGTAATGATATCAGTTCCACTAAATCTGTCAAGCTGAAAGCAGCACCAATGGCAGTTTGACTGTGAAATGTGGTTGGTCATGTCAAAAAGATATAACCTTCAAATAACCTGAACGATTGCTCACAACAAAAAGAACAGGCTGTATTACAGGAATACACATATATGTAGGGCACAATTTAAAGTAAGTGCCTTTGAAAAGTTTTCCTAACGGAGCATTCTGTGTTAAAAGCTACTGATTTGAAAGCTCTAAAATGTTAATTCCCGCACATGCAATATGTGCTTGACCAAAGCTCAAGGGGAGATAATTCTGAACAAGCACAATTACACAGGGTCACACTTTAGCAGCAATCCACAGGAAATCCTGCATATCTGGGACTGCTGTCAGAGAACATTATATGGAAATTTCCTGCCATAACTGACAATGTCTGATTTTGATTCAACATCATGGATAGCAAGAAAGTGTATTCACAGAGATCTTCTTGTGACAGAGTCAGACAAAAATGGCTTCAGGTCAGGAATAAGAGAAGATGACAAGATATATTTAGGACATCAACAAATCACTACAATTTCATTGCTCTTTTTTAAGGCAAGATCTCCTCTAATGTAAATGAAAAGGCACCTATGAAAACAGGACAAATCGTCACTTTATTGTGTGCATGTGAGCTAAACACTGTGCACAGAAATGGATCAAGGGAGATAATTTGTGAGACAAAATAGTTGTTTAAACTTCATTAGCTTTTTTGATGGAAAAAAAAGAACATCGCTGTGTCACACTCTGTTCAATTTTGTAATAAATTAACAACGGGAGAATATAACCTTCAATTTTATTGCAACAAGTTTAGTTTCATTATGTATTTATGTTCAAACTATCAATCTGATTTTGGTGCATGTGAGAAGTGAGTTACAACATAGGTATGTGAAGCCTTCGCAGCTGAAACATGGATCAGTCAAATGATATTCAGTGTAGCTGTAGATTTTAGTCTTTATCAATCAAAAAACGTCAAAAAATCATTTTCAGGTTTTTTCTTAAGAGTTTGTGAAACCTTGGTGACCTGTGCTGAAAATTTTTTAGCGGCAACTTGGCAGCTCAATAGACCTTTCCAAACTGTCAATGAAGAACACAAATTTGACCAATCACAATCATCAATGATGTCGCAAGTAGGTGTCCCACAAAATGGTTACAAACGTTCAATCTTTGTGTTACGTCGTGACATCACAATAGGGGAGTTTTGAGTTCAAACTCTTTTATCGCTAAAGGTGAGAAAAGTCCCACTGTACCACGTGACATGAAAAAAAGTTATACCTCCTGAACACAGTGAGGCAGGAGATCAGTAAAGTAAAGTCAATACATGTTGCCTAGCATTTTTGACAAGTCACATGATACAGTAGGAGTCTTTTTACCTTTAGCAACAGAAGAGTTTGCAATCAAGACTCCCCTATTGCTTTCAACTAGAATGGGATGAAAAGTGACGGCACCGGAAGGGGTGACCACAGGCCACTCACTTTGAGAGGCATCCGCATGTGAAAAGACACCATATCCTATAACAAGGCTGTCATGGCCAATATGTGCTTGTCCACTCGTATCACCACGGCCAGGTTTATGGGTGGTTACAGTAAACAGCTCTGAATTGCTCTTCTCATTGTACTTGATAACCATCCAGGCTTAAGGCTGAAGCGGAACTAATCTGCTGTCATGAGAACTACACTACAGGACCAGACACCAGCTATATTATCATCAACCTTGTATGTAGAAATTGAATTCTCTAACATATAATTGCAGAGAAGGTTTGTTTAAAGATCTTTGTTAATCCTGTGATAATTCTGTGCACATTACCTGTGAGATGGGGTTGATTCTTCCCCTGAGTTTTCATCAGAGGCAGCAGAAAGGTCATCCACTGCAGGCGAGTCCACAGGTCTGGTATTCACATCGGCTCCTGCTGGGGAATCCCCAGGCTGTGATGGGGAATCCCCCAGGTCATGTTGTACAACCTAGAGCCAGACAGGAACAACATCTGCTATCATAACACAATCATCAGACTTGTTTGCAAACATAGAGTGATGGTGAACTGAAATATATGTAAGAACTCAACAATGTCTGGTGCAAGATACGTAACAAATCTAGCAATATAGTGTTGCATGAAGTGTGTGCGCCAAACCTTAAGAAAATATGCACCTACTTATCTTAATACATTTTTCTCTTCACCTTCCACACTGCCAAACTGTATATTTATATGTCCAAATTAGAACTAAAATGTACCACTGCATGGTCAGCCTGTTTGCCAATCACAAATGCAATGGTCATAGCATGAAAGATTTATGTTTGTTTCATAGCCATATCTAGGAAAAAACTGTACGTTCTAACCCCAAGCTTCATAAATACAGCGTGACCGTGCGTTACTAAATTTTCTAAAATGCAACTCTCAATGTTGTTCATTGGGTGTACAAGTATGTGAATGACACATATTTGTATGATGGCTTAACTTTTTATGGGTAACCCATCCTATTTGTGTTCAATTCACTTGTTAGTTTTAAAACAGCTGGAATAGTTTGTCCGCCTAACAGTTTGGGGGCCCAAATGTTTTCCTGAAGTAAAATTGCTCTAGATATGTCCCTCCATTTATTTATTTGATTGGTGTGTATGTATGCTTGGGTTAAATACCGTACTCAACAATTTTCAGGTTTTATGATGATGCTGAGTTAATACACGGTACATATGCTTTGTCTTCTTGTCGTAGGGCAAGTCCCTGCTGCCAAAGTGCTGCCTCCACTGGAACATCATCAAGGAGACACCAGACATGACATCCCACCCACTCACATCATACTGACACTGGGCCGACCAGTCCTGTTTCCTTGCTCTAACCTCTCATAGCTGAGTGCCAGGCGAGATTTATTTCATTGGTGTTTTATGCTCTAGCCTACTCAAGAATATTTCCATTCTGCGATAGCAGCCTCTACATGTATGCATTGAACAGGTAGACCTAATTGTAAATATAGGGAAAGCGGACAACTTTTGTTCATATCCAGATTTTGTACCCTCCCATACAAATTTATAACACACTGTACCATACCTGTAGCTCACGTTCCTCACTGATCACTGTTGTGGTCTCCTTAGCTGGTGACCTTCCTCGCTTTGAAGTGTTCACACCCTGGGGATTCACACCCTGGGTATTTATCGTGTTTCTATCAGCGCGGTGGTCCTCATGGGCATCAGCACTCTCATCACCATCGTCAGTATCTTGTTCTTTACTTTCTTCAATATCGTTATCGTCCCCAGTCATTTTGTTTTCATCTTCTTCGACAATCTCCCCATCATCAGCTTTGTCTTCATCTCCAGCAGTGTCATTCTCACCACAATCACCTTTGTCTTTGTCTTCCACAGTGTCATTATCACCGTCAGCAACTTGTCTGTCGCCTTCCTCAACATCATCATCACCGTTTTCACCTTCTTCAATGTCATTTTCACCTTCCACATTTCCACCATCCGTATCATCGCTGTCATCATTAATGTGTACATCCATGTTTTCCTCCTTGCTCATCTCTGTTGCAGAAGCTGTTTCAGCAATGTTGGCAACAGCCACAGAGTCTTCTCTTTCTTCCACGGATTTCACGCCTTTCTCTACATCATCTGTCAAATATCCGCTGTGATTTTGTGTGTCGGTGTTACTTGACTGAGTCTCACGCCCACGGGCCTCATCCCCACCCTCAGACTCGGCCATACTGTCCCCAGTGTCTCTCTGTTCTCCCTGCTTATCGCTGTGTTCACTAACAGACAACTCTGCCCGCTCTCCCACACCTGACACTTGCAGATGGTCTCTCCCTTCTGTTTCCTCCTCAGACACTGTGGGTTCTGCATAGGAGAGGTCCTGCGAAGCTGGCTGACCGCTACGTCGCGGTGACTTCCACCTTGCTTCGCCACCTTGGCTACTCCTGGCTGAGGCACGGCTCAGAGGTATATGACTGCCCGAGCCACTGACCATGGTGGGCTCCCACTGATTATCAGCACTGTCACTCCCCGTTGACCCTCGGTCCGTGCCCCAGCTACCACTACTACGCAGTGATTTCCGCCTCTCCGTGTGACTGCCCCATGACTTGTGAGAGTCAGCTCTTGGAGTTGACGTCCTTCGTGCCTTACCTCTGGGTGTCAGTGACTCGGTGCCCTGCACAGACCCACCCCTCGGCGCCCTACCCTGGCCCTGCTCTCTTTCAGGGGCTGTGTGGGGCTGTGATTCAGGGACGACATCTCTACCCTCGTCCTCTCCCTCAGCTATACTCCCCAGGGTGAAGTCAAACTGAACTGTAAACGAGAACCCATTACACCGCATACCGTATCATTACTATCAGAATACAATAAAACTTACAGTAATCGCAGAGATTGAACATACATGTACTTCATTGCACACGTAAGGAAATCCTTAAGAATATGTTCCGTGGACGTAACCTGACCAACCCTCCACAAAAAGGGTCTTACTCAAACGCTTTTATTGCTATACTGATAAAAGTTTTGTTGTTTTTTTTTTATAATTTTTCTCTCCATGTTAAAATTCCTAGCCAGAACTGAAAAAAAAAGAATTCCCTTCCAGTCAACCATATTATTTCTCATAGGGTCAGGTTACATCCAACAAACATAAGGATGGCCTAAACCATCAATCAAGTAAATACATGTAAACACACACAAGTGAAATACAGACAAATGACCTAAACTTCTGTCCAAGATTACATTACTAATATTTGGCTTACTGTGACAACTACGTTGATCCAAGTATTAAAAATACTGTGAAATACACTTAAAACCCATAGGCCTTAAGCAATGTACAATGTAATGAATAGATATAAATTTCAAGAGATATTTTGTACCAGTATAAGACCAGCCATTCATAAAATTTAACTTAAATGATTGTAATGACCTTGGAAAGGTCAAGGTCGCCAAAAACCAATAGGGTTCTTACTCAAGCCAGATTGTAGGTGCGGTATAAGTTTGGTGATCTTGCAACAAACTCTTCAAGAGACACTGCATTTACAAGCCTTTCCTAAAATTTAACTCAATAACCCCAACGACATTAAAGGAAAATGTCAAGGTCGCTGAAAATCAATATGGTTCTTCGTCATGCCAATATGTAACTTGTGATACCTCGTTTTAGAGATGAGCGTTTAAAAGAATGTAACTAAAATGACCCCAATGACCTGGAAGAAAAAGGTCAAGGTTACTGATAATCAACAGGGTTTTTTCTCATGTAAAACTGAATGTATTACACTTTGGCATCAGGAAGTGTGGTGTAAGTTTGGTAAACTTGGGATAAAATGCTCTAGAGATAGCACATGGGTGGGCGGACGGATGGCCCAGTGACCCCTGTGACCACACCTAGTCGTGTGACTTACCATTCTGCTGAGGAACATACGAGGAGTTCATCATCCTGGGAGAGCGTCTGGGTCTCTGATGGGCTGTTATATTTAATGGGCTGAAACACACAAACATCTCACACGATGACAACCAACAGTCAAGTGCACATTTTTCTTTACATCTTTGCCTCAATCTGTTCAGTCTAATTTTTTCTGATTATTATTGTTATTTTAAAGAACCCACCATTTGTAAATAAAGTGCATATCATCTAAAAGGTCATCACTTGATGATTCCGAGTATGCCTTTTTTTTTAATCTTTCTTAAAGCGGTACCTTGAATAAAATGAAAATGAAGACTGGGGTATTTGGACAATAGTGAACAAAGTAGTGTCGTTGATTCTTTTCAGTTGCTAAAAATTCTCTGACTATTATATTTCTATGCTCAAGAAGTGGAAGTCTCTAATTCCAAGAGTTTTCTCCGTAAAGGCACAAGGCAGAGAACAAACCATGAGTGATTTCACAGTCTGGAATCACCACAATAATTTGGATCTAGACAAAAACACATGTTATGTCTTTGTAACAAATGTTCACCATCTCAGATCAATGAAGTGTCCCATGACGATGTCCTTGCTGATTCAACATTTTTAACATTCTTCGGGGACTCAGTGTCATCTCACTGACCTCATAAAGGGACAGACAACCAATACTGATTGGCGGACTTTGAAGACCCTTTCGGACTTTGGTCACACTTCAATAAATCCACCATACACTAACCTAACATTTATCATAACCTAGATACATTCTGCAATTATGTATCTGTCAGGAAAAAAAAACAATCAGTAATGATTCTGTCTCCCTATAGAAGTTCTGAAGAGCTTGTCTTACCTATCCTCTACCATGAGGAGTGGCTCTGGGGGTATCGGGGGCAGGGTGTGGCCATCGCTCTCTCTCTGGCTCTGTACAGGGGTCTCTTCCACAGCTAAAACAAAACGCGCCCAGTCATAAAGTCGTAGTCAAAGCTGTCTGCTTCTTGTGGCTACACTCATGCAGATAATCAAAGAGTGTTATCCAGGAATGTGTGACGAGTTTTTCATTTTATTTTTCAGAAGCATTAATCAAATGACTTTTGAACAAAAGAACAAATTATTATCAAGAAAAAAATGAACAACCTGAAGCCTGAAAATTTGCAAACATCCTATTTCAGTGAGTGCTTTTAGAGTTAATCAGTTTGAAAGTGCAAAACCGTCAAAACTTTAATCCCTCTACAGAAATCAACCTGTTTTACTCTTTTCTCTGAATTTTAATTTCTTTGGAAATGTCTAAGGGATAAATGAAAATTGCATATAATCCAGAGTCCTTCATACAATCACAAAAATTGTTATCTATTTACATGTACATATTATACCTATCTCCTTGATTGCGGTTAACCTTTTATTTATTTGATTGTTGTTTTACGCTGTACTCGAGAATATTTCACGTATGGTGGGGGGAACTAGGCACAGCCCAGGGGGAGACCCACAACCACCACTAGGATGCCAGCAGACCTTTTCACGTATGAGCAGAGAGGAAGCCAGCATGAGCTGGACTTGAACTAATAGCAACTGCATTGGTAAAAGGCTCCTGGGTCATTGCACGGCACTAGTGTGCCAACCCCTACAGAAACTTTGTTTTGATCAAGTTATGACAAAGTCTCCTTGTAATCAGAAAGCCATTACACGTAGTTTTGCATTATAGTGCTTTGCTGCAGCATCTTGTGACATGAAGCCAATTTCATTTACAGAATATATGGTACAACAGTGTGAGCAGCAGGTTGACCAGACATGAGGTGAAACCTAGTGAATGTCTTCACAAAACATTATACACTTCACTGGATCAAGAAGTTTGATACACCAAAGACAAATGACAAACAATGTTACATGTACATGTATGTTCAACAGAAGTCTGTTGACCTTGGCCCCATTAGTAAATAATGGCCAGGCCTAAATCTTGCGGAATTTCATACACAATCATAAATACTTATCCTGTCAAACAGTGATCATGCGTCACACAATCTTGCCCATCTTGTCAAATACTCACCCTGTCTCAGAAAGCCTGCAATGATTGTTTTAGGTGTCAGGTTTTTGCCCGGCGTCTCTATGACAGGTGCCTGAATTCTGGCAGATCTGCGTCTCTGAGACGACAGAACGGTGTAACTACCCACACTTCCTCTAACCTCTTCTATCCGTCTGCGTTTTCGGGTTTCAGGTTTTGCAGTCTCATGGGATTCCAGAAATTTCTGAATCTACAACATAATTTGGAACTGACACATCACAGCAAAGGAGATGTAATGTAATGCATGCAATGACAACAAATTATGGACTTCTCAATGATTACATGCATGAAGATAGGCACACATCATTTAAGAGATACAAAAAACACAACTTGAAAACAAACAAAAGGAAACCAGATAAATGTCAAAAGCATATAAAGTAATGCACTGATAAGTACATTTACACATACACTGTAATTTGTACACAAGACCAAACTGAAGACAAGTGTTTCACAGCACATTTAAGTGATTATGCCCAGTATACAACAGTCCATGATACCATGTAGTATAGATGTTTTGATAATCGCAGGCAAATAACTTTATTCGCAAACTTTGCCTTTGAATTGAGCACATCAACAACTGTCTCTGTTTCCTGATGCCGGCCTTACCGCACTTCTGGGGGTCACGTCTGAGAAGGAACTGCGCCGCTTGTTCCGTCTTAAGGTTGAAGGTTCAGGTACAGGATCTTCAGACACAGGTTTAGGGCTTTGTCCTAAGGAAGATTGTCGCAGCGATCGTCGGCGGTCGGTTGAGACGGCATTCTGGGTAACTTTGGCCTCCAGAAGATCTTTGATTAGTGAACGAGGTGTAACTGTTGAGTCATCTGCCATGTTAACTGTCCTTATAAGTGTCCTAAAATATACCAGGGAAAAATGCCAAAGACTAGGTACTATACCATTAAAGTGGTTGAAGAGTGGTGAAACAAGACCTTACAGTCAATAATTTAGAGTCAGAACACAGTTAAGAGATATTGTTTCGAAAGTCTTAATCCCTCTAGAGGGCTCGGTCTAAGTGGCTATTCCTACTCTTTTCTGTATACTTTTCTATATTCGAAACTGCGGGCATCCGGGAAATAACAGTTTTATTTGTGGCAACACCCTTTCCTTGCACAGACACAGCAGTGAAAACATTGTAAAAATAATACTGAAGTTAATACAGAACTCTGCTTCACTGCCTCAGAAGTCCCAAACTAGGTTTCGTTCATAATTTACATATGCTATGCAGATTGTTTTGTAGTAAGACATACTGTAATTTCTCGTTATTATCAGCCGTAGTCCTCAGAATATTGTTCAGTGCTGTTCATTTTCCTACCCCTTCCCATGTTATCTTTCACCTTGTCGTATGCTTGCTGCTGCCTCAAGCGGGCAAAGTGTCCGGATGTCCGCAGTCTTGAATAGGGCCTACTGAGAAAGGACTTGTTGGAGTCAGGTTGAAACGGTGTAAGGTTTACCATTGATTGCCTACGTGGTTATGATACTCTGTCAGGACAGTACAAAGAAAGGAATCGAAATAGCCACTTCGGCCTACTAAATGGACTGACATTTGATTAGAACTCCAGCATGCCTTCATGTTATCATCATATCTACTGTAAGTCAGAAAAGCCAGTCTGAAAATTCGCACTAAAATTTGACAAGCCTACTCTGTGTCTGAGCGAGTTCAATCCATACATACATGTATTCCCCCTGGCAAACATATGATAGTACGGACATAACTTTACATTCACTCTTAGGATGCTGAAAATTCATTCGAGTGATAAATTTAAGGCCAAAATTGTTTTGAATCATGCTCCCTGAACGACTGATGAGTATTTCCGAAATAAAATATGCACAACAACAACAACACCATGATACCAACGGTGTTAAGCAGTTCACCATTGAATTCATTCTGATCGTGCGGTTTCACTAGAAATCATACAGCTTATCCGTAAAGTACGTTCCACATACAGATGTCAGTCACACTCACCGTCTTCCTTTCACCAGTATTAGACACATCAAAAGCACGACATTTCCATGACGATTTCAAGGAGAGCGCCAAATCAATGGGCTCTATAAATTGTTAACCTATCAAAAGCCAATAGTGCTTATCCACAAAACGAAACGGACTTTAATTTCGCATTTGAAAAGATCCTTGTGTGATCAGTAGACAGATGTAAAGGTCTTTAAGAAGGCATTGTCTAAGTAAACATCCATCACCCTGCTGTTTGGGGGAGAGAAAAAAATACGCTTAGATTGCCAAACCACTTGGAGAACACTTGTTGGGCGTTCAGGCCTGTAAAACAAACCCGCTTCATTCAGGGGTGACAAACTCAAGGCTGTCTTATTGGAGAAGTTGGGAGCCTCCTTGGCCGGGGAGGGGCGGGTGGCTGGGTAGCGACCTAGCGTAGCGTAATGACCCAGGGGCCTTTCGCCAATTCGGTCGACCGTGAGATTAAGTCCATCTCAGGCATGCTTTCTCTGCGGCCTAAGGTGGTAAAGTGTGCCAGCAAAACTGCGCATGATCGTGGGTTTCCCCCAGGCTCGATCTGCCCAGTTTCCTCCCATAGTAAGGCTGACCGCTGTCGTATAAGTGAAACATTCTGGTGTAGGCCTACAGCGTATTCAGCGTAAAACACCGGTAAAATAAAGTAAATAAGCCTAAAATAGTGAAATTGTGTTACGGTATTGATGTATTCATTTGAAAACAGGTAAATCCATAAACTAGAGTTTGTGAGTTCGAAACCAGCATCCAGCTAGTTTGAATGGGATCTTGGGTCATGCTCGGGATTTTTCAGATTTATTCCGTGAATGTATACTCCAGTGGTTCAATTACTCTACATATTCCTCTTTTCCTCTACAAATAAACCCGACTGTCGCCACAGAAGAGAATACCGCCAATATAACGACGTTTAAATAATGTAAAACAATCAGATAGATGGATATCTGTCATTGATCCACTTATTCATGCCTGACGATCGTATCGGCTAAGGTGTAGTTTTGATGACAATGCAGGCCAACTGCTTTTCATTCAACGTTACGTGTAATTAATTCATGCCATTTAGCGCGGTGTAGGCTACATGTATCATATTAATTATACATGTCCAGGCTTTAATGTGGACCACTTATCGAAGTCATCTGCCACCTAATATATAGGGTACTAATATGCTAGATCCAGCACATACAGCCTGCAGAACATCATAAGACCTATAACACTATTTACCAGTTGCACGGGGACGGAGCGAGGTTGAATGGTTACTTGTAGGTGCTCGCCTTTCAATCGCACGACAACGGTGCAGGTTCAAACCCGACCTTGGACATGTATAACAATATTTACACAGTATGTTAGTCCTAGGCCTACCTGTCATTTAGATCTGATAGCAACTTGTCGATGCTCGTGGGTTTTCTCAGGACTCTGCCAGGTTGCTCTCTACCACATAACTAGTCGCGGTCGTATAAGTGAGATGTTCTAAGGTACTGTGTGGCGTAAAATACGAATAAACAATAAATTTACACGTTGTGCAAGAAATCCAGGAATCGGTTTACCAGGCATCCGAACTCTATCACCCTTAGCAATAGTACTGATGACAGCTAGGTCCCTCTACCTCCATGCCCATGGCTCTGTATCATGTGGACTGGGGCTCCATGCCTGGTGTCCTCAGAAAGTCGTTCCAGCAAGTTGCTTGTTAGACAACGACGACACAGTCGGTTTGGGTTAGGTAATAAATCATCTTGTAAACATCGTGCTTGCTTTTCATTAGCAAAGGACACAAAGAGATGCTGCTTCCAACACGGCCCTTGTATCCCTTCACCCACCCCCCACCCGACACCATCTTCCATCAATCACAAATTACGTGCGTACGGGTATCTGTAGGTCAGGTGGGAAAGTTCATCAGTAACTTGCCAAAAGCGCGGGTTCACCGCCATCGAATAACTGAAAAACCTTGTGGTGTTAAGCAACAAGCAAAAAAAAAAAAAAAAAAAAAAAAAAATAGATGGTCAGTTTTGTTTACAGGTTACATATCTGGATCTCAACTATTAACTGATGATGGCATGGTTCACACCGTAATATAGAACACTATAATACAGCATATGCACATCGTATCCGAAGTTACATTCACATTGGTTTATATGCAAATGAATTGTAGGAAATCTGGATTATGCTGGCCTACCCCAAGCCAGGTATGTCACACCTTCGCATGAATTTGCAGGAATGTATATAAATAAATTTTGGCGTATTTTAGATTGGACATATGTTCCCTTTAGTTTTCCAGGCTAGTAAGAACGCGTAAATCCACTGTAATCACCTGCTGGCAGAGAGCGTTTCTGCACTGTCTACCAGTGATATTACTTGAGGTATTCGGAATTGAGGAAACAGGGTATACATGCATGTACAAACGCAACCGTTGTGTCTGGGCTGTGACGTAATTGTTCCAAGCGCGAATCACTCTGGAAAAATGGTCTGGAAATACGTTGCGGTGTTGTTCACACGTGCACTTGCTATAATTAAAATATATAACATTAAAACCGTGTCCTGTCCCTATGTTATTACCGTCACACTGACAGTCAACTCAGAAGATTTACGTCACAGTTTATAAACAGCGGATATCTCCTAAGCTTAAAAGCATGGGCACTCCCCGGTCGGCAGCATAGTATTCCAGACTTCAAACGAAGATACTTCAGCAACGAATTCATACAATTTCAAACAGGGTTTTACACTGAAGAGAGAATTTTAGAATTGTTTTTAATGAACAGTGCCTCAGTCATGAGCTGTCTTTTACTTTAAGACATCAAGACATGTAACCAGTAAACCATTATGGTATACAATGTGTGGTCAAACAATACACTCAATGGCATACAATGTGTGGTCAAACAACACACTCAATGGCATACAATGTGTGGTCAAACAACACACTCAATGGCATACAATGTGTGGTCAAACAACACACTCAATGGCATACAATGTAAGGTCAAACAACACACTCAATGGCATACAATGTGTGGTCAAACAACACACTCAATGGCATACAATGTGTGGTCAAACAACACACTCAATGGCATACAATGTGTGGTCAAACAACACACTCAATGGCATACAATGTGTGGTCAAACAATACACTCAATGGCATACAATGTGTGGTCAAACAACACACTCAATGGCATACAATGTGTGGTCAAACAACACACTCAATGGCATACAATGTGTGGTCAAACAATACACTCAATGGCATACAATGTGTGGTCAAACAACACACTCAATGGCATACAATGTGTGGTCAAACAACACACTCAATGGCATACAATGTGTGGTCAAACAACACACTCAATGGCATACAATGTGTGGTCAAACAATACACTCAATGGCATACAATGTGTGGTCAAACAACACACTCAATAGCATACAATGTGTGGTCAAACAACACACTCAATGGCATACAATGTGTGGTCAAACAACACACTCAATGGCATACAATGTGTGGTCAAACAACACACTCAATGGCATACAATGTGTGGTCAAGCAATATTTACAGAGACGAAAACACTGACTGAGTTCGGTCACCATCACCCATAAAAATGACTACAGAAAGTAAGTAAAACTTCGTTTAAGAAAGAACGAAAACCAGAAAGACAAAAAAGAAAAAAACATATATAAAACATAAACATATATATATAAATCGCCCACGTAAGGAAAATCGAACGGGCCGCCATGCTTTCCTTTCTCACCGATAAGGGCGAGATATTTCTACCACCGGAGGAGGTATCTGCTTTCCCACGTTCCTGGTTCAAAATTTTGCATGTAGAAGTATCGTTAAATCAGCTGTTTTCTTTCTGATTACAAGACAATTCTGATATACTTCAGAGTCATTTTCAACGGGAATGTGGTAGTGGAATACGCCATAAGCTGGGATTATTCATCACGGTCTCAATCAGTAGGGCTCAATGCATGGTAGTAATAAAGGGGACCGTATACCTCGCACGGCAAAGGAGTGTCTCGCCACCCCACCCCCCCCCTCCCCTCACTGAAGAAGGTAGGGTACATATGACGAGAAGTCGTGTTTCCGGTTTCTTTAAAATGGCGCATCCCATTTCCTCGTAAGAATTCCAGAGTAAAAGGCTATGTACAGAGTTACCAAACACGTCATAAAAATATGTCTATGCCCGTTTAGGTCTATGAAGGCTTCTCTTCTGAAAGAACTTGATTTGTTCTCCTTTTTTTAAAAGGTGATGAGGTTCATTACTTTACTTGAAAGCAGCCCCCATGACAATACCTATGAAGATGTACACAGAAGAGTTGAGGGCTATTAGACCATTGACTACCTGGGAATGCAAAGACTCGAAAAACAGATTGTTAAGCAAGAAGGAAGTTTCCATTCAGGCCGGTTGTAGAGATATGACAGGACAGTCTTCCTCTTTTTAATGGCGATGTGGTCGATCTTAACTAGGATGCAGACAGAAACAGAAACAGGACAGATTTTAAGCACCATACATGCACAGACAACACCGGCAGCATTTTTCTTGGTTATGACTTGAATAATGATGAATCTCGCTAATTCCATTCAGGAACACAGGCAGAGCAGGCACATTGGCCCATTTAAGGGATGAGATTCCAATTCACAAACATGGATACTCATTTTTCTTTCTATACAGTATTGCAGTGTCCGTGTCCACAAATCAATATGTGAGTTCTCACATCAATATCTGAGTCCACACATCAATAATCCAGACATCCATATCTGAGTTCATACATCAATATAAGAGTCCACGCATCAATATCCGAGTCAATATCTGCATGAGTCCACACATTAATGTATCCGAGCCCCCACAGCAATATCTGAATCCATCCATCAATATCTGAGTCCACATATCAATATCTGCATGAGTCCACTCATCAATATCCGAGTTCATTAACATTTGAGTCCACACATTAATATTTGTGTCCATAAGTCTGCGTTTACGGAAGAGTGTCAGGGAGACATGGTGTGTATGATTCGCCATAGATGACAACATTGGTCGCTCTCACGCAATAGTGAGAGATCAAAACAATGGGTGTGTAATTTCTGAGCATAGAGTACCTCTCTGTGCACAATATTAAAAATAATTAATTTAAATAAGTTCCCACGATATTGCCCGCTAGTGCTGATGACTTCATCGTCTTCTTGTTAATGGCAACCTGTCTCAACTGGAACATGGTGCAGGCGTTTATAGCAAGCAGAAGGCTACTGCAACGATCTTAACAGCTGCTTATAACCACCAACGAATGATAACTTGATAAAAATTATCAGGCAAATTCACTGCACAAATTGGGGAATGAACTTCGAATGAAAATGCAGCAAAACAGTGCTGATGTTAATTCACAAACACAGGAATTTATTGTTTTTAGTGATGTCTCGTTGGACACACGTCAAAATCGAAGGGCACAAATTTGTATTGAGAAGCAGGACGACCCAGGAAACACCGTCTGCTCAATGGCTCTATCATGGCACATTTGAAGACACCTAGTGACATATGCTGTGTGGTCATGTAATCTTAAGGGACGAAGACAACAAGTATCATATGGTGTGTAGCATAAGTTCTTGTGCCCCATAAACGTCGATAGGGCGAAATTAATTTACGGCGATCAAGACCAAATTTTCTCGTCCAAGAATAATGTTTGATCTATACGTGCTCATAATCTTGATTCAGCGTTTGCAAGAAATCATGTGCAAGAGCTCATTACGAAAGCTCTTCCCTATAGCGGTATATATGAAGATGTTTACCGAGGAATTCAGAACTATTAGATTATTGATGGAATATGCCAAAAATTTACTGGCGGTATCCTTATACTTAAACGAGTGGAAGGCCTCTAAGAAGACCGGTGTCTGACAGATAATGAACACTGTGATGACCAAAGCTATGGCCAAATTGAACTCTCGCTCTTTCCGGTGAGTTGCCGCGGTAAGGTTCGCTTGGCCCACTGATGTCATCGCCTTCCTCTTGGTGGCGAACTTGCTCAGGTTGTACAGGATACAGGCGTTCAGGACACACAGCAGACAGAGTGGAATGAGGTAGTTCACCAAGCTTGTGGGCCATGCTCGGTACATGCTGTACCACGCCATCTTCCCAATCCACGTGTAGTGGTACCTGTAGCAACCCGGGAAGCCACAAGAAATCACTTCCCTCGTTAAGTAATGTGGAATCCGGAAAACCACGACAAAGATGGCAGTGAAGACTATGGTCCGCCAAGCGTACTGCGGGGAGCGAATTCTGGAGGCGCGGAGCGGGAAACAGATGGAGATAAATCGGTCCACAGTAATGGCGAGACTGAGCCAGACGTTCCAGGTGTATGACGTCGACGACAAGAAATAAAGACACAGGACTGCCGACCCCGTCATCCTGTTCGTGTAGTAAATGTTCCCAGACTTGAGGGTGACGGCCATGTAAGTCTCCATTACGCTGTGAGCCGGCACGAGAACGACAACCAAAATGTCGGAGACAGCCAACATCCGCAGGAACACGAGAAACGTGCTGTTCAGGCTTTGTCGACGGAGAACCATGATGGTCAGAGAGTTCCCGGCGAGACCAAATACTGCGATGATGGGCATCACTATGCCCCAGAGGACGAAACGGAGCCCAGTTATCCTGCGAAAGGGTATCTCCGGGGGAAACAGTCCACAGTCAGTTGACTCGGTTATGTTTGTGATATGTAATTGCGCGCAAGGTCCTGCGCCAATGACGTCAGTGGTGTTGACTTCGTCTCCTGGTATCACAGTGGTGTTCATGGTTGGTCGATTCCTCTTCGCCTGTGTAAGGAGACATGGCAAATTGAACGCTCGGAAAGGGAATGTAATAGATAAATACTGCTGTTGAAATGTTCTTTCAGTGTTTACGCATGTGTGTATAGAATCATAATGCAGATGTGTAAACAGTTAAACTGAAGGATTTAGGCTAGACTAAACAGTTTTTCTTTTATTAGACATATTCCTAAACATATACCAAAGTAACTGTGGAGTTTTGGGGATTTAGCAACGAATGGCGTAAGAACAACCATGCAGGCAGAGCACAAAGCATCCAGGGCATTTTGCCTATTGGTATTTCCCTTTCCTCAATGGACATTTCCCCCTGTGGACATTTGTGCTTTGAAGATTCCCTACTAATGTGAGAGGAGACCGGGCAGAGCACGGGAGAAACCCACGACCATCCGCAAGTTACTGGCAACCCCCTCCCCCCCCCCGTACCACTGGACTTGAACTGACAGCGACTGCATTAATGAGAGAGTCCTGGTTCATTGCGCTGCACCAGCGGGCTCACCACCTTGGCCCCACAAGTATTTTTAATACTTTGAAGATAAACGCTGATTTGTTGAACAATTCTTGTATCGTCTTCTCTCCCATATGTAGCTCAATTAAAACTAATAAAAGATATTACAACGACTTGTACTTAGCTTATCTATTCATCTACGTGTGTGCCAAATTCCATAGCATTATGTTCAGAAATAAGCGAGAAATAAAACCGTTCCACCACACAACCGTCTCAAAAACGGAAAGGTAGAAAATGACAAAAATCTCTGGAGGAGCAGCGCCATTCATTCATTTGCCAATAAATTTTAATCAAGAATTGTTCCCCCTCCAGTCAAAATGTTAATAAATTAATCTATTTATGTTAGAAATTAAAAATTACTACGCTCCATGAAAGCCTTAACTGGTGTTATATCCGGACAGTTCTGAGCTAAACCGGCTGGAATGAATTTGTAATCCCCTCCCCCAATAGCACCCCGGGTGGAGTGATTAACAGTGAAGACTACAAACAATATAACCAAAGTTATTTCAGAAGAGAGGTCCATACAGACCTAAAGCGGTACAGGCATTTTTTTTGACATGCTTGGCAACTCAATAAAACACCTTTTAATCTAGAATCCTGACTTGGCGATGGGATACACCGGTTTAGAGAAACTGAAAACACGATGCCGCGTCATCGTGGGAAGTACGGTCCTCCTTATTTTTACAGCCAAAGCTCACGCAGCGTGGCCTCCCCCTTGACACCTTGGGGAATAACCCCAGATGTATTCCACTACCACTTTCTCGTTGAAAATAGCTTTATAGTGTATAAGAATTGTCTCGTATAATCAGAGGGAACAGAACAGTCCATTCAAGCCTACTTTTACAAGGCGAAATGGTAAACTGGGAACGGGCTGCGTCAGAGGGGAAACAGATGCCATCTCGAGTGGTAGAAATATCTCGCCCTTGATTGGCTAAAATAGAAGGCATGTCGGCTGGTTCGATTTCCCCTTCTTGGGCGTTTTTGCCTACTCTGGAACTGCGATATCTCGGTTATCGCGCATCACAAAAGTAAAAATGACGTTTTTTAAACTATAATTGGGATTCTTTAGGGATATACAATTGGTCTAGTGTTGTCTTTTGTATTAAGGCTATATTGTTCTTGTTAATAGTTACATAATGGTCCACAGTGCCCGCTTGGGCGGCAATATCTCACGATAACAATGACAACACAGTCTAGAAAATGCTTCCAAGTATGGCTGAACCATTCAACCATAATCCATTTGTCAGTTTGTAACAAATAATGAATTTCTACGCTACAATCCGATTCTCACAAAGCGTTAACCTTTTATAAAGCAGTAATCTGAGCTGTGATCAGGTCAAGAGACACTTTCTCAATAAGTAATTAAACTTCTGCTATTCTCCAAAAACCGACTTGTCGTGGTGCACCAAAAATGGAGAATTATCTAAACAAACAAACATTTGGGAGACGAGTCCTTTCCACCTTCTTTAAATATACCGGGATTTTAGTTTGGTTATCTATTATTTATTTATTTATTTGGTTTGTGTTTTACGCCGTACTCACGAATATTTCACTTATACGATGGCGGCATGCAGGTATTATGGTGGGAGGAAACCATCCGCAGGTTGCTTGCAGACCTTATCATGTAAGGCCAGAGAGGAAGCCAGCATAAGCAGGACTTGAACTCACACCGACCGCATTGGTGGGAGGCTCCCGGGTCATTGCGCTAACCGACTGAGCCACGGAGGCCCCAGTTAACTATAAGATTTTAACTATAAATTTTACTGTGACTAATAAATGCGTATGTTTTTCTAAATAAAGAATAAAAAATGAAACAATATTTGAACTTTGAATTGATGTTGTATATACAGTTATATATGCTTGCGAGCTGTGGGTTTGGTATACAGCTTAGAAGAAAAATCTGTTTATTGCCTTGGTAAACAGCTCACCGTAAAGCTGCCACAGCCTCACATTACTCTGGCTTTTATAATACCACAGCTGTTTTAAATTCAGCCTCATTACATGTAAGTATGTCTGAACAAATGAAGTGTCTTATGTGTGATTCTGCTTTTGTAACCCCGTATTCGATGTGTTTTCCTTTCCGAACCGAGCGTTGATTAATCCTGGGATTGGTGTATAAAATGACGTGACGTCACACATGCAACCATGTAGTGAAATATCACCTGGAACTCTTGTCTGTTTGTTCAACTTGGTTAATAAGTTATTTCTCAGCTATACATGTAGATTGCCTCATTAGTATAGGCAGGATATAGTCATTGCCCTCTTCTCGTAGGCTGATTTGCATTGGCACGAGATAGAATTCCTGGTGAGATAAAATTCGAAACATTACCACCATCTTCACAAACCTTTTGCAAACTACTCAGCCATAGGCTTAGGAACTCATTATAAACCTACAGCAAACACATCTTGTCACAAATTAACCGTTTTAAGTATTTACGCGTGCATATGCAGGCAAGTTTTTTAAAATTCTTTTGAATTCATTGGCCATCTGAAAACAAAGAATAAAAATACTATTCTCCTAAAGCAGAGGAAATTAATTTGCCCAGTCCTAACCATTCTTTCAAAATAATGATATCTGAAACAATACTTTCTCATTGGTTAATTGTGCTAACTCAGGGAAAATTGATTTCCCCCCGTTAAAGGGAACCAATAAGCATGCTGTGTCCTTAAGAGCGGCATTTCTGATTGGATGACTCCTAACACAGGGGAAATAATTTCCCCGTGAAAAAATATTTTCAGAAAGTAAATTCTCTTTTTTTGTCATAGAAAAAAAGAGAATGAAAAAACTAAATCTGCTAACTTGGGGCAGATTAAACCCCCCCCCCGCCACCCCCGCGTTAACAGAATGGTTTTTTTATTCCCCTTTTTTCCCCAAAAAATAAGAATTGAAAAACTGTCCCTTCCGCGGTTCCGTGGCACACTGTTGAAGTAAAGAAAGAAATAGATCAAATATTTACGCATTTCTATATAATTCGAATATTGTTCTGTATTGCTCATTTATCTGTTTAGTTGTTAAAAGACTTAGCTTTATACCATTCGGTGGGGTCTAATCCTTCAATCAGAATGCTTTTCATAAAAGGTCTAGTTTATAGGGCTTAGGCTATTTCACAAAACTTCGAAATAGCAAGCTGTGTTGTAGCTCAACAATAGTTCCGCCATTTACAAGATGTACATGTCTCTATGAAGTTTTATCAACTTGGCCCAGGTGGAGGAAATCAGAGATATGCCTAAGAAAGCCAATGACCGTCCTTCGGATCAACGGTCGATGTGCTCCGTGGAACACAAACGGACATTCCAATGATTTTAGAATAAAATTGAAAATCTCGACACATTTACACGATATATGTTTCACTGACCGTTGGTTCTTGGTGACAATTATTAAGTCGTCGATGACGATCCTGTGGCCGCGTGCGCACAACGAGACTCGCAGAAACTAAGATATGGTTACTTCAGACGTTACAATTTATATAAAGCACACATTTATCAAACACGCACGTATTAGTAGACGTGTCACACACGTACTTGTGTTACATACACCTGTCACACACACACTCGTGTCACATTAGCACACTATCGCACACGTGTCTGTGTCATATTAGTACACTATCACACATGCGATTGTGTCACACTACCATAAGTATCACGCGCAGACTTATGTCACACACTCTTACTAACCTCAAATCACAGTCACGAACGACGTTCAGGTTCAATGGCCTGGCTATGACAACCCAAGTAACAGGACGTTCACAAGGCGATGTTGATCAGCTGTCCCACACCTTGTCATCTGTATAGGCAATTCCACTACGCGCGTACTTTATATACGCTTCTCAAAGCGGTCATTACTTTACGCCGGTCGCAAGCATCACGATCGGGTATGTCGCCAGTAGGCGTCGTCATAGTGATTAGGCTGGCGTGACGCCACGACCCATTTCAGAAACAGCCCCCCAGCTCCAGATCATACGTTACAGGGGTTTGAGATAAGCGGAGCTGACCAGATTTGTCGGTGCCAAATAGGCGCATTGAGGAGTTGAATCGAAAATACAGATATTGGATTTGAGGTTTAATACAGCATTTTTTAACGTAAATTCGCCTAATAATTATATAGACATCCAGGACATTTGAGATAAAAGTGCAGGTTAGTGCATATGTTAGTTACAGGCAAGTATGCCAGTTCAAAGGGCAGATAACCAATTAACCAAATTAAGATACACTGTTGGAAGTAGCCGCTTGACAGCAGAAGTATCTATAATACTTTGTGTTTGAAGAATTTGCTCAAAGCTGGCTCGTTGGGTGGAGCTAAATCTGGCTCTTCATCCCTGCTTCGGAGCTTGCATTGCCTCAAGCCATACAAGTTTGTAACAGTAATGAGTTACGTTGCTAACTGTCTGAAGTCCGAACATTTCCCATCAGTTCTCTACAACTTATCTATTGAAGTATGAACATTTGGCACTTACAACATCAGTAAATGCTGTGTGCATAAAAGATCAAAATGATGTAAATCTGTGGTAAGAATGGAATCTGATCGTGAAATCGGATGATCGCTATCTCGACTGATTGGTGTAGGTCAACAGCAGGGCAAGTCCACACGAGACAGCAGTTTCTGTCGTTGTTGCGAAGCCGAAGGTAGAAATAATATTGGCCTTGTCTGGTTCTCCCCAAACTCAATTGTACACCATCGAATAACAAATGCTGTCTTAAATTCCACCACAGATATTTCAGTTGTTAAGAATCCATTTTTATGGTCGTTTGAATGGTCATATCCATTAAAATGAGCGTTACGAAACTGCACGAAATATAAATGTCCATTTATTATTTTAAATTAAAAGTAGGCCTATCTTAACAGTAACACTACATTCACGATTCCTAATTGTGTAATACCAAAAAAAAAAACAAAAAAAAAAATGACAGTCTTCATCAGAACACTGACTACTTCCGAAGCCCGCCATCTCCGGTATTGGAAATCCTTAATCGTATGGTCAAGTCCATGCAGAATTTGTAATCCTCTAATACGCCATAGAGAGCTGTTTAAGACAAGCGATTCTGCTTAAAAGAAAAGACAACACTAGACCAGATGTGTATATGTATCGATAAAGAATCCCATTGAATGTTCAACACACGTTACCTTTTATTTTGTGATGTAGGATAACATTTCTACCTCCCGAGAACACATATGTCTTCACTGTGACACCTACCGTTTCCAGTTCATCATTTTGCCGCGTGTAGAAATAGTGTTAAAGCAGCTGTCTTCCTTCTGATTCCCAGACATTTCTGACATAGATGTACTTTAAATCCATTTTCAACGAGAATGTGGTAGTGGAATACGTCTGGGGTCTTTGCTCAAGGTCTCAGCCAGGAGACCACAATGTGGGATATTCGGTTGTAGCCTAATAATAATAAGATCGTGCTTTGCACGACAAATGAGCCCCTCGCTTTTAATACTGACCATAGGGTATGGATGACGCGACATCGTCTTTCTGGTTTGTTTAAATGGCTCATCCCATGGCTTCGTAAGAATTCCAGATTAAAAGGCAATTTATAGAGTTACCAAGCACGTCATAAAGATATACCTATTCCCGTTTAGATCTGTATGCGACCATCATCTGAAAGAACTGTTTGCTGTCTTTTCATGATGTTAAGAAGGGGTGGATGGGTGAAGCAATAGAATACATCCGCTTAATGAAGTGAACTTACAAGAGGCTGGATTTCACCGGTTAGGTGTGAGTAGGCAGATCCGTCGGATTGTTCATGCAATCGACCATATACTAAGACAGGTCTTCCAGCAGCCAGACAAGTCCTCGACCCTGCCGTGCTAAAGGTACTTCCTGGCCTTCAGAGAAAATACGTTATAGTTCCAGCGGACAAAGCTGATAGTAATATTATCTTTGCAAGAGTTATTGTTGTCCAGTTTTCGCTGAGGCGCTAAACATGCATGCGGCAGCAAAAATTGCCGCTTCATCAACGTCGAAGGCAACAAAGCTTTCTTCATTTCCAGTACATACAGGGGTTACCATTCATGGGATGTCTGGTTTTTCATTGAGTTAGTTGAATTTCTCATTATTAACATCTATGTAAAATTTGGGGAAGCCATTTATCAAGAGTGTATACTTATTCCGATGCATGGATATACATATTGTGCCCCACTTCCCTTCCGTCAGATATACCTGTTCTAATGTGAATAGGACTACATGCAGATATTATTAAAGGGTATACTTGGGCCTTGAACTTGTTCATTGGCCGAAAGGTATATTGATGATTTGGTACCTGTATAAGCAAGCCCTATATAGCAGAGCCTGTGAAAGATACATATATATATATATATATATATATATATATATCAAGAGCCAATCAAAACGGGCGCTCCGGGTCAACAATCACAGCACCCGTGTCCAATAAGGCAATTAACAAAAGCCACCAAAGAGTTAAGAAAGTATATGGAATAAGAAATTAGGAAGGATTCATGCAAAGAGAAGCAGTCAAAAGTATTTTCAATAATGACGGAAAGTCACATCGAATATTTCAGGAGGAGGAATATAAAATTAGTATCCAAATCGTGTAGCATTCTAGTATGATATCGTTTATCAAATAACTATCTCAGCTACACTTTGAACGCAACTGTTCACGTATATATATAGAAGACAGGTGCTGTTCTCCCACGCATAAACTTCGATACAGCTACACTGGGCTGACTGGATATCACCGGTGGAAATCCTCGGCTATCGAAAGTTCTGCATCTTGTTGGCGACAACCAGGTGTCGTTTCGCCAAACGTCATAGGACACTAGCCGGTTAGAACATTCTCTCTGATAGCTGACACGTTGAGTTGCTCTACTACAATTACGCGATGAAATCCACACTCATCACTATATATAATACATATATATTAAAGTTCACAAGGGAAGGAAATAAATCTATGCAGATATCTTAACAGTGTACGGAGACAATAAATGTCTCTCTGGATAATGCACCAGTTTCAATTTTCCTACATACTATTTTTATTTCGTTAACAATTCTTATAGTATACAGTGATTAGATGTGAATACCATGGTTGTATGTGTATATACCGAAACACCTTTATATGTGCTGATGAGCTCTTCACAACATGTACTGACAAAGACTTTTCTTTATAGTTTCCTTATAATCACAGGGGGTTGAATGACATTAGATAGGCCTGCGAGTAATTAAATTGAATTGCCACAATAGCTCTTGTACGTTTCATTATATGTGAACTTTGGTAGAAATAAACAACCTGAACTAAATGCGGTGTTTTGATTCCACTACGTGAAGTAGTTTTGAAGACCTCATCATTTGAAGACAAAATCTGGATTTGAATGAAAAGAGACCTTGTCCACATTACTTCTCCTAATATTATTGACGGATTTTTTTTCATGAAACATGGCATATGTTTAGGGGATAAGGTGTAGTTGTTAATGAGATTTTGTTATTGTTGCTTTCTCTTCGGTGCTTTTCAAGCCAGCGCTGTTTCAACGCGTAAATGGGAGCTTGTCAACGGATTTCCTTTTATATGGTTTCAATATATTTCCAGGAAAGCGAATAGACCGGTTGGGAACAGTATGTAGATGTGCATGTGACCTTTTGACTCAGTTCACGCCATTCTTTTCAAAGTTTCGACTGTTTGAAGATGAAATCTTGGCTACAGGTAAATGAGAGCTTGTCAACTCACTATGTAGTCTTCAAACATTTTTACACAGATTTTCATGAACTTTCCACACTGGAAAACTGTTTTGGAGATTACTGGATGTATGTATGGTGAATTATTGGCCAAGTTATTCTTATCGTTATTATTATAAGCGATAGTATTCGGAATCTTGTCAATTATCCTATTTTTTCACATTTCACGCTTTATTTATAGCCGTGTAGATAACGACTGTTGACTGGGCTCAGTGTTAGCTGGGTGAGAATAATTTTGTTTACGCGTTGTGTCATGATACACGAGAATTGTCATTGTCCTAAATAGTGGTGGTGAAAGTCTTCACAAAGATAAGTGCTTTATTTACAGATGCGAGGCCGATGCGGGGGGGTGGGGTGGGGGGATGCCATGTTTTGATAAAGCCGAATGTTTCGCGAAACCACATTCTTCAGTTTTAAAGACAAGATTTACTGAATTGCCCAGAACAATCAGCCAGTCTTTGGTAAGCAAGTGACAAGCTTTCCCGCGTGTCTTTTATGTGTAGGTTCCTATCTACATATATCTGGCAAACCTTCTGGTATGTCGTTCAAGCTTACAAAGGCGCGAGCTGGATTTGAACATGTTATGTCCATACATATGCACTTCAACAGCAGGGTCATCTCACCGCAAAAACTGGTTTTCATCAAAAAGAAGCATTTGCACAAACCAATGCCTCTTTATGAAGCGTAGGCGCCTTTCATCACTAATATCAAACTTACGGAAGAATGTCAAGGGTTATGTAGGTACGCGAACCGACAAGCCTTTATGGGTACATCCATGTAGATTAAACTGAATGTCAAGGGTTTTGTGGGCACGCCAACCTGCGAGCCTTTATTGGTACATCCATGTAGATTAAACTGAATGTCAAGGGTTATGTGGGTACGCCAACCTGCGAGCTTTTATGGGTACATCCATGTAAACTAAATTGAGTCAGCTGGTCAGCCAGTGTGTTGGCTGAACAACATTTATTTAATTTATTTTATTTTTCATTAATTTTATTGTTTCACGTTCTGCTAAAGAATATTTCACTTATACGACGATCGCCAGCATTATGATGTGTGGAAACCTGACTGAACATTAAGTGAACTTATGAATATGCGCTGAATTTCATCTATGAAGTTTGCCCTGTCCAGCAATACTCGTCCCTTCATTATCAAGCTTGGAAAGTATTTGTGATACGTTTAAAATACAATGAATAATTAATTTAAGTATCGAAGGTGATAGAATAACGGAATTGTTATTTATTTCATTGTAGTTTAGCGTCATATACAAATATATGCTCAGGGATGCCACAATTTTATGCAACAGTCAGATTTGTTGGCATGCACGTGCGGTAAGACCTTTGGCGAGTTAGTGACGAACTTTCCCACGTGTGACGAACAGATATACACTGGTGGAGGACAAGAGGTCTCCAGAGCACATTAAACTGTACAGCCGGACATACGAGCGTCGTCGACCGCTAAGTATTGCTCCCGAGCTGCCTTAATAAAGCGAAAAAATCGAGACTTACCTGTAAGCTGAAGTCTGAGTAAGATTGCTTGACTGCCCTAACTAGAATTTGCGGAGTTAGTTCAAGCCATTGCACGGATATGTAAAGAATCAGACGAAGTTGTTGAAAGAGATTACTATGTATTATTAATCATTACCCATACTATTCCAAAATACCTTATCTTTCGCCTTCTACGCGGTTTGTATCGGATTTCATGATAGAGTCTACCACGGTATATGGATAGCGTGCAGTAGATAACAGTCCAAGAGTATTGTTATGATTCCAACGTACTATTTGTTGTTGAAAGGAAAACCGCATGGGATATAACAAAGACAGTTGTATCTCAATTCTTATCTTGCAAGGATGCATTTGTTCATGTTGAACAACCTCTTTAGCTGAACATGAGGCATCATATTATCGAAGCTTTAGCCTACCGTGAATATAATTTGAAGATAACAGATACAGTCTATAAACACTGTGACACATGAAATGCGGACATGAAGATAACCATGGATGTAGGCCTACATAGGTTTGCGTGTCTGCAACGGCCAGTATTGGATGCACAGTGACAACCCATAAAGAGTCCGTATTCGTTTATTACGAAATTCGTTGACCTCCCTATTCCATATTTTGTGTGTTCGAGATTCTCGTGGAAAGCGAGTAGTTTGTCCCGCCATATTGTCAGCGTTATTCAGAGGGGGGAGCACACCGAAGTGTTCAGAGATTTCTCTTTTGTTTCTAAGCAAATTTAGAGATTTTTACCCCCTAT
Source organism: Acanthopleura granulata (assembly GCA_016165875.1). Lineage (NCBI taxonomy): Eukaryota > Metazoa > Mollusca > Polyplacophora > Chitonida > Chitonidae > Acanthopleura > Acanthopleura granulata. The sequence goes on from JABBOT010000029.1 coordinate 4,083,033, forward strand.
TCGTGTCCTTTTCTGTAGATTTTGCTCTCTAGTGTGTCGTGAAGGTGTGTCTGCGGTGCTGTCAGGATGAATGGCCTTAATCCCCAGTTCGCTGTAATAGGGACCAGCTTCGTGGAGACGTTCTACGCGATCTTCGACAGTCTAAGTTTCAAAACAGACGAGAATGTTAAAAGACAATTGATATCCCTCTATCATGTGAGTGATTAGTGCCGAATTCTGTAAATTCGCCATTACCCTCATGTTTGTTTTGACTTTGTGCTTAGTTGTCAGCTTAATTGCGACTTTCGATTTAGAAAGCCCCACTACGCCGTCAACTATTACAGATGCCATGCTTGAATGGTTCACAACCACGCCAGCACGAGCTCAGAAGGCGTGAAACACTCCCTGTGTCTTTAGCTGGCTATAGTTAATGCCTAGTTGCTCTCTTCGTCTTACGTTCTGCGTGACTTCTTATGTCAGATTACTACCGGAATGGGCATTGGAGCCGTCTGTCAAGATTGACAATGTTTGAGCAAGACATGAGTGGGTGCTCTCGCAAACTAACGCAAAATAACGCTATAAAAACATGATTTCCGGTAGTCGCTACCAGAACAACCACATTGTGAGGTATAGGGACTACCGGAGTGACGTCTTTTCAGAGTTATTTTGCATTAGTTTGCGAGAGCACCCACTCATGTCCCACCCAAACAGTGTTAATCTCACAAGACGACTCCAATGCCGATTCAGCTTATTCATGCTTCCCTGGATCAACCTGAGTGAACGAAGAATGTGAATGCCCTTCTCAAATGTTGTCCATATTACCAGTGCAAGTGACTATAAACATATAGTGTGAATGCTGTATACTGATAGGTATATGAAGTATGACTCTGTGTTTTATAGTTGTGACTTGACATGGTTTGATTAAAAGGCGAATATAGTATAAATGTATTTTCTATTTTTCACCTGAACTATGCAACCCTTCATGACAAGTTCTTGTAGCATGTTGAGTTAATGAATTTGTCAGATAATTAAATAGAAAATCATTTATTAGCACTACTTTTTGGCCAAGCCCTGGTAACCAGGTAACTAAATGTAAGTGCAGGTAGGAATACATGTGTACACATAAAGGTATCCAGTTCAATCATCTTTGTTTAGATGCCAAAAAAATAAGACTAAAAGGCATGATTTTGAAATGAATGATAAGTTCGATAACAGTGATAAGAATGATAATGATTCACATGTATCTTATTGTGTTTTATGTTTTTCAGGAAGGTGCTATGCTGTCATTCGAGGGTTCGCAGATACAAGGAAATGAAAATATTGTTGCCAAATTTATTGTAAGTAATTCACAAGCCGTTTACATTAGAGCAAAAAAAACAGATAGTGGTGTTTTTCCACTTAATACAGAGCAAGTAGAGTTTATGAATTAGGAAGATTCTTTTGTAGAATGCCATACACCGGTGCAATAAATGAGTATAAATAAGGTTTTGGGTTAACACCAGCCTTGGATAGGAAATAGGCCTCTAATGAATTACCTCCCTTGAAATCACTCTCCCCGTACTGATGGCATGTTTGCAAGAGCAGTTGTAATACTCTCATAAATCTATGTAGGAAGGAATCAAATTTTTGTGAAATGCTGAAAGCGTTGGGTTAGAAATGAATGGCTTCTGACGGAGGGTTTATAGCTCACCGTAAATCGCTTCACGTGACTGGATTTACTTAACTGTTAACTGCATTGGGCACCATGGGCTTTTCTTCTGGTGACATTCTGCCCTCAGAGTGCCTCAACTAAATTCTTTCATATGTAAAATGTATTTAAAATTCAAGATCATGTTTCTCTTTTGATCATCTCTGCCATCATAGTATTTTCACTTTGTGTTTGGAGTGGGGGAAGAAAGAACTCAACCGACTTCAAACAAGGATACTTGTCAACTTCTTTTTTTGTCAGACACTGAGCAGTTGACTAGACAACAATATTTGGGAACCATTCTCTGTAAAAAAATGCATTCGGCAGTTTTCTGATGTACAGGAAAGAGTTACTAATGCTGCGAAATAACCAACAGATTACATGCATCATTCAGACTGTCGTGTGAGGTCCGCCTTACTGTTTTTTCACGTCAAAAGGTAATCGTCACCCGACAAAGGAGGCAATTCAATTTGTTGTACATGATGCTGCCTTCATGGTTTGTGAGGCCTTAGTAACAAGGGGCATTTGTGGGGTTGTTTGCGCAGTCTAAAATTTGTGAAAAGGTAACTTGTCTTTCACTAGTGTGGAGTATCACGTTGTCTTTTTTGGGAAAGTCCATCAGTAGCTTGCCAAGGGTCTTTGGTTTTCTTTCACCCATTAAACAGATTGCCATCTGTTACATGAATGAAAAAGTCAGTCAATCAATTAATCCTTGATGAAAAAGCTGCACGTCCATACACACAATATAAGATTTGTTGGTAGGGAATTCTTTTTCATTTTTTCTCATTCTAACTGTGGAAAAAGGATACAAATTTCAGGTAAATAAACATGGAGAGAAACAAAATAAAACACTGTTATGAAAGTACCAATAAAAACTGTAGTGCAGGTCATTTTTGTTCGTTTTTTTTTTTTTTAAGTTAGCTTAAAAGTAAGTTAGCTCTTATGATTTGAGCCTGGTTATTGGTGGGCTTTGAAGCATTTTGAATATTATAGTGAAGAATCAATGAAAGAGTCAGCCAGAAAAGTCTGTTCACCGATTGTTCAATTGAAAGCACGTGGAATGTGGTGAGATTCCCCAGTATGATTGCAGTGTTCTATTAAATTCCTGCTCCTGTGATTTAGATCCACTGCATCAATATACTTGGTTGCTTTTGTTTCAGAGTTTACCATTCAAGTCATTAACGCGAGTTGTGACAACGGTGGATCCCCAGCCAATTGCAGACGGTGGAATCGCCATAATGGTTGTAGGACAACTCAAGGTACGTTCAAAACATGTAGGAAAAACTCCTACATAGACAGATACTTTGTTACGGCTAAACATGAAATCAAAGTGTTCAAGATGGCTAATTCCTTCTTAAATGCTGGTGAATGCAAACTATGAATCAGGTGGGGGAGGGGGGGACCTCGTTGGCCGAGGAGATGGCTTGCCAGCAGAGCACCTGTGTGGTTGCTAGGAGTTCAAACCCAGCTCATGCTGGCTACCTCTACGACTGTACATGGGAAGGTCGGCCAGCAACTTGCAGATGGTTGTAGGATTCCCCAGGGATCTGTTGGGTTTCCTCCTGTCATAATAGGGTCCACTGTCATGTTGGTGAATTGAACTGAAGTATGACATTAAACTCATCAGAAAATAAATAAATAAATAAATGTGAATCAGGAGATCAGTCCTTGCACATGATTTCTGAATCCGCATATACCAACTCAAATCCAAATGAGGTAATAATAGTATATTGTCAACTTCAGTCTTTTTCTTGTCCGGTACTGAACATTTGCAGTGGTGTAACTTAACTTGTTAAAGTGCTTGCTCTCAGGGCAAAGTGCTTGCTCTCAGGGCAAAGTAGCAATGAAAACTGCTTGCCTGCTCAAAATTTAGTGGGGTGCCACTCTGCAACAATAGTTTTTAAAGTTTTTGTACACACGTACATTAAAATTGTAATGAAGTAAAAGCAACACATACTTTCAATCAGCATTCATATATATTCAAATATTTAGCACCTGCAGACAAAAGATTAAAACAAGTGAGGTATTTTCAATGTGTGCAATTCAGAGTGTGGACTGGTTTTTGTTTTTATGCCCACCCAAAGATACTTGCGTTGCCGGGCGAGCCCAAAACAGGATTCACTTGCCCAACGCCGATTTCACTTGCATTTGGCAAGCGGGCAAGCGGGCAAGCGTTAAGTTATACCACCGAGATGACTTCACAGCAATGTTAGAGAGCCATTTTCAGCTGAGCTGTGTTGTTTTGACTGATGATGATTCACCCCACCCATTCAGCTGTATTGTTTTGTTTCAGACTGACGACGACGCACCCCACCCGTTCAGCCACGTATTTATTCTGCGGCCCAATGCAGGATCATTTCATATTTGTCACGAGTTTTTCCGACTGGGCTTACACAACATCTAAACTGGCCAGTGGAGGAATGGACTGGAGTGAATGTTACACAAGAACCTGATCAAACGAGGTGTGAGGACTGTCTGTGCACAACGTTACAAACCCTGTGCACTGAAGCGAACTACTTCAAACGTGTCTTTGTAGAGAGACGCTGTTATTATGCCCCAGGAGAAATGTTTGTACTCGACCACAGCTGCCCCGCGGGATTTCATTTGTTGTCACCAATCTGATCAACAGCCTGCTGGTGTGGGAATTAAGACATGATGCCAGAACTTGATTTTTTAAGTTTTTTTTGCTTTTTCGTATTTTTTTTCTTCACTGCACCAAAATTGTTTAGCCCTTATTAGATATCACATCAGCAGGTTTTGCAATGTGTAATTATGAATTTGTGATCTTTAGCTCTCGTTCCTTAAATGTGTATGTATAATAGTATGATTGCTCTCTGAAAGTGATTTGTATGGTTTTAAAAAAAAAAAACAAAAAAAAAAATTCTGTAAAGCAGCCATGCCCTTTCCAGAGGTTTGTTAGCCCAGTATAACTGACAGCTTGTTAATGACTTTAGATGTTTGGCGACATGGTTTGTGATACTCGAAGCTTCAACCAATTCTGAACATTTAAGCAGATTTTGACATGAAAACATGGGTGTGGTTGGGCACTTATCGGGCGTCATTGGGTACTTCTTGGGCATGATTAGGCACTTGCTGGCCATGATCACCACACTGAAGATACTGATAAAATATCTGCTGCTTAATACTGAAGCAGGTAATTGTACGGTCTTCTGTGAATAAAGTAAGTTTTTAACCAAATACCATCGCTTAGAAGTCCAGCAGTCAATTTTACCTCAAAAGCCTACTGTGTGGGAAGGTTTGTCAGCAAACTGGGGATGTTTTGTGGGTTTCCCACTGAGCTCTGCTCAGTTTCCTCCCATCACATCAGAGCAGTATTCTTTAATATTGAATAAAACATCAATTAATAAATCAATCTATCTCGAAAGCTGTGCAGTCACTGAAGACAACATGAAGAGAACAGAGCGCTGTGCCATCCAAAATCGCTTCGCTCTGCATATCATAAAAACAGGCATAAAAAACAGTTGATTTTGTGTTTCTGCTCACTTTCGTAGGTTCACAGGGGTGTTTTTTTTTTTTGTACTACATAGCTTTTCTTCACAGGAAATTCATAATGTAGGAACAGTTTTAACCATTCTGTGCTAGTCTGCAGGATTACATTTACATAGCTTGATTGTCATGTCGGTGCAGCACAGAGACTCCAACCTCTTACTATGATTTACTTATTTACTTATTTGATTGGTGTTCTGAGCTGTACTCAAGAATATTTCACTTATAGGACAGCATTATGGTGGAAGGAAGCCGTATTGAGCCCAGGGGGAACCCACAACCGTCTGCAGGTTGCTGGCAGGCCTTCCGATGTACAGCTGGAGAGGATGCCAGCATGAGCTCGACTTGAACTCACAGTGACTGCATTGGTGGGAGACTTCTGGGTCATTACGCTGCGCTAACTCACTAACCAAATGAGCCACAGAGGCCCCAAGTAACTACGAGTTCAAGTCCAGCTCTATGGTAACATGCTGGAAAGTCTTCCAGCAACCTGCAGATGGCTGTTTCTCCTCAGGTCTGCCTGGTTTCCTCCAGTAATGCTGGTTACCTTTGCGTAAGTGAAATACATTTTCTTTTTTTGCGTCACTACTGGCTGTGCATTCCATTACAAACAGAATTACAGTTGATTTCAATTGCACTGGCACAATACAGTGTGTGGTAAATTAAAATGATCGTTGGTTGTTTTCTGCATATTCACAGCAAGTTTGTACAAGTGCTGGAGACAAGGAACGTAAAATCCACTGAATGTGACCTAATCAGAGAGACTGCAGTCATTCTTGCCCAGCATGCAGTTTTCATAGTATTTGCACATATGCTTACAAGAGCCAAATATGAACATATTCGCCTGAGAAAATCTGTCAAAGGTGAGTCACGCTGACCGGTGTCCAAGCCCGTAGAGTTGACCTGTATGTGTAAATCTTGTTTGAGATGCTTTGTTTTCTGCTGTGACCTATTGCTTCTAGAAGTGTTTTACAAGTCCTCATGATGGCACACCTAGATGTGTGTCAAGACTACAGGGAGGAATAAAACAGTCTGAACCATTCTGAGATAGGAAGCAGGTTTACAGCTTCACTGGATATGTTGGTTTACATTGAAATTCGTAATTCGGGGGAGGTATTGATGACGTGGCTGAGGGGTTCACTAACTCAGTATCCTCTCCCCAATGCAGCTGCTTGGAGTTCAATTCCAGAAAGGTCTGTCAGCAAACTGTGGATGGTCGTGGGTTTCCTCATGCTTGGTCTCATCATAATGCTTGCTGTTGTCATATAAGTGAAATATTCATGGCATAAAACACCAATCAAATCAATAAATTTTTAATTCCACTTTTAGTATTTAGTATAATTTGTCGTGGCATAAACGTCTCGGGAGTTGTGGGTGTTCACTTGTCAAATGTTGACTTCAGTACAAACTTGATACATGGAATTGGTCAGTTAAAAACGTTCCCACATATCTGTTGTTTCTTTGTCATCAAACGCACACCACACCACAAGGTCAGCGATTCCAACCTTAACATGTTACCTCAAGTGAAATAAGTCAAAGGTCAAAGTACAAATGCTTGCACACCTTATAAAACTGGACACCTGTATGTTTAAACTGTTTTAGGTTCATGGATCCAAACACTACATGTATTGTACCTGTTTCTTGTCTTGATCTGACAGTTGTGCAAAACTCTTCAAACTGGAACTCAACTGACCTCACTGTTATCCATTCAGAAACTTACCTGCTCAAGTTTGCAAAGGATTTATGCAAACAAAAAATTCCATTCGTGTCATGTGAGCTGTGTAGCGAAATCACTTTTGTACACATGGACCACCTCTGTGGCCTAGTGATCAGAGCGTCTGCCTCAGGGTTGGGTCATACCTATGACTTTAAATATGGTACTTGTCGCTGCCTCGTAAGGCTACCACTGCGAGATTAGATCAAGGAAACAGGACTGGTTGACCCAGTGTACTGTGACTGGGTTTGGTGTCATGTCTGGTTTCTTCTACATGATGTTCCATTGGCGGCATAGCCTTGCTCTGCCACAAGAAGACACAGAAAATATATCTACATTCTGAGGACTACTTGCCATATAACTGCTTACAATATAAAACCCCAGGACATACATGCACACACAGTGGTCTGCCTTGTACTGGTTGAGGAGGAGATAAATGCTCCAAGGGAATCTTCACCTTTACCACAGCAAACCAGTCACTACTGTTTGTCCCCACTCGTATAAGGAATAGAAAGTGCTTGTGTCATTGGACTTTACCTCGGCCTTTGGTTGTGACCAGACTGTTGTTTTTATTTTTTCCTCTGTTGTTAAGCATGTTTTACAGGAAACTACTACTTCATAAATTTAGAGAAAGCTTGGATACTTCATCTGCTGAGTCAGTTGGACTGGTTGTTTTTTCCTATTGGATCAAGGTCGTAAATGCAGATATACATGAAGTGTCCAATGTGATAAAATGAAGATGGCTGTGAATTTCTGATCATCAACCATCCAAGCAGTATGAACCTTTTATGATACCTGTCTTGATGGAATGCAGTTAGTGCCACTTGCCAAGAGCTTTGAAACTTTCCGATTCAGACAAACAGTTAAAATGTCCCATGTTAAGTTTGGTAATCATTGCAGTTAAATATTTTATATCAAATAATGACAAAACAATTCAATTCATAAACTTGATTCATATCTATTAAATACAGAATGTGAGAGCACAACAAGGATGATGTCATCGTTATGGTAATCAGGCCAGACAAGGAAGATCCATTCAATGGGCGATGACCCAAGGACTCAGTCCACGACAATCTGACTTACACACCATCACTGTATCATGTGACTTTGTCCTGGCAATGATATGACGAGAGGGTGTTCGCAGTGCATGTACCAAACCCCCGCCAGGTCACAGTGGACTGCACAGTACATCACCTAACCCTGTCCATGATGAGCTACAAGTACAATGTTATCATTTCTTCTGCTTCTTCTTCTCAGCCTCTTCTTCCTTCTCTTTCTCAATAACGGCTATGAACTTCTCGATCTCGTCAGGTTCCAGCATCTACAACAACACCACAGAAATAACTGAATATTGGTATTTAACACAAATGGTTTTGCTGCAGCCAATGGGCTCCTGACCAATCACAGGCTCAAATCCAGGTCTGGCTGGCTTGACTGTGGAGGTCTGCTAATGTCAGGTACCAGAACCTGGCAAATAGCAGTAGTTTCCCTGGTTCCCTATACCGCTAAATATAATTGCTGCCGTATAAATGAAAAATTCCTGGGTATGTTGTTCAAAACCACCCAATTAATCAAGAGGACACACAAGATGCCGGCTGAGTTCCTGTCTACATGTAAATTTAACACAGAAAACTCCAACCTTATACACAAATGAGGCTATACCAGAAAATACCATGTAGTAATATGAGATATTGAGCAAAAGATGACCAGAACAATGTCAGTCCTCATCAGTTCTCTACAGAGAAGTGACCTGTGAATGAAAGTCCGTATGTTTTTGATGATGACAGGTGATATTGCTATTCTCAAGGTCACTGCTGAGTGGGCTTTAAAGGTTTCAGCCAAAAGTAGCCTTAATTCATAATGTCTGTAAATGAACCTGGAAAAGAAATAGCTTGCTACATCTTGCAGCTTTTCAAGAAAACAAATCACACAATCTGAGAGGTGTGTGTGCATCAGTGTTAATTTTGCCTACATGAACCACAACCTGAGAACAAGGTAGACCCACATATACCGAAGTAGGAGGATTTATCTTCTCCTATCAGTTCATAACTGTATGGTACTGCATAAGGTTACTAGCTTCCCATCAACTACTGCCCCCAACTGAGATATCCCATGGTTCGCTTAGCCTTCAGGGCTAGTTTGATGTAGGCAATTAGCTTACCTTGAGGGGTTCATTGCTCTGCATGATGGCTAACTCCATGTTCTTGCCAACAGACTGGACTACCTCTAGCAGAGCCTTTAGGGCTAATTTGATGTAGACAATTAGTTTACCTGGAGGGGTTCATTGCTCCGCATGATGGCTAACTCCACGTTCTTGCCAACAGACTGGACTACCTCTAGCAGAGCCTTTAGGGCTAGTTTGATGACAACAATTAGTTTACCTTGAGGGGTTCATTGCTCCGCATGATGGCTAACTGCAGGTTCTTGCCAACAGACTGCACTACCTCCAGCAGAGCCTTTAGGGCTAGTTTGATGTAGACAATTAGCTTACCTTGAAGGGTTCATTGTTCTGCATGATGGCTAACTCCACGTTCTTGCCAACAGACTGGACTACCTCTAGCAGAGCCTTTAGGGCTAGTTTGATGACAACAATTAGTTTACCTTGAGGGGTTCATTGTTCTGCATGATGGCTAACTCCACGTTCTTGCCAACAGACTGGACTACCTCTAGCAGAGCCTTCAGGGCTAGTTTGATGTAGACAATTAGCTTACCTTGAAGGGTTCATTGTTCTGCATGATGGCTAACTCCACGTTCTTGTCAACAGACTGGACTACCTCTAGCAGAGCCTTTAGGGCTAGTTTGATGACAACAATTAGTTTACCTTGAGGGGTTCATTGCTCCGCATGATGGCTAACTGCAGGTTCTTGCCAACAGACTGCACTACCTCCAGCAGAGCCTTTAGGGCTAGTTTGATGTAGACAATTAGCTTACCTTGAAGGGTTCATTGTTCTGCATGATGGCTAACTCCACGTTCTTGCCAACAGACTGGACTACCTCTAGCAGACCCTTTAGGGCTAGTTTGATGACAACAATTAGTTTACCTTGAGGGGTTCATTGCTCCGCATGATGGCTAACTCCACGATCTTGCCAACAGACTGGACTACCTCTAGCAGAGCCTTCAGGGCTAGTTTGATGTAGACAATTAGCTTACCTTGAGGGGTTCATTGCTCCGCATGATGGCTAACTCCACGATCTTGCCAACAGACTGGACTACCTCTAGCAGAGCCTTCAGGGCTAGTTTGATGTAGACAATTAGCTTACCTTGAGGGGTTCATTGCTCTGCATGATGGCTAACTCCATGTTCTTCCCAACAGACTGCACTACCTCTAGCAGGGCCTTCAAGAGCCAGTTTGATGTAGGCAATTAGCTTACCTTGAGGGGTTCGTTTCTCCGCATGATGGCTAACTCCATGTTCTTGCCACCAGACTGGACTACCTCTAGCAGAGCCTTCAGGGCTAGTTTGATGTAGACAATTAGCTTATCGTGAGGGGTTCATTGTTCTGCATGATGGCTAACTCCATGTTCTTGCCAACAGACTGGACTACCTCTAGCAGAGCCTTCAAGGGCCAGTTTGATGTAGACAATTAGCTTATCGTGAGGGGTTCATTGTTCTGCATGATGGCTAACTCCTTGTTCTTGTCACCAGACTGGACTACCTCTAGCAGAGCCTTCAAGGGCCAGTTTGATGTAGGCAATTAGCTTACCTTGAGGGGTTCATTGTTCTGCATGATGGCTAACTCCATGTTCTTGTCACCAGACTGGACTACCTCTAGCAGAGCCTTCAAGGGCCAGTTTGATGTAGGCAATTAGCTTACCTTGAGGGGTTCATTGTTCTGCATGATGGCTAACTCCTTGTTCTTGTCACCAGACTGGACTACCTCTAGCAGAGCCTTCAAGGGCCAGTTTGATGTAGGCAATTAGCTTACCTTGAGGGGTTCATTGTTCTGCATGATGGCTAACTCCATGTTCTTGTCACCAGACTGGACTACCTCTAGCAGAGCCTTCAAGGGCCAGTTTGATGTAGGCAATTAGCTTACCTTGAGGGGTTCGTTTCTCCGCATGATGGCTAACTCCATGTTCTTGCCACCAGACTGGACTACCTCTAGCAGGGCCTTCAGGGCTAGTTTGATGCATTCCTCTACATTTGTCTTGATCTCATCTGTGTAATGTTTCTCCAGGTACTCTCGCACGGTTTTAGCACTACGTCCTATGGCATTGGCCTGTAATGATGCAGAAACAAAATATGAATTAAATTTTCAGGTCTGTACAAAGTAGCATTTCGTTTACATCAACAGCTGAGCAACTATATTTCCTATCTAATAATTAAAACCAGGCTATAACTGTGTGTGGAATTCTAAACTAGTAACAACAAAACTACAATGTACTAGCAATTCTGAGCGAGATCCATCACTGTTGCCCACATACACACACATGTAAATTACTTGTTAGAAGAGACGTCCTTGTCAGTCCTCAGTATGCTAAATCATTGGTTCAGACCACAAAATTTCACATATGATCTCATAATTTCTACACCTATGAGATCTGACACAGACATATAAAGGAAGATGTTTGCTACAATTCACTAAGCCTGGAACATGCAATAGATCTGCACATCTTGTACTGAACTTTTGTGGCAATGGTGTGTCGTATTACAAATGTGAATGATCATCATGTCAGAATGGAATCAATATTAAATCTTGTCTCTCCTCTCATTACACATCAAAGAACCTAATGTAGTTCTAAAATTATCACATCCATATAAAAGAGCTTCTTACAAAATCTGAAGATCCTGTTTTACCTTATATTAACATATTACCTATATCCATAGTAACTCATGTATATCCAAGTAACTGACTTATTGATTGATCACTACATGTAGGTCCTCAAGAAGCCAAACAGGGCTGGAGTTCTAGGGTTGGTTAGAGATGTACTCAGAACATACAGCAACCCCTTCTGGACAAAGAAGAAAGAAAAATAAATTATACATGTACTCTTACCTTCCACTCATGGTAGGTACCTGAGGGGTCAGTCTGGTAGAGGTGGGGAGTGCCGTCATAGTCAAACCCTACTAGCAGTGCTGACAAGCCAAATGGGCGGCGACCATTGCTCTGTGTGTATTTCTGTCATCAAAACATTACATTTACGTAGACACCATTAATTTACTCATGTTGATCAACAAACTAATTTACCCTCTTTCACCCATCCCGAATTACCCTGTTGGGACCAAACAAACGTAACCCTCAACACATCTTGAGCACACGTGTTCTCAAAAATTACTTCACGCAAGATGGAGATAGCAGCGAGCCAAAAGGTGTCGCCTGGACACTGAAACCAACATTTATTTATAAACCCTGAAAGTGTAGGAACACTGAGGGGGATAACTACCCCTTGCCATATTCCATGAACATGAAGCATCAAGCATACATATGTAAGGTCACATTTACACAAATTCATATGAAACTGATGACAGCATCATTTAATTCTAGCTTTTTCAGTACATATGTAAATGTGTATTAGTACATTTACAGGATTTGCATAAGTTCAGCACATTTACCTGTTTCAGTTGGGCAATATAACGTGTTATATACTCCAGCGTAACTGGATCCTCCACTGTTAACTTATGGCTTTGACATTCTATTCGCGCTCGATTTATTAATATTCTAGCATCGGCTGTAAGACCTGGAAAACAAAACAACATCACAGCTACAGGTGAACTATCAAAAGACGTTCGTTACAAGAAAATGTTACAAAGCTCAGAGAAGTTCATCAATAAAACCAAGTCAACACTGATGAATGCCACACACCGGTACCTACACTCAAAATAACACCCGTGTTAGATTTAACAAAAAACCCAAATTAGAGGGTAACAGTTTATTACTCTAGACAAGATGCCAGTCTGCATTAAACAAAGGGAGACAACCAAACTGTACATATGTGACAATGATTACAGACCAAAAAGCTAGACTTACCTGCAAACGCCATAGCCACGTGGTCATCTAGGAGGGCAATTTTCCGCACTGTTCTGTCTTCCTGGAGTTTAGCAACTGCTTTCTTCTCCACACCTAGGACAACAATATCCTGTCCTCGAACACCCACCTGAACAGGGAAAGATTTAGAACATTTTACATAGGACTCAAATAGGCAAACAATACATATGCTTTGCCAACTAGGATTGACTGATTGGTGTTTTCAGTGATACTGACAGGGGGCAGGCTTGTGGATGGAGAAGGCCTTGTTTCTGTCTGGTTCATAGCAGGATACATGTTGGCCAAGCAGTCTCTGTCTCTGCTTCTAGGACATAGCAAACATAAGGGAGTAAAGCAGCCAGTGAAAATGACTCAGTATTGACTTTTATCTGCTGAGTCCAGATTTCAAGTCTATTACGCAGTTTGAAGCATGACTCGGATAGCCACAAATAACACACCACTAACATGCATGGGCTTAGCCTCAAATACTTCGGTGGTTACCTATTCAGGTGAACCAGTGGGAGATATTTCGTTCCTAGCAAGCCACTGCAGCGATGTTGGAAAAATATGATTAGGGAGGAGGCTTCCCTGGTGTTTTTGCTTCATGTGGACTGCAGTTGTAAGGACAACCGGACTAGACTGAAAGGTGCAGGGAATAACTTCCAGCTTTGAAGCAGGGAGCATTTGCGACAATGGTACATACTTCAGTTCAGTAATCGTCAGCACAGTTGCGGCTAGCATGGACTGGACTAAGTAACTGCTCCAATAAACTGGGTTGTATTATTTGATCTGGGTAATTATCATGTATGACAATTGTGCAGTAGCCCCAGGTGGCTATTTCACTCCTACACTGGGCTGGTCGTATCACAGAGCCACAGAGGCAACCCAACTGGAGAGCTTAAGCACTTTTACGCAAATGTCATATAATTCCTTTCTGAACGATGTTTGCAGTCCAAAATAGGCCGCAACTGTGGCTCTCACCTCTCAGCTCAGACGCACACACTATAACCCCCGTACATTCAACTTGATTTGGACGAGACAGGGTGGGGGCTCTCGCGAACTTCTGTGATTTCACGGATGTTAACATCACCCCATCCTGTCATCCTGTCCAAAACCAGCGCGATCTCTTGCGACTCCTCCGATGCCGATTTGGCTTATGACAAGTCCTGAATTCACGAAACGGCAAACTATTTTGCAAGTATTTGACCATCATGTGTTTCTTTTCAGGTAGCGTGAGCATGTGCAGTCACAAAGATAAGAGCTCTTCAACACCCATAGCTGTACAAAGAGGCCGCCACTCCAGTGATGAGCGTTTTGTGAAAACAGGGTTGGCGTACATGACTTGGTGTAAAAGCATGTATGCTCTACCAATGGTTGTCACTGTGGATATGAGAAGACTAGCCTGGAACGGGAGTGAAATAGCCGCCTGGGGCTAATAGTTCACATCACAACTGAATATTTTGTGGTTTTCATGGTTCAGGTAAGTTGCGATTAATGTGAACAACGTAACTTAATGCTAAAACAACACTTGTTAAAACTTCAGCGCTGATCAAGCACTATTCTGATGATTTCTTCGTGTACTTTAGTCACTGCTGACGAAGAAACTGACATTTTAAAGGAGAAAATGTGAAAGCTGACAACAGTTTTTCTCAGGACGAAATATCGTTGTTGTTGTTGTTGTTGTTAAGTGACAAAGCAAATTCGTGTCTATTTTGAAACTTATCCCAAGCTTATGTTTGAGGTTTGTAAACTTTCCATACCGCCGTGGATCCCTTCTTGACAGCTTCTTGTGCATATTCCACCTGGAACAAATGTCCGTCGGGTGAAAAGACGGTAATAGCTCGATCGTATCTTGAGGTACCCATGCTTCTTTCGGCTGCCGAATCTGCAAGCTTCACAGTAGACGAGCGACAATGGTACAATGTCGCTGATTGGATAAGATCTCATTGACATCCAATCAAAATTGAGGATGCATCACACACGCTGTTTCTACCTCTTGGTACGGAAGAGCTCAATATCTGAGGAACAACCAAAAGAGAAACGAATGGTGGATGAGAAAACTGATTTTTTGCTCTACATGAGTGAAGATCAGGCACTCATTCAGCGTACACAGTGAAATACGGTATCCTTCGCGAACAGTAATTACAATACGTTGATAAAAAGGCTGAATGATGACGTTTGAACAGACATCCGAAGGTTGGTATAGCATCTGCTAAGTGGCAAGCGTCACTGTCAGTAATGTCAGATGTATCTTTTTGATCACTTGACGTTTGTCAGCCGTTTCACGTGTGACTATAGTTGTTACCTTTTGTTAAAACTGAACTACTTCAGATTAAGCATTTCAGGAACCCTGGGAAGTGTATGCAGAATCATTGTGACTAAAACATTTGGGCAAAAGCCTTTTGGATTGCAATCAATAGCACAAGTGGTATGCAGTATAAAAATTCCTATTGCATAATATTTCAACTTTATGCATTTAGCTAGTTTGAATGAGTAGAACTCTCCCTAGAACTGCAACATATTAGCATACCTCTGGATTGCTAACTGGTCTGTTATCAGCCAAGATGAACCTTTGGACATTGGCAGTGAATGACACACATATAGGCACTTTCCAGAGCATCCAAGAATGCCTAGTACTCACAGGGCACTCATTCTGCTAGTGGTACAGGCTGTGATGTGGCAGCCATGTTGGCACTGAGCCTTGTGAACATAGGCTGCTCAGTGCTGATTAAATATAACTAGTACATTCTATCATTGGTATTTTTTTCATCAGATCTGAAGGCCTTTGAGAGACGTTTGACAGAGGTTATTGACAAGCTTCAGCCAGCTGCACGTCTCTGGAGAAGTATGACCATTTATATTGTCAAACTCCTGAGTTTAACAAGTTTTAATGTAGAGTACTAATATTGATCAACTCAGAGAACATGCATTATGTGCATAAATTTATCAATGCATATGAAAATAGTCAGTCTATCCCGAAATTCATGCTAAATGTTGTAGAATACAGCACTGTGAACCGACTGTGATTTTAACAGACCTTTTTTTGTTGTAACTTTCTGTGTGAATCACCTCACCTGTAATAATGGGACAGGTGATGTTATTCATGAAAAAAAAAGGTGTTACAAGAAATCTGATCTTCGAAGCTTAGTGAAAGTGGGTCCACAATCCTGAAATATCACTTCTGAAATAGCCTTGCTTAGTTTGTCATGTCTGATGATTGTCTCTGTTATATTTTCACAGTTACCCTGATCTTCATCTCCGTATGCACGGCCGCAGGGGCATGGAACTGGCTGAGGGACCCCGAGACATCACAGGTTAGCTACCCCTGACTGGGTCTGGTGTCATGTCATCAGTGGGCTCAAGCTTTTCTAGATTCATTACAAATAAAGACACATGTAGATGTATATTTAACGAAAGAAATAGCTGCAGCCATCTCTAACTCGGATGGGGATTTTTACCTCTACCTCTAACGTGGTACCTGACACATGACATCCACCTCTGGATGACATCAACATAATCCATGTAACTTCATCCTCACCAAAAATTTGTTGGGCATAACCTGTTCTGTGAGAAAAAGCTGAGTGCGTCAGCAGGGAATTATTCTCTATATTTTGACTATTGGAAAAATATTCTTTTGTAGAAATTGAATTAAGTTTTAATCAATCACCATCTCAATAGAGAGGGAGTAGTGCCCTTTTTTAGGGTCGGTTGGGTTATGCCCAATGGACATAATGTTGCTAATTTCCTAAGCTTTATTCTTTTCTTTGAATTGGGGCAGGGACTTCAGTATATAATCCCCCCCCCCCCCAAATGCTGTGTACTTTGTTAATCTGTATGTTTCGAGCAGTGTAGTTAAGGAATACTTAAGTGTACCAATCCTAGAATATGTAGCTGAAAACAGGGCTCTAACTCTACATATTGTTTTCACAGGTAACCTTCTTTCAGTCGTTGATTAACCACCCTTTCTTCGCCATCAGTTGTTTGATCCTGCTGATATTGTTCCTGTGTGGAATACACAAACGAGTTGTAGCCTCATCCATGTATCCTTGGTTTAATGATGTCATTTCTGTGGGAGAGGTGACTAAACTGTGAATTGAGAATATAACAACATAATAATTATTTGATCAGAAGTGTGGTGAAAAAAAAAGCTGTGATAAAATACATCAGTGACATGTTACAGTTTGTATTATCTATTTTGGTTACCCTAAATAACGGAAACCACCACCCAAAAAGTGCATTTTTAGAGGCAAATTAATGTGATAAAATATTATTGGTGGTAAAACTTACATAATATGTACTCTGGTAGGATATCAACCTACTTTGCAAACAAACCTCAAAACACCTTTTAAAAGTCAAAAAAATTTTCAGAATCGGGAAAAACCAACAACTTTGTCATTAAAAAATTTAACAAAATAAAATAAAATTTTAGTTTATTAAGGGTAGCATGTTGTTGCCGGTGTGTATAGTTCTTTGCGTTAGTACTGTGTGGAAACATCATGGAGGGATTTGGTTGAAATTTTGTGCTCGGTTGGAAAACCCAGTATTTTTTGTGCCTGTCCTTAACCACACTTCAGAATTGCTTCCAGGTGCCGGCAGGTTTTGGCAGATTATAACATGTCATGTGACGACGTAAGTATTAAACTGCCTCTGTTCAGGAAATAGATATTAGATTCCTGGTCAGTAAAATTCCCTCAGTGTTACTGGGGATCAGATAGACTTGCTTCAGTAGTTGTAGGTATTTAACACACATCTCTCTGTATACAAAGTGTCGCCCAAGAAGTGATTGCATTGCAGACTTGATACTAGATGTAGAGCAATTATTTGATTCATCTTGGCGCACCTCTCAACGTCTCACTTGTTCGAGATTTCTTGGCTGAACAAAACCTACTGACAGGAAGCCATGGTGGGTAGGATGCGGGTTTGAACTCTCAACCTGATTAATTAAGGGCTGATGGTCATCCTGCAGAAGCCATGAGTCCACTGAGCAGAGATTGGTGTTAAAGTAAGCTACAGAGAAATTGTGAGCAAACATATCCCCAGAATTTGTTTCAGAATGATACCTATGAAGAAGATATAAGCTCTAGTATCTTTCTTTTTGTGCTTTGAAATGGTGTGTCTAGAAAACATCTGTGTTTCCCTCTTGTTTAAAAGTTTGTGACTGTACCTGGCATAAAAGTGTAGGCCTGTATTATAAGCTGTGGGTTTGTGTATTTCAGACGGGAAAGTTGATATTAAAGCCACGGCCGACCACATGACATACATCTCTCGAAGCCTGCGGTGGCCCCCATCCTTCCAGTCTCAGCACTCTACACTACGGCTTTCCTTACCACAGAATTGAAGTCTATCAGGCATCGATGCTGAACAGGAAAATAAATGAAAGAAAATAAGTCTGATAATTGTGCATGCTCTTGTTGACATGCTCAGTCATGCCTGGAATTATGTAGTATGTGTTCATGATGGGATCAGGGAGGGCAAGTCTTCACACAACTCTTTGGTGTTTGTGACTGTAGATGGTGTTCCAGTAATTTATATATTTCACATATGGAGCAAAGACAGAGAGATAACAGAAAAAGCTCATTCCTGATGCACACTTTGTGCACGTATCATGGCGAACAGGAAAAACTGAAACAAATGCGGTTTTCGTGCTAAGCGTCTTCATTGACGTCTGCAGAATTTATGAAAGTAGCAGAATTTGAGTGTTCTGATGTATGTTTAAAAAACATCTAACCAGACAACATTTTTCTCATACTATACACAATGGGGGGATAACTCTGGACCAAACGAGGATGCAGTTTGTATGTTCATTGTAGTATGTAATTAATAATGGTGAATACAGGTATACACTGCTGTATATCTGTAAACCTGACAGTATGTGATAGATCGGGTGTGTCCATGTACAGTGCTTTAAGCTTTCATGTAAATTAAGCATAAATTTAATTATTGTGGCTTATGTAAGTTAAACAATGACAACATTATCCATACATGTATTTGTGTCATACCCACATTAGATCAGGTCAGTACAGAGACAAATGCTGGAAGCTGTGTGATGTTTGAAAGGCTGTGTTGCTATGATTTTTTTTTTATTTCTTATGAGTGGTTGACAAAAGGTAGGCTATTGACATGTAAACTGTACTAATAGCGTGTGCACTGAGGTGTCTCTTCAATGTGGCTACATTTCTGTTTATGTAATTAAGTTAAATATTTAGTTTGCATCTGAATAGCATTGGTGTGAATGATATTTCAGGATATGTTTTGTTACCCCTGCTCTTCCTTAGTAAATTATGAAATAACGATTCCCATCACTGTATACCAGTCCCACCAATAAGTGGACTGATGCTTCTGTTCCAAACAGCATTTTCGATTTCTAACAGTGTAGTACGACCATGTTGTTGGAGAGCTAACGAGAACAGGTGTCCAGTGACAGCCATTCATCTCTAACAGGTCTAATGGGGTTTGCAGTGTATCAAACATAACAGTAAGGATAATAACCTTTTAATTTCATTTAACTCATGCTTTTAAGTTGAATAAAGCCTAAAAAATGTACATATATTTACACAAATTTTTGGGGTTTCATTTTTGTTTTGTACCTTGTAGTAGTTAGCAAATGGAAGGGAAAGTAAAGAAAATAGTTCCTTTGTCAAGTTAGTCTGTTGTGATCAGTGAAAGCAAGGGAACAATGTTGTCACGCTGAGCTGGTGATGGAGCAAATGCAGTAAAGCGTGGCTGATTCCAAAACACAACTTGGTGTATGGCTGCTGTCGTATTTTTGAGTATGGCATAAAACACCAATCAAATAAATCAGATGAATAATGTTGACACTGTACAATGTGGTGAAAACCAATCTGTAGGTGCAATAACACCGGTCATAGATTTTATTTCCAGTGTGTCTATATTATGTTCTACCATGACATCTGCACTGTGCACATCAATCATGGTTGGGAACTGATTTCACAATGTGACATCACTAAGGTTGATATTTACCACGTTCACAAACAGAATATGGCAGGTCTTTGCAAACATAAACCAGAAGCAGTGGTATGAGTAATCACGCCACGCAGCCGAAGGCCTTTATCAGCTCTGCAACATCATTTGGAGCTTCCATGGGAAGCAAATCTTGCACCACATGGAGCACAAGTGCCCCCTTCCAACCTACTATGACAATTATACCAGGTATTTCATGTTGTATACACTATCATACCTTTACTAGTGATTTTAACAGTAATACAGAAGATCATGAGTAAGTATGTTTGCTATTGATTGAAATAAGGAGAGAGCATGGCTGTTCCAGAGTTTGCTAGATTTGCTTCCCTTCGTAGAGGGCAGGTGAATTCCAATCCATTATTCTACCTACGCAAAAGATAGTTGTTTGATTGGTGTTGTACACCATACTTAAGAATATTTCACTTATATGACGGCGCCCAGTATAATGGTGGGAGGAAACGGGGCAGTGCCCAGGGGAAACCCACAACCATCCACGGATTGTGGGCAGACATTCACAGAAAAGACCGGAGGGGAAGCCACAATAAGCGGGACTCACAATGACTGCATTGGTGAGAGGCACTTGGGTCATTATGTCATGCTGGCACCCTGATCCCCTCGGCCACGGAGGCCCTAAGCAAAACATACTATCAGTTTGCATATACTAGTATATCTATCTGACCACCATTTTATGTTGATTTTATAGGTTAACCTATACATATAAAATAAGTTATAATTCCTTTGGCTTGAGGAAACATGAGAATCCAAAGAAATGTAGATGTTTTCCATGAACCAAATATCTGGGCTAATTTCAATAAAATATGCCAGTTATGTAGCAATATAGAGTAACAAGAATGAACAATTTCTGTCCACCCGTCCATATTAACTTTATTAGAACTGACGTATGATGACAGGTCAGACTCTTTGATGATAGGATTCATTCTGATAAAGGTCATATTCTCATGACATCTTAAGCAAACAAAGACAGGTCACATACACATTCTCACAGGACATACACATTCTGATGACATCATACACATTCACACACGCATTCTGATGACATACCACACCCACTATGATGACAGGTCAGGCACACATCTCATGACAGGTCAGGCAAACCTTCCTGATGACAGGTCAAGCACAGATTCATGGCAGGCCAGAGGGCTCATGTACCCGTACCTCACAGTACCTGTTACACATACGATGAACACTAACACAACATCTGTTAACCACTGTATGCACAGGCTTTGCACAATGTCTGTTGACCCTGTGCAGTGACCATACACACAGTCCTCACACGACACCAGCTGTCCTTCACAATGAAGTGCAGTCGTTGGCTAGAGGAGGAGTGGTACCGTTTTTCTCTGCATCAAAACTCGTGAAGAGTATCAAGTACATAAGTAATTCCACCGGTTGCCATATGCGTCTTCAAGTAGGCCTGTCATCTCCTCGTAAAGCTCTGTATTTTGCCATCTCATTTGGGAAACTTTTGCTTAACTCCACTATCAGCATGTTCTTGAATCTCTGAAGATAAAAATAAAATACTAAGGTCTTATTATAATCATAAATATACAGGACAATGGTAGAAAAGAGCGTACATGTATCAGGTTAGGCATCCTGAAGCCTGTAGCTTTATCATGTTCACCTGAGGAAACCAAGAATCAATATTTATTTATTTATCTGAGTGGTGTTTGACGCCTTCCACAATAATATTTCACTTTTACGACAGCGGCCAGCATTATGGTGGGAGAAAACTAGACAGAGCCCTGGGAAAACCCATGACCATCCACAGGTTGCTGGCTGACCTTCCCACGTACGACTGGAAAGGAAACCAGAGTGAGCTGGGCTTGAACTCGCAGCAATCACATTGGTGAGAGGCACCAGGGCCATATCGCTGCACTAGTATGCTATTTCCCTCAGCCAAAGACGTGCCTTAACAATTAATAGGAAATACTTGTACCATTCACATTTGTTCCTTAATTTAGTATTTTGGTTCCCATAAATGTTCATCAACAGAAGCTCATTGAAAAATATCGGTCTTACATTTGATTTGGCAAGAGAGGTGAAACCAACCTACCTTTATTGCATCAATCTTTCCTTTGACTTGTTCATTTTTCACCAAAGCCTTTTCCAGACAGTCCTTTGTGTACAGATTTGGGTTCTTACCTTGGTCAATATAGCTGCAATAAACAAACAAAAACCAAAATCATAAACATGTATAACATGACTATCACATAGAGATCGTGGCTTTCATTTCACAGATTAGTGTGGAATACCATAGTAAAGAATATTTTAGCTATATAACAGTCTGCTTTATGGATGGAGGAAACTTGAGGACTGGAAGTAAACCACATGTGTATGGCATGTAGGACTAGGAAATGTAAAAGCCAATCTTTCTATAGATGTTGCTTCACCCAAGGAGTGAAATCAGTGTTTTTGTGCTTTAAAGCAATAGAAAGCAATCAGTCTCCAAGTGAAACAGAGTTTTGTGGGCGTTTCGAAGGATCGACACTTGACCATCTATGCATATATTATACACCAGCATGAAGGCTAATTATCAAATAACATAGCCACGTCACTGTTGGGTTAAAAGGACCTGTGGTTTTGGAGATCTAGGCCGTGAAAGGAAGGGAGTAACCCAGCGACCACACTTGGTCGCCAGCCACCCGCTAGATCTGGCCTTTCTACTGGGTTTTTTGAGTCTGGCGTCTATAGGCAATTAGCCAGATAGCGGTTTTGAGTTGCTCATAATTGCGCATGAGCAGAATGCATCATACAGTCGACAAACAAAAACACATGGTCATTCATATTGACCTCAGACTTCGGCAATAGCCCAGTGTAGAGCTCAGTTTTAATTTTTTTCTGTGTTTTTCACAGTTTTCCACTTGAAACTGCCCTTGAGCCCACGCATAGTATCAAATGTCACATAAAATGCATGAAATGGGCTGAATTGTGTGTGACTGTGCAGTCAGATTATCTATATACCTATGACAAAGTTTGGGCTAAAACTTTGCACAAACATACTCAAAAACTTCTAATGGAACTTGGACATCTTGGACTTGAGCTTTTAACTTGTCAATCTCCTGCATATCGGTTATCATTTTGTGTCTGAAAAGAGAAAAAGAAAAGAATTTAAGATCTTAACTTTCAATGAAAACTTCAATAAGCCAAATCGACATTGCATAAGTCTCTCGAAACCACTCTGGTTTAGGACAAGACAGGGTGGGGTCTCTCGCGCCCAACAAGAAGAACATTTTTAACCTTCGTGAAATCAGGGTAGTTTGCGAGAGCCCCACCCTGTCTCCTCCCCAAAACCTCTGTGATCTCGAGAGACTTTTGCAATGCAGATACGGCTGGTACAAATACTATTTTTCTCAACATTTATCACCACAATTCTCTCCACAAAGGATTACGTTTTGTTCACATTCAACATAGTCAATTCAATTGGATCTTTTGTTTTGTATAAGGTAACAGCCCGAAAAATAAAGCTGACGAATTTTGGACCTGCTGTAACCCATTGTCTACGAGAGTACATAAAGACTGTCTCTTGTCTGAACAATAGCGCACTCAAGCACACTTACATTTTTTGATTAAGTACATTTTGTCCTTGTGGCTTGAAATCGCTGGCTATTATTCCCAGCTGGCGAGTATTTTCGATGAAAAGTTCTAAATGTGACTCGAGTGCCTCAAACTTCTCCGCCATCTTGAATTTTATGGTACTTCCTAAAAATATTTACACAGTGGAACGGACTTGCAGGATCAAGGGCCATAACCCGTCACCTACAAATTTTGTCAGGCTGTGAGTTTAATTTGGCGACACTCGACAATTTACACAACTCCCCTGTCAATCTTTCCGGCAAATTTCTCAAAGCCATACCACTCTCTAAATACCACTGAACACTACCTCTTTTGGGAAGGCGAAAAACACCCTCCAAAAATCTCTCACCGTTTACTGTGATAGAAAAACCTTGGTCACGTGCTGTGGCAATAAAATATACTACCTACCAATATCTCACAATGGCTTTATTTTCAGTTGATATTAAAAGCGAGCATATAGGGTGCGCTTACCTCACTGAAGAAGAAATGCCACTAATGTTCCTAGTTGAGAGGCGATGAACAAGTCCCATGCCATTTCTATCCGTGCGGTGAGAATTAAGAGTACTGGTATATAACATAGTTGGTTTAAACAATATTTTATTTTCAAATGAATGAAAATTAGGTTGGCGAACTGGCAATTTGCCCATATAAACTAGGCAGGTCCTATATAAAGTACATCTTCGAAAAAATACAGAATAATATGATTAAAATATATATATATACAAGACAAAATTCTAAATGGAAGATGACACCGAAATGGATTTAACTAACACGACCTCTGATGTGGACTCAAACATTGCTGTAGTTAACCCTGTAGTTTAGGCTTTTAACAGGCTGAGGATTCTTCGTGGGTAATAGTAAAGAATAGTTGGGGCGAATTTGATAATTGTTAATGTAAGAAAATTTTAGAAGTTGTTTGGACCAAAAAATGGAAATATTCTATTACCCCGGTACGTAAAATAATGGTTGGTGTTGCGGACGAGGAGAGGGGGAGTACTGAATTACGATGTGCTTTGCTCAGACAAAAGATAATCCATGAAGTAGAGTGACCCAACAAGACTGGAGTATGTATATAAATCTATATATGTCTAACAGTCGCGTCTTATCGTACTATAACCCAACCTGTAACAAACCACATCCACTTATTCTGTTGCACAGGACTGTATTTTTTTTGTTGTTGTTGTGGTGCATAATGATGATTGATATGTGTCTCCAAACATCACTATTGTCCACAAACCTACTAGCACTAAAACAACATATAATCACACGACAAAAAAAGAATTATATCAGGACATCAATACATGTGTCAAAGAACAGAAAGAAAATCGATCACGAAGAAAGCAAACACTTCTGCCAGCATTCATATGCGCACAGCATGTTTAATCTAGATGTAGGGCAAGGTAGTTTCTTTGCAAACCTGTGTGCACGATCAGAGTGGACGGCTATTGGATTCATTTATTCCTTTCTGTGAAGACTGCATGCTTTTTCTTGGCGTTTTCTGTTTCTCTTTACCCTGTTTGTTTAAGGTTCCAGAGGTATGTTTGTTTAAACTGTGCTATATAACATATGCTTCGTTGTTTATGAAAATGGATTTCGATTATGTGGAATACAAGTTACTTGGTTATACATCGACTGTTTTAACCATCTATGATTTGCCTTATATACAGTATTTAACCCTTTTGCAACATATATAAATATAATTATATAGAGTATATGTTACGCGATTTGCAATGATAGAAAGATATAACTACATAGTTGTGATATAAATTTACAACTGAAGTTTCCAACCTTTTCTTTTTTTTTTTTTACCCAGTAAATCTGCCGCATAGACATAACGAAAGGACTTCAAGGTATAAGAACGTGCCACACCATCACGGTTATAATTACATGTATATTATAGGTCTATCGGGTATATTAAACATTTCTTCGGCCGTAATCCACATCAGCTGGAATAACTTGCGTATCATTTCCGATCTCTATTGGTTAATAAATGACCAATCCATTAATGTTTACTCACCAATCTAGGATGGTAATCCAATAATCTCGGACATGCGCTTAATTTTCATTGAGTTCAAATTGAATTTTAGCTCATAATTAATAAACATGTACTGTCTTGTATTCTAATTCTTACACACAATGAGTACGTGATTTTCAAGCACCTGACATTACAACAAAAGGTGGCTTACGGAGTTAAAGTTGATCTAAGGGGAGTTAATCCGATCAGAAGTGTCAGTTCCCAGTCTGTAAACAGCTGATACCAGTCTCATGTCAAGTGAGCAGTGGTTATAAGCGCTCTGTCCGCTCAGTATGTACGACACAATCCAAGCTCACCAGTGTTCACGGCATCAAGTTCCGGCCTCCTCTGATTACCGGAGCAGTCATACAGACCATCACCTGATAGGATTAAGGCTTCACACCTGATACTAATCAGTCCAAGGTAAGATATATTGTCTTATACTCATTTGTTCTAACTAAACACTTTGGTTCTATTTATACAGGTGCATGTATGAATAATGAGAAAAGATTTCTGAATGATCACAATTAAAGATCAATTAATTATATGGGCTTCCGTGTGCATGATACAGCTTACAGCGGTTGTAGGTATAAGACCATAGAAGTTCCTTTAAACCAGACAGATTCTATATTAGCATGGCTCTGAAGTGTTTGACATCGGTATTAGTGTTCGTAAAATATGGATACTAACCAAATTCCTTCAATGATAAGGTAACAGGTAACCTCGGTATTATTTTAGCATCTCTTTAATAAACAGATTTGTATCAGTGTAGTCAGTGTAAGCCTCTTAAGACTTTAAGCCCGAACGTACTTTCAGTACAGCGTGATATCCACATGTATATACCTATACAGTAACAGGAACACTCATGTATAAAGCAACGTTTCTTGAAATAAATTTACTAACGCAGATCCTATAAAATGATCAAATCCACACAAAATCATGCTGAATACAACACTATTGTTGATTCTTATAGATGGACTATAGCGCCTACACATCATGACCAAGTATGTGTTAGGGACGATATCCAAATCAGCTGAGATTTTAATATACCGTTTATTATGGTTTATAGCTGCGCTTATAAGACTTGCAGTATGAATTTGTGGAAATTCACTAGTTGAATGAAAACAGAATATCTAGTGGTTCCAATCAGTTTTGCCTATAAAATAGAAGGAGGGTAAATCCAAGAATACTGAAGTTATACTTGTCAATCTGATTTCAGCTGCTTTATGTTCGCGCCATCATGCATTATTGCTTTCCTTCTCTTTTATTCTATGTTAGAAGCTGGGTATACGAAATAGTATTTGTCCTATTATTATTACACGGCTCGATATACGACAAATGGTAATGTGTGAAGGCTGTTTTAAGGTTAATTGTGTACCATTATGTTTCCATATTTCACACAAGTTAATCTCATGCCCGAACATTTCACCTGCAGGAGAATACCTTGTACAGGCGAGAATTTAGCCCTTCAAGGTCATCATAGCAATCAGCTGACAGAGCTTGGCGTCACACTGGGAGTGGGCTGGGTATGGCTTCCGTCACAGCTCGTGCCGCCGCATGACGTATTGACTGGCGTCGCTCATGACCTAGCTCGAGTGTAACATGACGTCATGCGGAGCTTTTCAAATGCCTTTTGAGTTCGACTCACTTTGATGAGTGATATAAGTAACTCAACCAGAGTTCTGTCAGATCAGAGACAGATAGCACAAGGTAACACAGTAACAAGGTCACAGCAACTTTCGTGGTGTAACTTGTACACCAGTTTTAGCCAACCCGACTCCATCCGCATGACAAGATTTTTTTGCGTTCGTTGATAGATCTTCTTTATTAAAGACCTAATACCTACTCGTAAACTGTTGATTGGTTTAAAGATTCCCATAGGCCTACCACAAAGTTATAATGCAACTCTGCCCTTTTGTGTTTTCAGATCATGTTGAAGTGGAGGTATACAACAGAAGAAAATGACCGACAAGTCAAACTTCTTCGTGTTCGAAGAGCAGGTAGGTGATACTGTTGGTTTTCCTGTAATAAAATATTTTCTCACACATGAACATACCCCACTGCTGTCAAGTCATGGTTGGCAATGCACGGCTCTTCCGTTAGCATTTCCCGTCGACGTAATTAAGAGTATCTCCTGGGATATAGTATGTACATGTATTAGATATCCCAGGTCAGATAATATGGTGCTATATGTGAAATTTATGCATGAATTAAACGGACCTATTGTCCTTTTCTACACAATGATATTTGTTTTTAGTATATATATTACAGACTGACCACTAATTTACTGTATCTTTTTTCTCGCTAAAATTGTACCTCTGACTCAAACGCCATGATATTGAGGCTTACGCCATATACAGTGTATTAAAGTTATAAAGCTTCTAATTTCAATGTACTGGAACTGAAATCTGACTTGTCTCTCTTTGCATGATTTCAGGAATCGACTTGCAGCGGCGATCAATTGCCAAGGCTGTTTGTTTACAGAAGTTAAAAGAGCTGAAAGAAACGGTTGACTTCCAGGCAAAATTCATCGACAGGTTGAGGCTGGACAAGAATAACTCTCTCAGGTACGTGTGATGTACCTAGTATTGTAAATACAGTTGATTCATATATATGCACCAGGTGTATATTAGTTATTTCAAAATTTAGCATCGTGCGAATCATATGCGGAAAAGGATACCTCGGGAACAAACAATAAATGTGCCTACTCGGGTTGAGGTATGCCAAATTCTAGTTGACTTCATGGT
Organism: Acanthopleura granulata; assembly: GCA_016165875.1. Taxonomy (NCBI): domain Eukaryota; kingdom Metazoa; phylum Mollusca; class Polyplacophora; order Chitonida; family Chitonidae; genus Acanthopleura; species Acanthopleura granulata. Next base: position 4,111,222 of record JABBOT010000029.1, read on the forward strand.
AGACGACGCGGCATATATTAAGTTAAAAGAATAGATGAAGGAAATTTTTAATTCACCCTTGCAGAATTCGCAACTGCGAACCTCCCATGTGCCATAGAATCTAACGAAGATTTCTGCACCCATCAATAGTAAGGTGAATGGTCTGACGCTCTCTCGTCTACAAAGTGTTGTGCCACGTTTGCTCATTTCGTTACAGATTGCTGGACAGCGTTATGATGGAATTTTCAGCGTTAGACAAACAAATCAACATGGCCGAAGAAGAGATTGTGTTTGAAAAAGCTATGAACCGCAAACTCCGCAACGAAATGCGTTACTGGAAGGCGGAATGTGCTAATCTCAGACTGTGTGCCAAGCTTCTGCAGGCAGAGGTAGACCGCGTGAAACCCATCACCAGATCCCGCAGCACACGTGACCAGCGGCATGATCAGACTAGACGAATGGAAACCGCAGACGTCGTTCCGGAAAACTACACACAAGAACGACGACTTAGTCTGGACGAGACTTTTCAAAACTTGGAGAACGAAAGCCGGCTGGAAATTCAGGGAAGTCCGAACTTAAACCCAGGTTTGAACGAAATGGCATTTCCTCAATCTGATATAATTGTGGCGAGTGATTTTAAGCATTCTAAATCACAAACAAGGGCGAGAAAGAAAGCCGGTGTCTCACACTCGACTCTGTCGAACAGCACCCACCTGCAGAGATCGCCACGGTCGCCAAAAACCGTCGGCTGTTTCCGGTGTTTTCGGATTCGGAAGAGGAAGAGGAAAGTGTGTTCGTTACCCAAACCCACTATAGTACACTCCCACGATGTCATCCCAAACTGATTTCAGTTGGCCAAATCTGTGCTGTCTCGGATAGGGATACATATAGGGTGTTATAAGTATATATCTTTGTGCTATACAAGTTTATGTCTTTCATAGAGTTCATTTTACATATATACACGTGCTAAGTTTATATGATCCACTTTTTCCTGCTAATAAAGCCAGTATCGACTAATTCTTCCTGAATGACATTGTTCTATGGCTTATTTATACGTTAAATAGATGATGTCACATTTACATTTGCTGTTGAGTAAGTTGTTTTGTTTTTTCTTTCCCTGAGAGGAGGTTTCAGCTTAACTTAACTTAATGTAGTTCACGTTAAAGAGAATCCTTCGCCACCATTGCCTAATGGTGTACGCATTTGTTCGACACCCGACTAAGCCATTCCTTTGGTCCCCAGCAGTACACTTGGTAACTGTGAAGTCCATAAGGGGTTGACGATTGTGGAGAAAGTTGGACAGACATAGATAGATCCTTGTAATTATTACCAGAGCAAAGTTTATGTCATAAACCCATTTACTGTCACTAGGGTCATTTGAAGATCTTTTGAATGCAGGGTTTATGTACTGTCACTAAGCCCTTTCTAAGTGTAGTGGATCTAGGTTTTGTGTAATTTGACTAGGCCCTGTTGAAAATATAATGAATGTAGGGTTTATGTACTTTGTCCTTTGTAAATGTAGCGGATGTAGGCTTTATATAACGTGACTAAGCCCTTCTAAAGACCTGATGAATGTGGGGCTTGCTTACATACCCAGTATGTCGTACACAGAAGCCACTGAAAATACTGTTGATGCCATCATTATACCCAGCCAGCATAAATTCGATCGGATCAGTGAATCTGATGAAAATTGTAAGGGGTAGACACAGACAGACGGAGATTCCCATCTGAGATTGACAAGGCTAGAAATGGCTCTATGCTTAAAATGAACTAAATACTGTCAGCTCTCTTTCACATCTAATTCACACCATTTTAAACATCCGTCTAGTTGCTCTTAGAACTGTAACTGATCTTTAAGTTTCTGTGATCTGCAAGGAGAATCGGGTCCCGGAAACAGCATACTCATTATGGATCCATGAATGTCAATTAGGGTAGCATTAATATGTCCTGCAATGACTGAAGTACGCCAGTAATAGGTGAACTATTGCATGGACTATTATGCCAATAAGCCAGACAGCGGTTTCTAGTTGCCCATATTTGCGCATGAGTAGATCACGTCATACGGTATATATATAAAAGCACGCGCTCATTCATGTCCATCTATTAACATCAAAGACTTCGGCGACAGCCGAGTATACAGCCCAGTTCTGATTTCTTTTCTGTGTTTTTGACTGTTTTCCTCTTCAAACAGTCCTCGGGCTCAGGTACAGTCTCAAATGTCACACAGACACATAGCATGCTCGAAATGGGCTGCACTGTGTGTGACTGCATACGGTTACAATGCTTTTAACATAGCTACGAAGGACTGTTTGTCTACCAGGGAAGGAATACCAGAGAAGGAATTCCGGTCATGCGCAGTCGAAACAGCCATCTGGCTTATTATCTCCACGTCATGTTCTGTGTTTTTTTTTAGAGCGAGGGCGATGTTCTTAAAAAGAGTTGTTCTTAATACACGTTGTTAAATGAGGGTGTCTATCATCATAAGCGGTTTGTTGTTAGCCCATGTTATGGACTGTCGCTCACAGGCGCCTTCTTGGTGAGTGTATTAATTATACGTGCGCTGCTTTCGTTCATACATGAGTATTTTCTGGTGAAGTGGACATATACAACAACCGACGCCAGCCTGTTTGAGCTAATCTATATTTTCAATCACCATATAAACTACTTCAGAGATAACTTGTTTCTGTAGTCTTTCTATATAAACGTTAGTGCAAAATATAGATGACTGCAGACTTTTCGCTATTGTGGCACAAAACTTTTGATTGATTGATTGGGGTTTAACGCCGTCGTGAAGAATAGCCCAGTAACACAACGGCTTTCAGGTATACGAGTGGAAAGTGACCAAACCCTGTATATAATCCATGACTTTCCCTTCTTCCTCGTCCTGCTTGACTCCACCTTTGCTCCGATGCTTTCTCATCGCCTTCGATTACGTAACATCGGACAGAAGGTCGATAGATCGCTAGATCAAACATTCATGTATAGGACTACCCGCTTAAATGAGACTCCCCCTTTAACTGGTTGAGCTGGTGACTACATGCATTATGAGATAAGAAAAATGCTTCGTTTGCCCTGCAATAAAATTTATCACCGTATGCGCTCTTCTCAAGAATATATCACCTTTACGAGTGTAAGTACACTCGATGTCATGGCAGAGGAAAACTGGATAGGACTCAAATTAAAAAAAAACATCACACCAACCATCCACAAATGTTGCACTAATCATATCTGTGAAAGGTCATATAACAATGAACTTATAATGAGTGAAAAGACCTTTAAAAACTGTATCTGAATATACCTTCACTGAATCTTTCAGATTTTGATTGTAAGAACGTTTTGACTGCATTTTGGTTCTTGTGGAACCCATTGATTAGATGTCACAGTGACCAGTGACGTCACAGTTACAATTTTTATTAAATGCCATGTTAGGTTTTTCACACATAGGCAAACATTACAGGAGTGCACTTCCGAAGGACTTTATTCAGAGCTAAACATAAAGGTGTGCAAAAAGTTTTGTGACGTCATTAATGAAGGACATTATCAATATGGAGCATGACACCCAGTGTACAGTCAAAACATTTGACTCCGTTTTTATGGTGAAAAAACCAGGGAAGAAATTTTCAGATACAGTTTTTAATGGTCTTTTCATTCACCATAACATCATTTTTGTGTGGTCTTTTACATTAAGCACGGCATACGTGCACTTGCTTAATTCAGGGTTGAAATTTCTCCACGGAAACCAGTTAGATTGGTCGTTGGCCCCGACGATATATTTACCACGAAACTATAAACATCAAATTACCGTTACAGTTCCGCGAACAGCACAAAACGTGAGCTTTATTTTGAAAAACAAAAATGCTATCATGTGTCAATTTCGTTGAAACAAGTAAATATAAGTTTATGTAAATATAGAAATGGCTAAGATGCGCATAATGGGTCAGTAGGCCTTTGGTTGAGTGTGAGGGTTAAAACAAATACTGCAAGGGGTGGAAAAGGCCAGAGTAATTCGCTCAACTTCCATTGTTCGCGGACACATCACAACAGGTATATTTCTTGTTCCTTGCAGTTAAGTGCGGCATGTTCTGTGAATCGGCTGAGGACATCTTGGTATTCCTCACGTCAGGCTAAGAGTTTGTGAATGTCCGGGGTAGTTGACTCTGAAGAGTCTTCCACGTCGATGACAGCGGACACGGTTGTAGGCGGGGAGAGGTACACGTAGTATACTTCGCTTAAAACGCTCTACGTTCCAGCCAATACAGCTGCATTGTCCTCGATCCCTAGAAGAAGAAAAAAAACATGAGTAAACATTGATTTTTCATTGGAACGCGAGGACTTTGAGGACATGATGAACTTACCCTTATACAACCTAGAAACCTGGAGGGCAAAATCCTTGACTTTGTTACTAAAGTCTACTTGGCGTTATGAACAGATCTATGTTTTTTGTATGTTTTTAACAAGGCGTACATTTGTACAGTCCTTGTATTCTCAACATGATCCTACACCTATCCCCGCAATATTATTATCGCATGTGAAACGTTCAACGTGGCCTAAACATTGATAAGAATTTCAAATTATGTTGACTTCCACATGCTGTGTTCATTTAGGACACAAAGTAAATCTACCAATTTGCGTTAAACCCAAAGGCAGGGATTATTTTCACGTCACACACCTCTTCCAAGGAGCCGGCCGCAGTGCGAGAATATTTGATATGTTTGTTATCATTAACCAGTTGGCTCCACATTTCATCAGACACTAACACTTTCCAAAGTTTACACAAATAGGACAGCTTCCACGCCAGATTCACTGTCTCTCCGAGAATACAATATTTCGGGGAGAACTTCCCTATGACAGTCGCAACAGTGGCCCCTGCATGTATTCCTATCCGCAGTCCAATATCTTCATCGGAAGGCAACTGACTTTGCGCATGTTTGACGGCTTTCTGGCACTCAAACGCCAGGGAAGCGACGGTTGAAGCGTGATCAGGTGGCTGATCTGGCAAACCGGATACCACTATGTGAACATCAGCCAAGGATTCGAGCTTCAACACGCCGGAGAAGCTTTCGGCAACAGTGTCAAGTTCGTGACAGAGTCTACTGACGTGGTCTGCTGCTTGAGCCGCTGGAAGTTTGTTGATCATCCGACAGATTCCGGACACAGTAAGCACGAGGACAGAGACGCTGTCCGTGTGGACGGGCCTGACCGCGTGGCCGTTCAGCAAGCTGCAAACTACGGACGACGGCATGGCTCTCCTCAGAACAGACTCATTGTGTTTCAGGTAGGCCTCTTGTTCAGAGGTTTTGTCCTCCAAGCGCTGCTCTATCTCCGCTAAATATTTCTCCAGATTTGCCAACACACTGTCGACTACCTTCTTGCGGCGAGGGTTGGCCTTTGTAATCATTTTTTCAAGCTGGGGGAATGAAGGCCTTTCCTTGGTATCCATGGACCACGCTTTGTTCATTATCTCTCTAACGGGTGCCGGGGTATTAGCAGTGAAAGCCGGCCTGAGTGCCGAGGTCATGATGGCTTCCACCACACCCTCCGGTGTCAATTCATCCTTCAGCTCAACATACGGGTCGTCACAGGTAAAAATCTCTTGGAGAACAATGCTGAAACTATAAACGTCAGTGGCTTTGGTAAGCTGCCCGGCTGACTGTGACGCCAGCAGCTCGGGGGCATGCCAGTACGCCGACCGGGTCCACGCGTTTTCCTCTTTCATGTCTAGCCAGTTCCCTTGAGCCATGGTGAACAGAGCTTGCTTTTCCCAAGATGAAACTTTCAAATTCCAGTTACTGTCGATGTAACAGTTTGAAGCCTGCAAATAGCCGTGTAAAATCCCTACGCCGTGGAGGTAACTCATCCCGCGGGCCACGTAAAAAGCCATAGAGTATTTTAAATTTTCGTCTAAATTAAATCTACCGTCACCTAAAAAGTCTCTTAAACTTCCCCTTGAACACATTTCTATCACCAAACAACAGGTAAAATCCAGAGACGTCAATCCGTAAAACTTTGTAACATTTTCATGCTTCACCACGTCTCGTATCCATAATAAGTACTTTCGAAGTTTGAGGTCATTCACAGATTCTACAGAGGAAATACAGCTTTGCTTTAAGATAACATGGTCAGAGTTCCACTTGCCATGCAGCCGGGCGGTTACAGCGTTTCTGGAAGAGTTCTGACTGAACGACAAGGAGGTTGACCTCGGCCGTCTGACTCGCGAGTTTGTGGAGCCAAAACTTGACCCATCCGAAGCAAAGTCGATGCTTTCTGAGTCAATTTTCCATTCATTTCGAATAAGAGCCAGACGCCGCCTCAAGTGGGACCGCGTGAAGTTAAATAGCACCAGAGAGAGACCCACGCATAAGGCAACACTTGCAATTATAATGGGTATTGTCAAAGTATCTGGTTCTGTCGATTCTTCCCTGCGTTGTTGTAACATCATATCATACACGCTGTTTCTATCACAAGTCATTTTCTTTAACGCACGTTCTTCAATCACGCCAACCATTTCCTCTGGGAGAGGAATCATTCCTAACGATTTGCACAGATCTTTTGCCAGTTCGTCACGAAGAAACCAGTCGATGTAACGGACCAATTCCGTGGCCACCTGGCAGTCCTCCATTCCTTGCAAATATATGATGAAGTACGTCGTGGCTGCGATAGGGTAGGAGAATTTTCCAGGAGCGTTAATCAAAGGAATAGTCAAGCGAGCGTCTATGGTTTTGGAAAAGTCATTCATAGCGTTCTGCACAGTTTCAACGCTCGCAACAATAGCGTTTCCAGCTGAGTTCACCAGGGCTGCGAACGGTAAATTGGCCTCAGTTGCGGTCGCAATTGCCATATATCCGATAGAGAACTTCTGGGAGAGTAGCATCCCGGCCATCCCTCGGTTTGTCCTACCAAATGTCGTCACGACTGATGAGTTCCATTTCACGGGGATGTCGTTTTGATCGAGTCCGCTGCTGAAGCTGCCGTAGTGTTTCGCCCATGATGACGACACAGCGGAGAGAGCCGAAGTGAACGTCTCAGTCGTTCCGGACTTATCCGAGCGGGCAATCACTACGATGCGTTCGGCGGGGAGGACTACTTTCGGATTTAGCTGCTGAATAACGCCGTCATTCCAACTGGTTATTTCTCCGCTGTAGATGGCAACTAAGTGAATGGTGTCAAGAACCAGAGATTTTACACCCGGAATATTGAAGGCAACAACGATGGGCCTGAAAAGAAAAGTAAGAGATTGTTTCATGATCTGAAAATAGTTATTTTGAAATGATAAACGAGATTTTGAGCTGCAGTAGGCCTACCATGGGTAAAGATCTACATGGCAGGAAACAAACTTGTCCGCTAGATGTAAGTATTTGAGCCTATATATTACACATATTCGTTTATTTGATTGGAGTTTTACGCTATACTCAAGAATATTTCACTTATAAGACGGCGACCAACATTATGGTGGCAGGATCTCGAGCTATGCAAGGTGGAAATCCACGACCATTCACAAGTTGCTGCCAGGCCTTTCCTTTCCTTTACAACCACAGGGGAAGCCAGCAAGAACTAGTCATTAACTCACACTGACCGCGAGAAGCTCTTTGATCATTTTACTGCATTAACGCGCTAATCATTAACCCAAGGAGGACTTGAGGACAATTAAAAATCTCGCATTACATAAATGTGCCAGCGAGGTAAACCCTAACATGAATATTTTTCCTTATGCGCATGCAGAACACATTCTGATTTCTCGGAAGTCAGTGATGCAGAGAAACTGGACAATCAAGATACAATCTCCGACATAAAATGCGCCGACGAATATGCTTCAGAGTTCTTAGACAAAATAGACGTAATTTATTATGACGTGTGAAGAGCTAATTAAGACATCATCACTAAAAGTATTGTGGCCCAAAAAAAAGGTCCCTAAAAATATTCATTGAAATTCATTTCAAGAAGAAGAGGTAATGTGAATGTACATCATTTGAATCATTACTCATTTGTAGTGATTGTGGAAAACCGGTTCACGATTTTATCTTGTGATACGAAGTAGGAATCCTGATGGTTAACTCTCGTTTCCTTGCTATGTCGCTGCCATTGGCGTTACACCACCTTCACATCAACGCAAAACAACATCTTTTCATTACAATGCTCAGATACCTAGTCAGAAAGGTTCCGCGCCACTAAATCACGTGTTTTTCTGTGTGGTACGGAATAATGACATGTTGCATGGTCTGCTAAACCAGAAGAAAACACCATATCATATCAAACTGTCTACAATCTATCTCATGTGGTCTGTTTTGAAGGTACCAGTATATTAAAGTTCAGTGTCTACCTTCAAATGGCATAAGCTGGGAAATAATTCATGGAATGAAACAGAAAAGATGATAATTATTCTTCCTTGGATAGCAATATACCGAATGGTCCTATACATGGTGTATACCTATTTCTTCTTGTAGCATTTGTTAGATGGTGGGTTCTGAGTGATGACTTCAGTCTTCGTCACAAGTTATTACTGCAAAAACTCGTGTGTCAAGGATATTCCATCAGACACTTTCACTCTAAGTTTCTTAAATTTTACAATGAGTACACCTTCGCTATAAGTAAATACGGACGCAGTGTCAAGAATCTCTGGGACTCCTTCATACTTGTGTCTAATTCCACATAATCCGGGGCTAAGGGCCATATGTTTAGTGTGGATATGATCGCCACGTTGGTTATATGAACGACTGCAATCAAAGCGCAACTGAGATACACATTTGACACCATAGATACCAACATGATACACGATTTGGATACTGATTTTATTCATCCGCCTAGAATATTTATTGCATCCTTTAGTCTTCACTGAAAACTGCCGACTGCTTCTCTTAAAACGAAACTGGTCTTATGATTACTGGCCAGGAACGGCCACTAGGGTTGACGGCTCGTATACGAATGTCAGTTTGGACGCCTCGATGCCACATCTCCATACTCTCACATCTCTACATGACCGCCAAGTTTCATGAGAATTCGCTGAGAAAATCTTCTTAGGAGTTACGTCCATAAGGCCTCATTTCAGTCAAGTGAATTCAAAGCCTATTTTCAAACGGCGAAAACTTGGATAATAAATCATGAATTGGAACCAAGAGGCATCACATGCATCCACATGTTGTCCCCAACAGCCCTGCCAATTTCGACGGAAGTACTTTAGGAACTTAAGCAGGAGGTGAGTTGAAAATGTTTCACTTCATTTGAATTCTGTCAATCTAAACTCTGTCTTCTGAAACTTTATCCGAGGTATTCTGGGACAATATAGTCCCGATTTCCTCGGTTACATATGACTATATCACATTGCGGATCACATTCGATCGTTTTACTCTCTATGAATTAGTCTTTCTCTATGTACTCCTGCATAAGTCAGGATTCTGCCGGTGGACTAAACATATCCACGAGGCCTGATCCCATTGCATTGTCTTCCTGTTCTTGTTTAATAATAGCCATAATCACAGTGCACTGTAGGTAATTCTAGATCACTGACATGTCTTTACTTTTTACTCTCGATTTACTCTCTATGAATTAGTCTGTCTCTATGTACTCCTGCATAAGTCAGGATTCTGCCGGTGGACTAAACATATCCACGAGGCCTGATCCCATTGCATTGTCTTCCTGTTCTTGTTTAATAATAGCCATAATCACAGTGCACTGTAGGTAATTCTAGATCACTGACATCTCTTTACTTTTTACTCTCGATTTACTCTCTATGAATTAGTCTGTCTCTATGTACTCCTGCATAAGTCAGGATTCTGCCGGTGGACTAAACATATCCACGAGGCCTGATCCCATTGCATTGTCTTCCTGTTCTTGTTTAATAATAGCCATAATCACAGTGCACTGTAGGTAATTCTAGATCACTGACATCTCTTTACTTGTAGTTAATCACGCTGTACTTTTTATTACCTAATTCGTTTTAGACCATGGTGCTGGGGGGAAGTGTAAATTGCTATTTTGTATACATCTACATGAACAGCTAGAATAACACCCTATATAAAATAAACTGACAAAAGTCCGATATCACCAATGTACAACAACCACAAGTTTGCCGTAGGCGTATATGGTGCCATTTGACCTATCCAAAAGAGTTGATCTTGCATCAGTTATCCAACAAGATAAAATACACAGAGGAATGTGGATCACAGCAATTGATATTCTTATTTCTACACATTACACACAGCTGCACTGCACAACGTTGTAGCTTTTGGCAATCAGAGAAATCAGTCACAAAAAGAGGAAACTCTATCTAGAATTCATCAAAGGGCGACCAAAATAGGCTCTTCTGCAGCACTTTATGACAAGAAATCCAATAGTCCAAACCCCATTCCTCTACCACTTAGAGTTTTAGCTGTATCCTCAATTTAATCATCGATGACGTCATAATCCCGTGCATGGCAACAGCCTAAACTCCTTTGATACCGAGGGAACTTTCTCATTTTTTCAACACGAGAACAATGCTTGCGGTAATTTGCATCCCGTGATGTCTTCCTCATGTGGCTAAGCTTTAATATGCATAACTAAGGAAGACCGATTGAATAACTAATTCTATTATTCCCATATTTAAATGCTATGACATCTTATTATACATACACATACCAGTTAGCTTTCGTTGGAATTGAAAGTAGAAACATTACGACCACAGCTCACTTGCCCTTGTCGACAGATTTCATATGCTATGAGTTATCTGTGGAGATCATACATACAGCGGTACGTGGACCACAGCAAATGCCATTCCCGTTTCTATACATTACCCACAGCTGAAATACACCAACTTTCACCTTCTGGCGATCACCAAAGTCAGTCAAGAAAAAAAGCAACCCCAGCTACAATTCATCAAAAGGCCATAAAAAAATCTATTCTCACGAGATTTATGAAGAGAAATCGAATGGTGTAATACAATTTCTTCTCCGACCCAGTCATTTATCTGTATGTCAAATTGAAAGATAGATGGCGTCACAATCCTCTGCCTACCAATAGCCTGAAACCGGTAGAAACCAAACGAAATTTGTAACATTTCAACAAATGCTGCATGCTACCATTATTATACATCAATTAATACCTTCGTTGTGTCCATCAGAATTGAAATGCCCACTTGAGGGCCAAAGGCAAAACTTACCCTCTGCTTTACATATACAAATACTGTGAGACCTTAATATATGTATATATAGGAGCCAGGTTTTATTCCACTTCTATGTAACTGCTTTACCGAGACAGTTTGCTTGACCTATTATAAAGAGTTGATATAGCATCAGTTATCCAAAATATAAAATACACAGAGGAAGGTGGATCACAGCAATTGATATTCTTATTTCTACACATTACACACAGCTGCAGGGCACAACGTTGTAGCTTGTGGCAATCAGAGAAATCAGTCACAAAAAGAGCAAACTCTATCTAGAATTCATCAAAGGGCGACCAAAATAGGCTCTTCTGCAGCACTTTATGACAAGAAATCCAATGGTCTAAACCCCATTCCTCTACCACCTAGAGTTTTAGATGTATGTTCAGTTTAATCATCGATGACGTCAAAATCCCGTGCATGGCAACAGCCAAAACTCCTTAGATACCGAGGGAAATTTCTCATTTTTTCAACACGCGACCAATCCTTGCGGTAATTTGCATCCCTTGATGCCTTCCTCATGTGGCTAAGCTTTAAAATGCCCAACTGAATAAGACCGTTTGAATGACTATTTCTTTTATTAACATATATAAATACTATGAGATCTTATTATACATACACATACCAGTTAGCTTTCGTTGGAATTCAGAGTAGAAACATTACGACGACAGCTCACTTGCCCTTGTCGACAGACTTCATATGCTATGAGTTATCTGAGTAGATCATACATACAGCGGTATGTGGACCACAGCAAATGCCATTCCCTTTTCTCTACATTACACACAGCTGAAATACACCAACTTTCACCTTCTGGCGATCACCAAACTCAATCAAGAAAAAAAGTCACCCAAAGTACAATTCATCAAAAGGCCATAAAAAAATCTATTCTCTTCCAGTTTTTGACGAGAAATCGAAGGGTGTAATACCCTTTGTTCTCCGAAACACTCATTTACCTGTATCTCAAATTCAAAGATGGATGACGTCACAATCCCGTGCCTGATAACAGCCTCAAATCGGTAGAAACCAAACGAAATTTGTAAGATTTCAACAAATGCTGCACGCTAGCATTAATATACATCAATTAATACCTTCGTTGTGTCCATCAGAACTGAAATGCCCACTTGAGGTCCGACGGCAGAACTTACCCTCTGTTTTACATATACAAACACTGTGAGACCTTACTATATGTATATATAGGAGCCAGGTTTTATTCCACTTCTATGTAACTACTTTACCGAGACAGTTTACTTCACCTATCATAAAGAGTTGATATTGCATCAGTTATCCAAAATATATAATACACACAGGAAGGCGGATCACAGCAATTGATATTCTTATTTCTACACATTACACACAGCTGCACTGCACAACGTTGTAGCTTGTGGCAATCAGAGAAATCAGTCACAAAAAAAGCAAACTCTATCTAGAATTCATCAAAGGGCGACCAAAATAGGCTCTTCTGCAGCACTTTATCACAAGGAATCCAATGGTCCAAACCCCATTTCTCTACCACCTAGAGTTTTAGCTGTATCTTCAATTTAATCATGGATGGCGTCATAATCCCGTGCATGGCAACAGCCTAATCTCCTTAGATACCCATGGAAATTTCTCATTTTTTTGAACACGTGCTCAATGCTTGCGGTAATTTGCATCCCGTGATGCCTTCCTCATGTGGCTAAGCTTTAAAATGCCTAACTGAATAAGACCGAATGAAAAACTAATTCTATTATTAACATATATAAATGCTATGAGATCTTATTATACATACACATACCAGTTAGCTTTCGTTGGAATTGAAAGTAGAAACATTACGACCACAGCTCACTTGCCCTTGTCGACAGACTTTATATGCTATGAGTTATTTGAGTAGATCATACATACAGCGGTACGTGGACCACAGCAAATGCCATTCCCATTTCTATACATTACACAGAGCTGAAATACACCAACATTCACCTTCTGGCTATCACCAAACTCAATCAAGAAAAAAAGCCACCCCAACTAAAATTCATCAAAGGCCATAAAAAAATCTATTCTCTTCCAGTTTTTGACGAGAAATGGAAGGGTGTAATACCCTTTGTTCTCCGAAACACTCATTTACCTGTATCTCAAATTGAAAGATGGATGACGTCACAAACCCATGCCTGCCAATAGAGTCAAATCGGTAGAAACCAAACGAAATTTGTAATATTTCAACAAATGCTGCACGCTAGCCTTAATATACATCAATTAATACCTTCGTTGTGTCCATCAGAACTGAAATGCCCACTTGAGGGACAAAGGCAGAACTTACCCTTTGTTTTACATATACAAACACTGTGAGACCTTACTATATGTATATATAGGAGCCAGGTTTTATTCCACTTCTATGTAACTACTTTACCGAGACAGTTTACTTGACCTATCCAAAAGAGTTGATATTGCATCAGTTATCCAAAATATATAATACACAGAGGAACGTGGATCAAAGCAATTGATATTCTTATTTCTACACATTACACACAGCTGCACTGCACAACGTTGTAGCTTGTGGCACTCAGAGACATCAGTCGCAAAAAGAGGAAACTGTATCTAGAATTCATCACATGGCGACCAAAATAGGCTCTTCTGCAGCACTTTATGACAAGAAATCCAATGGTATAAACCCCATTCCTCTACCACCTAGAGTTTTAGCTGTATCTTCAATTTAATCATCGGTGACGTCATAATCCCGTGCATGGCAACAGTCTAAAGTCCTTTGATACCGAGGGAAATTTCTCATTTTTTCAACACGTGTTCAATGCTTGCGGTAATTTGCATCCCTTGATGCCTTCCTCATGGCTCTAAAATTTAATATGGCCAACTTAGGAAGACCGATTGAATAACTAATTCTATTATTCCCATATGTAAATGCTATGAGATCTCATTATACATACACATTCCAGCCAGCTTTCGTTCGAATTGAAAGTAGAAACATTACGACGACAGCTCACTTGCCCTTTTCGAGAGACTTCATATGCTATGAGTTATCTGAGTAGATCATACATACAGAGGTACGTGGACCACAGCAAATGCCATTCCCTTTTCTCTACATTACACACAGCTGAAATACACCAACTTTCACCTTCTGGCGATCACTAAACTCAATCAAGAAAAAAAGTCACGCAAACTACAATTCATCAAAAGGCCATAAAAAAATCTATTCTCTTCCAGTTTTTGACGAGAAATCGAATGGTGTAATACCCTTTGTTCTCTGACCCAGTCAATTACCTGTATCTCAAATTGAAAGATGGATGACGTCACAATCCCGTGCCAGCCAATAGAGTCAAATCGGTAGAAACCAAACGAAATTTGTAAGATTTCAACAAATGCTGCACGCTAGCCTTAATATACATCAAATAATACCTTCGTTGTGTCCATCAGAATTGAAATGCCCACTTGAGGGCCAAGGGCAGAACTTACCCTCTGTTTTACATATGCAAACACTGTGAGACCTTACTATATGTATATATAGGAGCCAGGTTTTATTTTACTTCTATGTAACTACTTTACCGAGACAGTTTACTTCACCTATCATAGAGAGTTGATATTGCATCAGTTATCCAAAATATATAATACACAGAGGAAGGTGGGTCCCAGCAAGTGATATTTTTATTTCTACACATTACACACAGCTGCACTGCACAACGTTGCAGCTTGTGGCAATCAGAGAAATCAGTCACAAAAAGAGCAAACTCTATCTACAATTCATCAAAGGGCGACCAAAATAAGCTCTTCTGCAGCACTTTATCACAAGGAATCCAATGGTCTAAACCCCATTCCTCTACCACTTAGAGTTTTAGCTGTATCTTCAATTTAATCATCGATGACGTCATAATCCCGTGCATGGCAACAGCCTAATCTCCTTAGATACCCATGGAAATTTCTCATTTTTTCAACACGTGTTCAATGCTTGCGGTAATTTGCATCCCGTGATTCCTTCCTCATGTGGCTAAGCTTTAAAATGCCCAACTGAATAAGACCGATTGAATAACTAATTCTATTTTTAACATATATAAATACTATGAGATCTTATTATACATACACATACCAGCTAGCTTTCGTTGGAATTGAAAATAGAAACATTACGACGACAGCTCACTTGCAATTGTCGACAGACTTTATATGCTATGAGTTATCTGAGTAGATCATACATACAGAGGTACGTCGACCACAGCAAATGCCATTCCCTTTTCCCTACATTACGCACAGCTGAAATACACCAACTTTCATATTCTGGAGATCACCAAAGTCAATCAAGAAAAAAAGCCACCCCGGCTACAATTTATCTAAAGCTATAAAAAAATCTATTCTCATGCAATTTATGAAGAGATATGGAATGGTGTAATACAATATTTTTCTCCGACCCAGTCATTTGCCTGTATCTCAAATTGAAAGATGGATGACGTCACAATCCCATGCCGGAGAATACCCTCAAATCGGTAGAAACCCAAGGAAATTTGTAAGATTTCAACAAATGCTGCACGCTAGCATTAATATACATCAATTAATACCTTCGTTGTGTCCATCAGAATTGAAATGCCCACTTGAGGAACAAAGGCAGAACTTACCCTCTGCTTTACATATACAAACACTGTGAGACCTTACTATATGCATATACAGGAGCCAGGTTGAATTCTAATTCTATGTAAATGCTTTACCGAGACAGTTTACTTCACCTATCCCAAAGAGTTGATATTGCATCGGTTATCCAAAATATAAAATACACACAGGAATGTGGATCAAAGCAATTGATATTCTTATTTCTACACATTACACACACCTGCACTGCAGAGCGTTGTAGCTTGTGGCAATCAAAGAAATTAGTCGCAGAAAGAGCAAACTCTATCTAGAATTCATCCACGGGGGACCAAAATAGGCTCTTCTGCAGCACTTTATGGCAAGAAATCCAATGGTCCAAACCTCATTCCTCTACCACCTAGAGTTTTAGCTGTATCTTCAATTTAATCAACGATGACGTCATAATCCCGTGCATGGCAACAGCCTAAACTCCTTAGAGACCGAGGGAAATTTCTCATTTTTTCAAGTCGCTAGCTATGCTTGCGGTAATTTGTATCCCTTGATGCCTTCCTCATGTGGCTAAGCTTTTAAATGCATAGCTGAGGAAGACCGATTGAATAACTAATTCTATTATTCCCATATATAAATGCAATGACATATTATTATACATACACATACCAGTTACCTTTCGTTCGAATTGAAAGTAGAAACATTACGACGACAGCTCACTTGCCCTTGTCGAAAGAGTTCATATGCTATGAGTTATCTGAGTAGAACATACATACAGCGGTACGTGGACCACAGCAAATGCCATTGCTATTTCTCTACATCACACACAGCTGAAAAACACCAACTTTCACCTTCTGGCGATCACCAAAGTCAATCAAGAAAAAAAGGGACCTAAGCTACAATTCATCAAAAGGACATAAAAAAAAATCTATTCTCATGCAATTTATGACGAGAAATCGAATGGTGTAATACCCTTTGCTCTCTGAAACACTCATTTACCTGTATCTCAAATTGAAAAATGGATGACGTCACAATCCCGTGCCGGCCAATAGCCTCAAATCGGTAGAAACCAAACGAAATTTGTAACATTTCAACAAATGCTGCACGCTAACCTTAATATACATCAATTAATACCTTCGTTGTGGCCATCAAAATTGAAAAGCCCACTTGAGGGCCAACGGCAGAACTTACACTCTGCTTTACATATACAAATACTGTGAGACCTTACTATATCTATATATAGGAGCCAGGTTTTATTGCATTTCTATGTAACTACTTTACCGAGACAGTTTACTTGACCTATCCAAAAGAGTAGATATTGCATCAGTTATCCAACAAGATAAAATACACAGAGGAATGTGGATCACAGGAATTGATATTCTTATTTCTACACATTGATATTCCTATTTGTACACATTACACACAGCTGCACTGCAGAGCGTTGTAGCTTATGGCAATCAGAGAAATCAGTCACAAAAAGAGCAAACTCCATCTAGAATTCATCAAAGGGCGACTAAAATATTCTGTTCTGCAGCACTTTATGAAAAGAAATGCAATGGTCCAAACCCCATTCCTCTACCACTTAGAGTTTTAGCTGTATCATCAATTTAATCATCGATGACGTCATAATCCCCTGCATGGCAACAGCCTAAACTCCTTAGATACCGATGGAAATTTCTCATTTTTTCATCACGCGAACAATGCTTGCCGTAATAAAAAAATCTACTCTCACGCAATTTATGAAGAGAAATCGAATGGTGTAATACCCTTTGCTCTTTGAAACACTCATTTACCTGTATCTCAAATTCAAAGATGGATGACGTCACAATCCCGTGCCGGCCAACAGCCTCAAATCGGTAGAAACACAAGGAAATTTGTAACATTTCAACAAATGCTGCACGCTAGCCTTAATATACATCAATTAATATACCTTCGTTGTGTCCATCAGAATTGAAATGCCTACTTGAGGTCCGACGGCAGAACTCACCCTCTGTTTTACATACACAAACACTGTTAGACCTTACTATATGTATATATATGAGCCATTGTTTATTTAACTTCTATGTAACTACTTAACCGAGACAGTGTACTTGACCTATAATAAAGAGTTGATATTGCATCAGTTATCCGAAATATAAAATACACACAGGAATGTGGATCACAGCAATTTATATTCTTTTTTCTACACATTACACACAGCTGCACTGCACAACGTTGTAGCTTGTGGCAATCAGAGAAATGACTCACAAAAAGAGGAAACTCTATCTAGAATTCATCACAGGGTGACTAAAATAGGCTCTTCTGCAGCCCTTTATGGCAAGAAATCCAATGGTCCAAACCCCATTCCTCTACCACTTAGAGTTTTAGCTGTATCTTCAATTTAATCATCGATGACGTCATAATCCCGTGCATGGCAACAGCCTAAACTCCTTAGATACCGAGGGAAATTTCTCATTTTTTCAACACGTGCTCAATGCTTGCGGTAATTTTCATCCCTTGATGACTTTCTCATGTGGCTAAAATTTAATAAGGACAACTAAGGACGACCGATTGAAAAACTAATTCCATTATTCCCATATATATATGCTATGAGATCTTATTATACATACACATACCAGCTAGCTTTCGTTCGAATTGAAAGTAGAAACATTACGACCACAGCTCACTTGCACTTGTCGACAGACTTCATATCTTATGAGTTATTTGAGTAGATCATACATACAGCGGTACGTGGACCACAGCAAATGCCATTCCTATTTCTCTACATTACACACAGCTGAAATACACCAACTTTCATATTCTGGCGATCACCAAAGTCAATCAAGAAAAAAAAGCCACCCCAGCTACAATTCATCAAAAGGCCATGAAGAAAGTTTATTCCGAAGCAATTTATGACGAGAAATCGAATGGTGCAATACCTTTTGTTCTCTGACCCAGTCATTTACCTGTATCTCAAATTGAAAGATGGATGACGTCACAATCCCGTGCCGGCCAACAGCCTCAAATCGGTAGAACCCAACCGAAATTTGTAACATTTCAACAATTGCTGCACGCTAGCCTTAATATACATCAATTAATACCTTCGTTGTGTATATCAGAATTGAAATGCCCACTTGAGGCCCGACGGCAGAACTTACCCTTTGTTTTACGTATACAAACACTCTGAGACCTTACTATATGTATATATAGGAGCCAGATTTTATTCCAATTCTATGTAACTACTTTACCGAGACAGTTTACTTGACTTATCGAAAAAAGTTGATATTGCATCAGTTGTCCAAAATATTAAATACACAGAGGAAGGTGGATCACAGCAATTGATATTCTTATTTGTACACATTACACACAGCTGCAGCGGAGAACGTTGTAGCTTGTGGCAATCAGAGAAATCAGTCTCAAAAAGAGCAAACTCTATCTAGAATTCATCAAAGGGAGACCAAAATAGGCTCTTCTGCAGCACTTTATGACAAGAAATCCAATAGTCCAAACCCCATTCCTCTACCACTTAGAGTTTTAGCTGTATCTTCAATTTAATCATCGATGACGTCATAATCCCGTGCATGGCAACAGCCTAAACTCCTTTTATACAGAGGGAAATATCTCATTCTTTCAAGTCGCGAGCAATGCTAGCCGTAATTTGTATCCCTTGATGCCTTCCTCATGTGGCTAAGCTTTAAAATGCCCAACTGAGGAAGACCGATTGAATAACTAATTGTATCATTCAAATATATAACTGCTAGGAGATCTTATTATACATACACATACGAGTTAGCTTTCGTTGGAATTGAAAGTAGAAACATTACGACCACAGCTCGTAAATACACCAACTTTCACCTTCTGGCGATCACCAAAGTCAGTCAAGAAAAAAAGCCACCCGAGATACAATTCATCAAAAGGACATAAAAAAAATCTATTCTCACGAGATTTATGAAGAGAAATCGAATGGTGTAATACAATTTCTTCTCCGACCCAGTGATTTATCTGTATGTCAAATTGAAAGATGGATGGCGTCACAATCCTCTGCCTACCAATAGCCTCAAATCGGTAGAAACCAAATGAAATTTGTAACATTTCAACAAATGCTGCACGCTAGCATTAATATACATCAATTAATACCTTGGGTGTGTCCATCAGAATTGAAATGCCCACTTGAGGTCCGACGGCAGAACTTACCCTCTGTTTTACATATACAAATACTGTGAGACCTTACTATATGTAGATATAGGAGCCAGGTTTCATTCCACTTCTATGTAACTACTTTACCGAGACAGTTTACTTGACCTATCCAAAAGAGTTGATATTGCATCAGTTATCCAACAAGATATAATACAGAGAGGAATGTGGATCACAGCAATTGATATTCTTATTTCTACACATTACACACAGCTGCACTGACGAACGTTGTAGCTTGTGGCAATCAGAGAAATCAGTCACAAAAGAGCAAACTCTATCTAGAATTCATCAAAGGGCGACCAAAATAGGCCCTTCTGCAGCACTTTATGACAAGGAATCCAATGGTCCAAACCGCATTCCTCTAATACCTAGAGTTTTAGCTGTATCTTCAATTTAATCATCGATGACGTCATAATCCCGTGCATGGCAACAGCCTTAACACCTTTTATACCGATGGAAATTTCTCATTTTTTCAACACGCGAGCAATACTTGCGGTGATTTGTATTCCTTGATGCCTTCCTCATGTGGCTAAGCTTTAAAATGCATACCTGAGGAAGACCGATTGAATAACTAATTCTATTATTCCCATATTTAAATGCTGTGAGATCTTATTATACATACACATACAAGCTAGCTTTCGTTCGAATTGAAAGTAGACACATTACGACCACAGCTCACTTGCCCTTGTCGACAGACTTCATATGCTATGAGTTATCTTAATAGATCACACATACAGCGGTATGTGGACCACAGCAAATGCCATTCCTATTTCTGTACATTACGCACAGCTGAAGAACACCAACTTTCATATTCTGGCGATCACCAAAGTCAATCAAGAAAAAAAGCAACCAAAGCTACAATTCATCAAAGGCCATAAAAAAATCTATTCTCACGAGATTTATGAAGAGAAATCGAATGGTGTAATACAATTTCTTCTCCGACCTAGTCATTTACGTGTATCTCAAATTGAAAGATTTATGACGTCACAATCCCGTGCCGGAGAATACCCTCAAATTGGTAGAAACCAAACGAAATTTGTAACATTTCAACAAATGCTCCACGCTAGCCTTAATATACATCAATTAATACCTTCGTTGTGTCCATCAGAATTGAAATGCCCACTTGAGGCCCGACGGCAGAACTTACCCTCTGTCTTACATATACAAATACTGTGAGACCTTACTATATGTATATATAGGATCCAGGTTTTATTCCACTTCTATGTAACTACTTTACCGAGACAGTTTATTTGACCTATCCCAAAGAGTTGATATTGCATCAGTTATCCGAAATATAAAATACACAGAGGAATGTGGATCACAGCAATTGATATTCTTATTTCTACACATTACACACAGCTGCACTGCAGAGCCTTGTAGCTTTTGCCAATCAGAGAAATCAGTCACAAAAAGAGCAAACTCTATCTAGAATTCATCAAAGGGCGACCAAAATAGGCCCTTCTGCAGCACTTTATGACAAGAAATCCAATGGTCCAAACCCCATTCCTCTACCACTTAGACTTTTCGCTGTATCGTCAATTTAATCATCGATGACGTCATAATCCCGTGCATGGCAACAGCCTAAACTCCTTAAATACCGAGGGAAATATCTCATTTTTTCAAGTCGCGAGCAATGCTAGCCGTAACTTCTATCCCTTGATGCCTTCCTCATGTGGCTAAGCTTTAAAATACCCAACTGAATAAGACCGATTGAATAACTATTTCTATTATTAACATATATAAATACTATGAGATCTCATTATACATACACATACCAGCTAGCTTTCGTTGGAATTGAAAGTAGAAACATTACGACGACAGCTCACTTGCCCTTTCCGAGAGATTTCATATGCTATGAGTTATCTGAGTAGATCATAAATACAGCGGTACGTGGACCACAGCAAATGCCATTCCCTTTTCTCTACATTACGCACAGCTGAAATACACCAACTTTCATATTCTGGAGATCACCAAAGTCAATCAAGAAAAAAAAGCCACCCCAGATACAATTCATCAAAAGGCCATTAAAAAAGTGCTATTCCGATGCAAATTATGACGAGAAATCGAATGGTGCATTACCCTTTGTTCTCCGACCCAGTCATTTACCTGTATCTCAAATTGAAAGATGGATGACGTCACAATCCCGTGCCGGCCAACAGCCTCAAATCGGTAGAAACCAAACGAAATTTGTAACATTTCAACAAATGCTGCACGCTAACCTTAATATACATCAATTAATACCTTCGTTGTGGCCATCAAAATTGAAAAGCCCACTTGAGGGCCAACGGCAGAACTTACACTCTGCTTTACATATACAAACACTGTGAGACCTTACTATATGTATACATAGGAGAGAGGTTTTATTCCAATTCTATGTAACTCCTTTACCGAGACAGTTTACTTGACCTATCCAAAAGAGTTGATATTGCATCAGTTATCCAAAATATAAAATACACACAGGAATGTGGATCACAGCAATTGATATTCTTATTTCTACACATTACACACAGCTGCACTGACGAACGTTGTAGCTTGTGGCAATCAGAGAAATCAGTCACAAAAGAGCAAACTCTGTCTAGAATTCATCAAAGGGAGACCAAAATAGGCTCTTCTGCAGCACTTTATGACAAGAAATGCAATGGTCCAAACCGCATTCCTCTACCACCTAGAGTTTTAGCTGTATCTTCAATTTAATCATCGATGACGTCATAATCCCGTGCATGGCAACACCCTTAACTCCTTTTATACCGATGGAAATTTCTCATTTTTTCAACACGCGAGCAATGCTTGCGGGGATTTGTATTCCTTGATGCGTTCCCCATGTGGCTAAGCTTTAAAATGCATACCTGAGGAAGACCGATTGAATATCTAATTCTATTATTCCCATATTTAAATGCTATGAGATCTTATTATACATACACATACCAGTTAGCTTTCGTTGGAATTGAAAGTAGAAACATTACGACGACAGCTCACTTGCCCTTGTCGACAGACTTCATATGCTATGAGTTATCTAAATAGATCATACATACAGCGGTACGTGGACCACAGCAAATGCCATTTCTATTTCTATACATTACCCACAGCTGAAATACACCAACTTTCACCTTCTGGGAATCACCAAAGTCAATCAAGGAAAAAAGCAACAAAAGCTACAAATCATCAAAAGCCATAAAAAAATCTATTCTCATTCAATTTATGACGAGAAATGAAATGGTGTAATACAATTTGTTCTCCGACTCAGTCATTTGCCTGTATCTCAGATTGAAAGAAGGATGACGTCACAATCCCGTGCCTGCCAATATCCTCAAATCGGTAGAAACCAAACGAAATTTGTAATATTTCATTAAATGCTGCACGCTAGCATTAATATACATCAATTAATTCCTTCGATGTGTCCATCAGAATTGAAATGCCCACTTGAGAGACAAACACAGAACTTACCTCCTGTTTTACACATACAAACACTGTGAGACCTTACTATATGTATATATAGGATCCAGGTTTTATTCCACTTCTATGTAACTACTTTACCGAGACAGTTTACTTGACCTATCCAAAAGAGTTGATATTGAATCAGTTATCCAACAAGATAAAATACACAGAGGAATGTGGATCACAGCAATTGATATTCTTATTTCTACACATTACACACAGCTGCACTGCACAACGTTGTACCTTGTGGCAATCAGAGAAATCAGTCACAAAAAGAGCAAACTCTATCTACAATTCATCCACGGGGAACAAAAATAGGCTCTTCTGCAGCACTTTATGACAAGAAATGCAATGGTCCAGCCCTCATTCCTCTACCACTTGGAGTTTTAGCTGTATCTTCAATTTAATCATCGATGACGTCATAATCCCGTGCATGGCAACAGCCTAAACTCCTTAAATACCGAGGGAAATTTCTCATTTTTTCAACACGCGACCAATGCTTGCCGTAATTTGCGTCCCTTGATGCCTTCCTCATGTGGCTAAAATTTAATGATGACCAACTGAAGAAGACCGATTGAATAACTAATTCTATTATTTCCATATATAAATGCTATGAGAGCTCATTATCCATACACATACCAGCTAGCTTTCGTTCGAATTGAAAGTAGAAACATTACGACGAGAGCTCACTTGCCCTTGTCGACAGACTTCATGTGCTAGGAGTTATCTCAGTAGATCATACATACAGCGGTACGTGGACCACAGCAAATGCCATTCCTATTTCTCTACATTACCCACAGCTGAAATACACCAACTTTCTTATACTGGCGATCACCAAAGTCAATCAAGAAAAAAAAGCCACCCCGGCTACAATTCATCAAACGCCAGAAAAAAATCTATTCTCATGCGATTTGTGACGAGAAATGGAATGGTGTAATGCAATTTGTTCTCCGACTCAGTCATTTGCCTGTCTCTCAAATTGACAGATGGATGACGTCACAATCTCGTGCCTGCCAATAGCCTGAAATCCGTAGAAACCAAACGAAATTTGTAACATTTTAACAAATGCTGCACGCTACCCTTAATATACATCACTTAATACCTTTCTTCGGTCCATCAGAATTGAAATGCCCACTTGAGGGCAAAGACAGAACTTACCCTTTGTTTGACATATACAAACACTGTGAGACCTCACTATTTGTATATATAGGAGCCAGGTTTCATTCCACTTCAGTGTAACTAATTTACCGAGACAGTTTACTCTACCTATCATAAAGAGTTGATAATGCACCAGTTATAAAACAAGATAAAATACACAGAGGAATGTGGATCACAGCAATTGATATTCTTATTTCTACACATTACACACAGCCGCACTGCACAACGTTGTAGCTTGTGGCAATCAGAGAAATCAGTCACAAAAAGAGCAAACTCTATCTAGAATTCATCAAAGGGCGACCAAAAGAGGCTCTTTCGCAGCACTTTATGGCAAGAAATCCAATGGTCCAAACCCCGTTCCTCTATCATTTAGAGTTTTAGCTGTATCTTCAATTTAATCATCGATGACGTCATAATCTCGTGCATGGCAACAGCCTAAACCCCTTAGATAGCTAGGAAAATTTTTCATTTTTTCAACACGTGCTCAATGCTTGCGGTAATATGCATACCTTGATGCCTTCCTCATGTGACTAAAATTTAATCTGACCAACTGAATAAGACCGATTCAATAATTAATTCTATTATTAACATATATAAATGCTAGGAGATCTCATTATACATACACATACCAGCTAGCTTTCGTTGGAATTGAAAGTAGAAACATTACGACGACAGCTCACTTGCCCTTGTCGACAAACTTTATATGCTATGAGTTATTTGAGTAGATCATACATACAGCGGTACGTGGACCACAGCAAATGCCATTCCCATTTCTCTACATTACACACAGCTGAAATACACCAACTTTCATATTCTGTCGATCACCAAACTCGATCAAGAAAAAAGCCGCCCAAGATACAATTCATCAAAAGGCCATAAAAAAGGGCTATTCCGATGCAATTTTTGACGAGAAATCGATTGGTGTAATACACTTTGCTCTCCGACGCAGTCATTTACGTGTATCTCAAATTGAAAGATGGATGACGTCACAATCCCGTGCCGGCCAACAGCCTCAAATCGGTAGAAACCAACAGAAATTTGTAACATTTCAACAAATGCTGCACGCTAACCTTAATATACATCAATTAATACCTTCGTTGTGTCCATCAGAATTGAAATGCCCACTTGAGGTCCGACGGCAGAACTTACCCTCTGTTTCACATATACAAATACTGTGAGACCTTACTATATGTATATATAGGAGCCAGGGTTTATTCCATTCCGATGTAACTACTTTACCGAGACAGTTTACTTGACCTATCATAAAGAGTTGATATTGCATCAGTTATCCAACAAGATAAAATACACACAGGAATGTGGATGACAGCAATTGATATTCTTATTTCTACACATTACACACAGCTGCAGCGGAGAACGTTGTAGCTTGTGACAATCAGAGAAATCATTGACAAAAAGAGGAAACTCTCTCTAGAATTCATCAAACGGCGAAAAAAATAGGCTCTTCTGCAGCACTTTATGACGAGAAATCCAATAGTCCAAACCCCATTCCTCTACCACTTGGAGTTTTAGCTGTATCTTCAATTTAATCATCGATGACGTCATAGTCCCGTGAATGGCAACAGCCTTAATTCCTTAGATATCGCGGGAAATTTTTCATTTTTTCAACACGCGACCAGTGCTTGCGGTAATTTGCATCCCGTGATGCCTTCCTCATGTGGCTAAGCTTTAAAATGCATAAATAAGGAAGACCGATTGAATAACTAATTCTATTATTCCCATATATAAATGCTAGGAGATCTTATTATACATACACATACCAGTTAGCTTTCGTTCGAATTGAAAGTAGAAACATTACGACGACAGCTCACTTGCTCTTGTCGACAGATTTCATATGGTATGAGTTATCTGAGTAGATCATACATACAGAGGTATGTGGACCACAGCAAATGCCATTACCATTTCTATACATTACCCACAGCTGAAATACACAAACTTTCACCTTCTGGCAATCACCAAAGTCAATCAAGGAAAAAAGCAACAACAGCTACAATTAATCAAAAGCCATAAAAAAATCTATTCTCATGCAATTTATGACGAGAAATGAAATGGTGTAATACAATTTGTTTTCCGACTAAGTCATTTGCCTGTATCTCAAATTGAAAGATCGATGACGTCACAATCTCGTGCCTGCCAATATCCTCAAATCGGTACAAAATAAACCAAATTTGTAATATTTCAGTAAATGCTGCACGCTAGCCTTAATATACATCAATTAATTCCTTCGATGTGTCCATCAGAATTGAAATGCCCACTTGAGGGACAAAGACAGAACTTACCTTCTGTTTTACACATACAAACACTGTGAGACCTTACTATATGTATATATAGGATCCAGGTTTTATTCCACTTCTATGTAACTACTTTACCGAGACAGTTTACTTGACCTATCCAAAAGAGTTGATATTGCATCAGTTATCCAACAAGATAGAATACACAGAGGAATGTGGATCACAGCAATTGATATTCTTATTTCTACACATTACACACAGCTGCACTGCACAACGTTGTAGCTTGTGGCAATCAGAGAAATCAGTAAAAAATAGAGCAAACTCTATCTACAATTCATCCACGGGGGACCAAAATAGGCTCTTCTGCAGCACTTTATGACAAGAAATGCAATGGTCCAAACCCCATTCCTCTACCATTTAGAGTTTTAGCTGTATCTTCAATTTAATCATCGATGACGTCATAATCCCGTGCATGGCAACAGCCTAAACTCCTTAGATACCGAGGGAAATTTCTCATTTTTTCAACACGCGAAAAATGCTTGCCGTAATTTGCATCCCTTGATGCCTTCCTCATGTGACTAAGCTTTAGAATGCCCAACTGAATAAGACCGATTGAATAACTAATTCCATTATTAACATATATAAATGCTAGGAGATCTTATTATACATACTCATACCAGTTAGCTTTCGTTGGAATTGAAAGTAGAAACATTACCACGACAGCTCACTTGCCCTTGTCGACAGACTTTATATGCTGTGAGTTATCTCAGTAGATCATACATACAGATGTACGTGGACCACAGCAAATGCCATTAGTATTTCTCTACATTACACACAGCTGAAATACACCAACTTTCATATTCTGGCGATCATCAAAGTGAATCAAGAAAAAAAGCCACCCCGGCTACAATTCATCAAAAGGCCATAAGAAAGGGCTATTCCGATGCAATTGATGACGAGAAATCGAATAGTGTAATACACTTTGTTCTAAGACCCAGTCATTTACCTGTATCTCAAATTGATAGACGGATGACGTCACAATGCCGTGCGTGCCAGTAGCCTCAAGTTGGTAGAAACCAACAGAAATTTCTAATATTTCAACAAATGCTGCACGCTAGCCTTAATATACATCAATTAATACCTTCGTTGTGTCCATCAGAATTGAAATGCCCACTTGAGGGCCGATGGCAGAACTTACCCTCTGTTTTACATATACAAATACTGTGAGACCTTACTATATGTATATATAGGAGCCGGGTTTTATTCCATTTCTATCTAACTACTTTACCGAGACAGTTTACTTGACCTATCCAAAAGAGTTGATATTGCATCAGTTATCCAACAAGATAGAATACACAGAGGAATGTGGATCACAGCAATTGATATTCTTATTTCTACACATTACACACAGCTGCACTGCACAACGTTGTAGCTTGTGGCAATCAGAGAAATCAGTAAAAAATAGAGCAAACTCTATCTACAATTCATCCACGGGGGACCAAAATAGGCTCTTCTGCAGCACTTTATGACAAGAAATGCAATGGTCCAAACCCCATTCCTCTACCATTTAGAGTTTTAGCTGTATCTTCAATTTAATCATCGATGACGTCATAATCCCGTGCATGGCAACAGCCTAAACTCCTTAGATACCGAGGGAAATTTCTCATTTTTTCAACACGCGAAAAATGCTTGCCGTAATTTGCATCCCTTGATGCCTTCCTCATGTGACTAAGCTTTAGAATGCCCAACTGAATAAGACCGATTGAATAACTAATTCCATTATTAACATATATAAATGCTAGGAGATCTTATTATACATACTCATACCAGTTAGCTTTCGTTGGAATTGAAAGTAGAAACATTACCACGACAGCTCACTTGCCCTTGTCGACAGACTTTATATGCTGTGAGTTATCTCAGTAGATCATACATACAGATGTACGTGGACCACAGCAAATGCCATTAGTATTTCTCTACATTACACACAGCTGAAATACACCAACTTTCATATTCTGGCGATCATCAAAGTGAATCAAGAAAAAAAGCCACCCCGGCTACAATTCATCAAAAGGCCATAAGAAAGGGCTATTCCGATGCAATTGATGACGAGAAATCGAATGGTGTAATACACTTTGTTCTAAGACCCAGTCATTTACCTGTATCTCAAATTGATAGACGGATGACGTCACAATGCCGTGCGTGCCAGTAGCCTCAAGTTGGTAGAAACCAACAGAAATTTCTAATATTTCAACAAATGCTGCACGCCAGCCTTGATATACATCAGTTAATATATTCGTTGTGTCCATCAGAATTGAAATGCCCACTTGAGTACCGCCGGCAGAACTTTCCCTCTGTTTTACATATACAAACACTGTGAGACCTTACTGTATGTATATATAGGAGCCAGGTTTTACTCCACTTCTATGTAACTACTTTACCGAGACAGTTTACTTGACCTATCCAAAAGAGTTGATATTGCATCAGTTATCCAACAAGATAAAATACACAGAGGAATGTGGATCACAGCAATTGATATTCTTATTTCTACACATTACACACAGCTGCACTGCACAACGTTGTAGCTTGTGGCAATCAGAGAAATCAGTCACAAAAAGAGGAAACTCTATCTAGAATTCATCAAAGGGCGACCAAAAGAGGCTCTTCTGCAGCACTTTATAACAAGAAATCCAATGGTCCAAACCCCATTCCTCTATCATTTAGAGTTTTAGTTGTATCTTCAATTTAATCATCGATGACGTCATAACCTCGTGCATGGCAACAGCCTAAACCCCTTAGATACCTAGGGAAATTTTTAATTTTTTCAACACGTGCTCAATGCTTGCGGTAATATGCATCCCTTGATGCCTTCCTCATGTGACTAAAATTTAATATGACCAACTGAATAAGACCGATTGAATAACTAATTCTATTATTCCCATATATAAATGCTAGGAGATCTAAATATACATACACATACCAGTTAGCTTTCGTTGGAATTGAAAGTAGAAACATTACGACGACAGGTCACTTGCCCTTGTCGACAAACTTTATATGCTATGAGTTATCTCAGTAGATCATACATACAGCGGAACGTGGACCACAGCAAATGCCATTAGTATTTCTATACATTACACAGAGCTCAAATACACCAACTTTCACCTTCTGGCTATCACCACAGTCAATCAAGAAAAAAAGCCACCCCAACTAAAATTCATCAAAAGGCCATAAAAAAATCTATTCTCATGCGATTTATAACGAGAAATCGAATGGTGTAATACAATTTGTTCTCCAACCAAGTCATTTCCCTGTATCTCAAATTGAAAGATGGATGACGTCACAATCAAGTGCCTGCCAATAGAGTCAAATCGGTAGAAACCAAATGAAATTTGTAACATTTCAACAAATGCTGCACGCTAGCCTTAATATACATCAATTAATACCTTCGTTGTGTCCATCAGAATTGAAATGCCCACTTGAGGTCCGACGGCAGAACTTACCCTCTGTTTTACATATACAAACACTGTGAGACCTTACTATATGTATATATAGGAGCCAGGGTTTATTCTATTTCTATGTAACTACTTTACCGAGACAGTTTACTTGACCTATCATAAAGAGTTGATATTGCATCAGTTATCCAACAAGATAAAATACACAGAGGAATGTGGATCACAGCAATTGATATTCTTATTTCTACACATTACACACAGCTGCAGCGGAGAACGTTGTAGCTTGTGGCAATCAGAGAAATCTGAATTGACAAAAAGAGCAAACTCTATCTAGAATTCATCAAAAGGCGACCAAAATAGGCTCTTCTGCAGCACTTTATGACGAGAAATCCAATGGTCCAGACTCCATTCCTCTACCACTTAGAGTTTTAGCTGTATCTTCAATTTAATCATCGATGACGTCATAATCTCGTGCATGGCAACAGCCTAAACCCCTTAGATACCTAGGAAAATTTTTGATTTTTTCAACACGTGCTCAATGCTTGCGGTAATATGCATCACTTGATGCCTTCCTCATGTGACTAAAATTTAATATGACCCACTGAATAAGACCGATTGAATAACTAATTCTATTATTCCCATATATAAATGCTAGGAGATCTCATTATACATGCACATACCAGTTAGCTTTCGTTGGAATTGAAAGTAGAAACATTACGACGACAGCTCACTTGCCCTTGTCGAATGTGGATCACAGAAATTGATATTCTTATTTCTACACATTACAGACAGCTGCACTGCAGAATGTTGTAGCTTGTGGCACTCAGAGAAATCAGTCACAGAAAGAGGAAACTCTATCTACAATTCATCAAACGGCGAAAAAAATAGGCTCTTCTGCAGCACTTTATGACAAGAAATCCAATGGTCTAAACCCCATTGCTCTACCACTTAGAGTTTTAGCTGTATCTTCAATTTAATCATCGATGACGTCATAATCCCGTGCATGGCAACAGCCTAAACTCCTTAGATACCGAGGGAAATTTCTCATTTTTTCAACACGCGACCAATGCTTGCGGCAATTTGCATCCCGTGATGCCTTCCTCATGTGGCTAAGCTTTAAAATGCCTAACTGAAAAACACCGATTGAATGACTATTTCTATCATTAACATATATAAATACTATGAGATCTTATTATACATACACATACCAGTTAAATTTCCTTCGAATTGAAAGTAGTAACATTACGACGACAGCTCACTTGCTCTCGTCGACAGACTTCATATGCTATGAGTTATCTGAGTAGATCATACATACAGCGTTACGTGGACCACAGCAAATGCCATTCCCATTTCTATACATTACACACAGCTGAAATACACCAACTTTCACTTTCTGGCGATCACCAAACTCAGTCAAGAAAAAAAGTCACCCAAACTACAATTCATCAAAAGGCCTTTAAAAAATCTATTCTCTTCCAATTTTTGACGAGAAATCGAATGGTGTAATACAATTTGTTCTCTGAAACACTCATTTACGTGTCTCTCAAATTGAAAGATGGATGACGTCACAATCCCGTGCCTGCCAATAGCCTCAAATCGGTAGAAACCAACAGAAATTTGTAACATTTCAACAAATGCTGCACGCTCCCCTAATATACATCAATTATTACCTTCGTTGTGTCCATCAGAATTGAAATGCCCACTTGAGTACCGCCGGCAGAACTTACCCTCTGTTTTACATATACAAACACTGTGAGACCTTACTGTATGTATAGATAGGAGCCAGGTTTTATTCCACTTCTATGTAACTACTTTACCGAGACAGTTTACTTGACCTATCCAAAAGAGTTGATATTGCATCAATTATCCAACAAGATAAAATACACAGAGGAATGTGGATCACAGCAATTGATATTCTTATTTCTACACATTACACACAGCTGCACTGCACAACGTTGTAGCTTGTGGCAATCAGAGAAATCAGTCACAAAAAGAGCAACTCTATCTAGAATTCATCCACGGGGGACCAAAATAGGCTCTTCTGCAGCACTTTATGAAAAGAAATCCAATGGTCCAAACCCCATTCCCCTACCACTTAGAGTTTTAGCTGTAACTTCAATTTAATCATCGATGACGTCATAATCCCGTGCATGGCAACAGCCTAAACTCCTTAGATACCGAGGGAAATTTCTCATTTTTTCAACACGCGACCAATGCTTGCGGTAATTTGTGTCCCTTGATGCCTTCGTCATGTGGCTAAAATTTAATGATGGCCAACTGAGGAAGACCGATTGAATAACTAATTCTATTATTTCCATATATAAATGCTATGAGAGCTCATTATCCATACACATACCAGTTAGCTTTCGTTGGAATTGAAAGTAGAAACATTACGACGAGAGCTCACTTGCCCTTGTCGACAGACTTCATGTGCTAGGAGTTATCTGAGTAGATCATACATACAGCGGTACGTGGACCACAGCAAATGCCATTCCTATTTCTCTACATTACCCACAGCTGAAATACACCAACTTTCATATTCTGGCAATCACCAAAGTCAAGGAAGAAAAAAAGGCCACCCCGGCTACAATTCATCAAACGCCATAAAAAAATCTATTCTCATGCGATTTATAACGAGAAATCGAATGGTGTAATACAATTTGTTCTCCGACTCAGTCATTTGCCTGTCTCTCAAATTGACAGATGGATGACGTCACAATCCCGTGCCTGCCAATAGCCTCAAATCGGTAGAAACCAAACGAAATTTGTAACATTTTAACAAATGCTGCACGCTAGCCTTAATATACATCAATTAATACCTTGGTTGTGTCCATCAGAATTAAAATGCCCACTTGAGGGACAAAGGCAGAACTTACCCTCTGTTTTACATATACAAATACTGTGAGACCTTACTATATGTATATATAGGAGCCGGGTTTTATTCCATTTCTATCTAACTACTTTACCGAGACAGTTTACTTGACCTATCCAAAAGAGTTGATATTGCATCAATTATCCAACCAGATAAAATACACAGAGGAATGTGGATCACAGCAATTGATATTCTTATTTCTACACATTACACACAGCTGCACTGCAGAACGTTGTAGCTTGTGGCAATCAGAGAAATCAGTCACAAAAAGAGGAAACTCTATCTACAATTCATCCACGGGGGACCAAAATAGGCTCTTCTGCAGCACTTTATGACAAGAAATGCAATGGTCCAAACCCCATTGCTCTACCACTTAGAGTTTTAGCTGTATCTTCAATTTAATCATCGACGACGTCATAATCCCGTGCATGGCAACAGCCTAAACTCCTTAGATACCGAGGGAAATTTCTCATTTTTTCAACACGCGACCAATGCTTGCGGCAATTTGCATCCCGTGATGCCTTCCTCATGTGGCTAAGCTTTAAAATGCCTAACTGAAAAACACCGATTGAATGACTATTTCTATCATTAACATATATAAATACTATGAGATCTTATTATACATACACATACCAGTTAAATTTCCTTCGAATTGAAAGTAGTAACATTACGACGACAGCTCACTTGCTCTTGTCGACAGACTTCATATGCTATGAGTTATCTGAGTAGATCATACATACAGCGTTACGTGGACCACAGCAAATGCCATTCCCATTTCTATACATTACACACAGCTGAAATACACCAACTTTCACTTTCTGGCGATCACCAAACTCAGTCAAGAAAAAAAGTCACCCAAACTACAATTCATCAAAAGGCCTTTAAAAAATCTATTCTCTTCCAATTTTTGACGAGAAATCGAATGGTGTAATACAATTTGTTCTCTGAAACACTCATTTACGTGTCTCTCAAATTGAAAGATGGATGACGTCACAATCCCGTGCCTGCCAATAGCCTCAAATCGGTAGAAACCAACAGAAATTTGTAACATTTCAACAAATGCTGCACGCTCCCCTAATATACATCAATTATTACCTTCGTTGTGTCCATCAGAATTGAAATGCCCACTTGAGTACCGCCGGCAGAACTTACCCTCTGTTTTACATATACAAACACTGTGAGACCTTACTGTATGTATAGATAGGAGCCAGGTTTTATTCCACTTCTATGTAACTACTTTACCGAGACAGTTTACTTGACCTATCCAAAAGAGTTGATATTGCATCAATTATCCAACAAGATAAAATACACAGAGGAATGTGGATCACAGCAATTGATATTCTTATTTCTACACATTACACACAGCTGCACTGCACAACGTTGTAGCTTGTGGCAATCAGAGAAATCAGTCACAAAAAGAGGAAACTCTATCTACAATTCATCCACGGGGGACCAAAATAGGCTCTTCTGCAGCACTTTATGACAAGAAATGCAATGGTCCAAACCCCATTGCTCTACCACTTAGAGTTTTAGCTGTATCTTCAATTTAATCATCGACGACGTCATAATCCCGTGCATGGCAACAGCCTAAACTCCTTAGATACCGAGGGAAATTTCTCATTTTTTCAACACGCGACCAATGCTTGCGGCAATTTGCATCCCGTGATGCCTTCCTCATGTGGCTAAGCTTTAAAATGCCTAACTGAAAAACACCGATTGAATGACTATTTCTATCATTAACATATATAAATACTATGAGATCTTATTATACATACACATACCAGTTAAATTTCCTTCGAATTGAAAGTAGTAACATTACGACGACAGCTCACTTGCTCTTGTCGACAGACTTCATATGCTATGAGTTATCTGAGTAGATCATACATACAGCGTTACGTGGACCACAGCAAATGCCATTCCCATTTCTATACATTACACACAGCTGAAATACACCAACTTTCACTTTCTGGCGATCACCAAACTCAGTCAAGAAAAAAAGTCACCCAAACTACAATTCATCAAAAGGCCTTTAAAAAATCTATTCTCTTCCAATTTTTGACGAGAAATCGAATGGTGTAATACAATTTGTTCTCTGAAACACTCATTTACGTGTCTCTCAAATTGAAAGATGGATGACGTCACAATCCCGTGCCTGCCAATAGCCTCAAATCGGTAGAAACCAACAGAAATTTGTAACATTTCAACAAATGCTGCACGCTCCCCTAATATACATCAATTATTACCTTCGTTGTGTCCATCAGAATTGAAATGCCCACTTGAGTACCGCCGGCAGAACTTACCCTCTGTTTTACATATACAAACACTGTGAGACCTTACTGTATGTATAGATAGGAGCCAGGTTTTATTCCACTTCTATGTAACTACTTTACCGA
This sequence comes from Acanthopleura granulata, assembly GCA_016165875.1. NCBI lineage: Eukaryota > Metazoa > Mollusca > Polyplacophora > Chitonida > Chitonidae > Acanthopleura > Acanthopleura granulata. Next base: position 4,146,612 of record JABBOT010000029.1, read on the forward strand.
GACAGTTTACTTGACCTATCCAAAAGAGTTGATATTGCATCAATTATCCAACAAGATAAAATACACAGAGGAATGTGGATCACAGCAATTGATATTCTTATTTCTACACATTACACACAGCTGCACTGCACAACGTTGTAGCTTGTGGCAATCAGAGAAATCAGTCACAAAAAGGGGAAACTCTATCTAGAATTCATCCACGGGGGACCAAAATAGGCTCTTCTGCAGCACTTTATGAAAAGAAATCCAATGGTCCAAACCCCATTCCCCTACCACTTAGAGTTTTAGCTGTAACTTCAATTTAATCATCGATGACGTCATAATCCCGTGCATGGCAACAGCCTAAACTCCTTAGATACCGAGGGAAATTTCTCATTTTTTCAACACGCGACCAATGCTTGCGGTAATTTGTGTCCCTTGATGCCTTCGTCATGTGGCTAAAATTTAATGATGGCCAACTGAGGAAGACCGATTGAATAACTAATTCTATTATTTCCATATATAAATGCTATGAGAGCTCATTATCCATACACATACCAGTTAGCTTTCGTTGGAATTGAAAGTAGAAACATTACGACGAGAGCTCACTTGCCCTTGTCGACAGACTTCATGTGCTAGGAGTTATCTGAGTAGATCATACATACAGCGGTACGTGGACCACAGCAAATGCCATTCCTATTTCTCTACATTACCCACAGCTGAAATACACCAACTTTCATATTCTGGCAATCACCAAAGTCAAGGAAGAAAAAAAGGCCACCCCGGCTACAATTCATCAAACGCCATAAAAAAATCTATTCTCATGCGATTTATAACGAGAAATCGAATGGTGTAATACAATTTGTTCTCCGACTCAGTCATTTGCCTGTCTCTCAAATTGACAGATGGATGACGTCACAATCCCGTGCCTGCCAATAGCCTCAAATCGGTAGAAACCAAACGAAATTTGTAACATTTTAACAAATGCTGCACGCTAGCCTTAATATACATCAATTAATACCTTGGTTGTGTCCATCAGAATTAAAATGCCCACTTGAGGGACAAAGGCAGAACTTACCCTCTGTTTTACATATACAAATACTGTGAGACCTTACTATATGTATATATAGGAGCCGGGTTTTATTCCATTTCTATCTAACTACTTTACCGAGACAGTTTACTTGACCTATCCAAAAGAGTTGATATTGCATCAATTATCCAACCAGATAAAATACACAGAGGAATGTGGATCACAGCAATTGATATTCTTATTTCTACACATTACACACAGCTGCACTGCAGAACGTTGTAGCTTGTGGCAATCAGAGAAATCAGTCACAAAAAGAGGAAACTCTATCTACAATTCATCCACGGGGGACCAAAATAGGCTCTTCTGCAGCACTTTATGACAAGAAATGCAATGGTCCAAACCCCATTGCTCTACCACTTAGAGTTTTAGCTGTATCTTCAATTTAATCATCGACGACGTCATAATCCCGTGCATGGCAACAGCCTAAACTCCTTAGATACCGAGGGAAATTTCTCATTTTTTCAACACGCGACCAATGCTTGCGGCAATTTGCATCCCGTGATGCCTTCCTCATGTGGCTAAGCTTTAAAATGCCTAACTGAAAAACACCGATTGAATGACTATTTCTATCATTAACATATATAAATACTATGAGATCTTATTATACATACACATACCAGTTAAATTTCCTTCGAATTGAAAGTAGTAACATTACGACGACAGCTCACTTGCTCTTGTCGACAGACTTCATATGCTATGAGTTATCTGAGTAGATCATACATACAGCGTTACGTGGACCACAGCAAATGCCATTCCCATTTCTATACATTACACACAGCTGAAATACACCAACTTTCACTTTCTGGCGATCACCAAACTCAGTCAAGAAAAAAAGTCACCCAAACTACAATTCATCAAAAGGCCTTTAAAAAATCTATTCTCTTCCAATTTTTGACGAGAAATCGAATGGTGTAATACAATTTGTTCTCTGAAACACTCATTTACGTGTCTCTCAAATTGAAAGATGGATGACGTCACAATCCCGTGCCTGCCAATAGCCTCAAATCGGTAGAAACCAACAGAAATTTGTAACATTTCAACAAATGCTGCACGCTCCCCTAATATACATCAATTATTACCTTCGTTGTGTCCATCAGAATTGAAATGCCCACTTGAGTACCGCCGGCAGAACTTACCCTCTGTTTTACATATACAAACACTGTGAGACCTTACTGTATGTATAGATAGGAGCCAGGTTTTATTCCACTTCTATGTAACTACTTTACCGAGACAGTTTACTTGACCTATCCAAAAGAGTTGATATTGCATCAATTATCCAACAAGATAAAATACACAGAGGAATGTGGATCACAGCAATTGATATTCTTATTTCTACACATTACACACAGCTGCACTGCACAACGTTGTAGCTTGTGGCAATCAGAGAAATCAGTCACAAAAAGGGGAAACTCTATCTAGAATTCATCCACGGGGGACCAAAATAGGCTCTTCTGCAGCACTTTATGAAAAGAAATCCAATGGTCCAAACCCCATTCCCCTACCACTTAGAGTTTTAGCTGTAACTTCAATTTAATCATCGATGACGTCATAATCCCGTGCATGGCAACAGCCTAAACTCCTTAGATACCGAGGGAAATTTCTCATTTTTTCAACACGCGACCAATGCTTGCGGTAATTTGTGTCCCTTGATGCCTTCGTCATGTGGCTAAAATTTAATGATGGCCAACTGAGGAAGACCGATTGAATAACTAATTCTATTATTTCCATATATAAATGCTATGAGAGCTCATTATCCATACACATACCAGTTAGCTTTCGTTGGAATTGAAAGTAGAAACATTACGACGAGAGCTCACTTGCCCTTGTCGACAGACTTCATGTGCTAGGAGTTATCTGAGTAGATCATACATACAGCGGTACGTGGACCACAGCAAATGCCATTCCTATTTCTCTACATTACCCACAGCTGAAATACACCAACTTTCATATTCTGGCAATCACCAAAGTCAAGGAAGAAAAAAAGGCCACCCCGGCTACAATTCATCAAACGCCATAAAAAAATCTATTCTCATGCGATTTATAACGAGAAATCGAATGGTGTAATACAATTTGTTCTCCGACTCAGTCATTTGCCTGTCTCTCAAATTGACAGATGGATGACGTCACAATCCCGTGCCTGCCAATAGCCTCAAATCGGTAGAAACCAAACGAAATTTGTAACATTTTAACAAATGCTGCACGCTAGCCTTAATATACATCAATTAATACCTTGGTTGTGTCCATCAGAATTAAAATGCCCACTTGAGGGACAAAGGCAGAACTTACCCTCTGTTTTACATATACAAATACTGTGAGACCTTACTATATGTATATATAGGAGCCGGGTTTTATTCCATTTCTATCTAACTACTTTACCGAGACAGTTTACTTGACCTATCCAAAAGAGTTGATATTGCATCAATTATCCAACCAGATAAAATACACAGAGGAATGTGGATCACAGCAATTGATATTCTTATTTCTACACATTACACACAGCTGCACTGCACAACGTTGTAGCTTGTGGCAATCAGAGAAATCAGTCACAAAAAGAGGAAACTCTATCTACAATTCATCCACGGGGGACCAAAATAGGCTCTTCTGCAGCACTTTATGACAAGAAATGCAATGGTCCAAACCCCATTGCTCTACCACTTAGAGTTTTAGCTGTATCTTCAATTTAATCATCGACGACGTCATAATCCCGTGCATGGCAACAGCCTAAACTCCTTAGATACCGAGGGAAATTTCTCATTTTTTCAACACGCGACCAATGCTTGCGGCAATTTGCATCCCGTGATGCCTTCCTCATGTGGCTAAGCTTTAAAATGCCTAACTGAAAAACACCGATTGAATGACTATTTCTATCATTAACATATATAAATACTATGAGATCTTATTATACATACACATACCAGTTAAATTTCCTTCGAATTGAAAGTAGTAACATTACGACGACAGCTCACTTGCTCTTGTCGACAGACTTCATATGCTATGAGTTATCTGAGTAGATCATACATACAGCGTTACGTGGACCACAGCAAATGCCATTCCCATTTCTATACATTACACACAGCTGAAATACACCAACTTTCACTTTCTGGCGATCACCAAACTCAGTCAAGAAAAAAAGTCACCCAAACTACAATTCATCAAAAGGCCTTTAAAAAATCTATTCTCTTCCAATTTTTGACGAGAAATCGAATGGTGTAATACAATTTGTTCTCTGAAACACTCATTTACGTGTCTCTCAAATTGAAAGATGGATGACGTCACAATCCCGTGCCTGCCAATAGCCTCAAATCGGTAGAAACCAACAGAAATTTGTAACATTTCAACAAATGCTGCACGCTCCCCTAATATACATCAATTATTACCTTCGTTGTGTCCATCAGAATTGAAATGCCCACTTGAGTACCGCCGGCAGAACTTACCCTCTGTTTTACATATACAAACACTGTGAGACCTTACTGTATGTATAGATAGGAGCCAGGTTTTATTCCACTTCTATGTAACTACTTTACCGAGACAGTTTACTTGACCTATCCAAAAGAGTTGATATTGCATCAATTATCCAACAAGATAAAATACACAGAGGAATGTGGATCACAGCAATTGATATTCTTATTTCTACACATTACACACAGCTGCACTGCACAACGTTGTAGCTTGTGGCAATCAGAGAAATCAGTCACAAAAAGGGGAAACTCTATCTAGAATTCATCCACGGGGGACCAAAATAGGCTCTTCTGCAGCACTTTATGAAAAGAAATCCAATGGTCCAAACCCCATTCCCCTACCACTTAGAGTTTTAGCTGTAACTTCAATTTAATCATCGATGACGTCATAATCCCGTGCATGGCAACAGCCTAAACTCCTTAGATACCGAGGGAAATTTCTCATTTTTTCAACACGCGACCAATGCTTGCGGTAATTTGTGTCCCTTGATGCCTTCGTCATGTGGCTAAAATTTAATGATGGCCAACTGAGGAAGACCGATTGAATAACTAATTCTATTATTTCCATATATAAATGCTATGAGAGCTCATTATCCATACACATACCAGTTAGCTTTCGTTGGAATTGAAAGTAGAAACATTACGACGAGAGCTCACTTGCCCTTGTCGACAGACTTCATGTGCTAGGAGTTATCTGAGTAGATCATACATACAGCGGTACGTGGACCACAGCAAATGCCATTCCTATTTCTCTACATTACCCACAGCTGAAATACACCAACTTTCATATTCTGGCAATCACCAAAGTCAAGGAAGAAAAAAAAGGCCACCCCGGCTACAATTCATCAAACGCCATAAAAAAATCTATTCTCATGCGATTTATAACGAGAAATCGAATGGTGTAATACAATTTGTTCTCCGACTCAGTCATTTGCCTGTCTCTCAAATTGACAGATGGATGACGTCACAATCCCGTGCCTGCCAATAGCCTCAAATCGGTAGAAACCAAACGAAATTTGTAACATTTTAACAAATGCTGCACGCTAGCCTTAATATACATCAATTAATACCTTGGTTGTGTCCATCAGAATTAAAATGCCCACTTGAGGGACAAAGGCAGAACTTACCCTCTGTTTTACATATACAAATACTGTGAGACCTTACTATATGTATATATAGGAGCCGGGTTTTATTCCATTTCTATCTAACTACTTTACCGAGACAGTTTACTTGACCTATCCAAAAGAGTTGATATTGCATCAATTATCCAACCAGATAAAATACACAGAGGAATGTGGATCACAGCAATTGATATTCTTATTTCTACACATTACACACAGCTGCACTGCAGAACGTTGTAGCTTGTGGCAATCAGAGAAATCAGTCACAAAAAGAGGAAACTCTATCTACAATTCATCCACGGGGGACCAAAATAGGCTCTTCTGCAGCACTTTATGACAAGAAATGCAATGGTCCAAACCCCATTGCTCTACCACTTAGAGTTTTAGCTGTATCTTCAATTTAATCATCGACGACGTCATAATCCCGTGCATGGCAACAGCCTAAACTCCTTAGATACCGAGGGAAATTTCTCATTTTTTCAACACGCGACCAATGCTTGCGGCAATTTGCATCCCGTGATGCCTTCCTCATGTGGCTAAGCTTTAAAATGCCTAACTGAAAAACACCGATTGAATGACTATTTCTATCATTAACATATATAAATACTATGAGATCTTATTATACATACACATACCAGTTAAATTTCCTTCGAATTGAAAGTAGTAACATTACGACGACAGCTCACTTGCTCTTGTCGACAGACTTCATATGCTATGAGTTATCTGAGTAGATCATACATACAGCGTTACGTGGACCACAGCAAATGCCATTCCCATTTCTATACATTACACACAGCTGAAATACACCAACTTTCACTTTCTGGCGATCACCAAACTCAGTCAAGAAAAAAAGTCACCCAAACTACAATTCATCAAAAGGCCTTTAAAAAATCTATTCTCTTCCAATTTTTGACGAGAAATCGAATGGTGTAATACAATTTGTTCTCTGAAACACTCATTTACGTGTCTCTCAAATTGAAAGATGGATGACGTCACAATCCCGTGCCTGCCAATAGCCTCAAATCGGTAGAAACCAACAGAAATTTGTAACATTTCAACAAATGCTGCACGCTCCCCTAATATACATCAATTATTACCTTCGTTGTGTCCATCAGAATTGAAATGCCCACTTGAGTACCGCCGGCAGAACTTACCCTCTGTTTTACATATACAAACACTGTGAGACCTTACTGTATGTATAGATAGGAGCCAGGTTTTATTCCACTTCTATGTAACTACTTTACCGAGACAGTTTACTTGACCTATCCAAAAGAGTTGATATTGCATCAATTATCCAACAAGATAAAATACACAGAGGAATGTGGATCACAGCAATTGATATTCTTATTTCTACACATTACACACAGCTGCACTGCACAACGTTGTAGCTTGTGGCAATCAGAGAAATCAGTCACAAAAAGAGGAAACTCTATCTACAATTCATCCACGGGGGACCAAAATAGGCTCTTCTGCAGCACTTTATGACAAGAAATGCAATGGTCCAAACCCCATTGCTCTACCACTTAGAGTTTTAGCTGTATCTTCAATTTAATCATCGACGACGTCATAATCCCGTGCATGGCAACAGCCTAAACTCCTTAGATACCGAGGGAAATTTCTCATTTTTTCAACACGCGACCAATGCTTGCGGCAATTTGCATCCCGTGATGCCTTCCTCATGTGGCTAAGCTTTAAAATGCCTAACTGAAAAACACCGATTGAATGACTATTTCTATCATTAACATATATAAATACTATGAGATCTTATTATACATACACATACCAGTTAAATTTCCTTCGAATTGAAAGTAGTAACATTACGACGACAGCTCACTTGCTCTTGTCGACAGACTTCATATGCTATGAGTTATCTGAGTAGATCATACATACAGCGTTACGTGGACCACAGCAAATGCCATTCCCATTTCTATACATTACACACAGCTGAAATACACCAACTTTCACTTTCTGGCGATCACCAAACTCAGTCAAGAAAAAAAGTCACCCAAACTACAATTCATCAAAAGGCCTTTAAAAAATCTATTCTCTTCCAATTTTTGACGAGAAATCGAATGGTGTAATACAATTTGTTCTCTGAAACACTCATTTACGTGTCTCTCAAATTGAAAGATGGATGACGTCACAATCCCGTGCCTGCCAATAGCCTCAAATCGGTAGAAACCAACAGAAATTTGTAACATTTCAACAAATGCTGCACGCTCCCCTAATATACATCAATTATTACCTTCGTTGTGTCCATCAGAATTGAAATGCCCACTTGAGTACCGCCGGCAGAACTTACCCTCTGTTTTACATATACAAACACTGTGAGACCTTACTGTATGTATAGATAGGAGCCAGGTTTTATTCCACTTCTATGTAACTACTTTACCGAGACAGTTTACTTGACCTATCCAAAAGAGTTGATATTGCATCAATTATCCAACAAGATAAAATACACAGAGGAATGTGGATCACAGCAATTGATATTCTTATTTCTACACATTACACACAGCTGCACTGCACAACGTTGTAGCTTGTGGCAATCAGAGAAATCAGTCACAAAAAGAGCAAACTCTATCTAGAATTCATCCACGGGGGACCAAAATAGGCTCTTCTGCAGCACTTTATGAAAAGAAATCCAATGGTCCAAACCCCATTCCTCTACCACTTAGAGTTTTAGCTGTAACTTCAATTTAATCATCGATGACGTCATAATCCCGTGCATGGCAACAGCCTAAACTCCTTAGATACCGAGGGAAATTTCTCATTTTTTCAACACGCGACCAATGCTTGCGGTAATTTGTGTCCCTTGATGCCTTCGTCATGTGGCTAAAATTTAATGATGGCCAACTGAGGAAGACCGATTGAATAACTAATTCTATTATTTCCATATATAAATGCTATGAGAGCTCATTATCCATACACATACCAGTTAGCTTTCGTTCGAATTGAAAGTAGAAACATTACGACTAGAGCTCACTTGCCCTTGTCGACAGACTTCATGTGCTAGGAGTTATCTGAGTAGATCATACATACAGCGGTACGTGGACCACAGCAAATGCCATTCCTATTTCTCTACATTACCCACAGCTGAAATACACCAACTTTCATATTCTGGCAATCACCAAAGTCAAGGAAGAAAAAAAGGCCACCCCGGCTACAATTCATCAAACGCCATAAAAAAATCTATTCTCATGCGATTTATAACGAGAAATCGAATGGTGTAATACAATTTGTTCTCCGACTCAGTCATTTGCCTGTCTCTCAAATTGACAGATGGATGACGTCACAATCCCGTGCCTGCCAATAGCCTCAAATCGGTAGAAACCAAACGAAATTTGTAACATTTTAACAAATGCTGCACGCTAGCCTTAATATACATCAATTAATACCTTGGTTGTGTCCATCAGAATTAAAATGCCCACTTGAGGGACAAAGGCAGAACTTACCCTCTGTTTTACATATACAAATACTGTGAGACCTTACTATATGTATATATAGGAGCCGGGTTTTATTCCATTTCTATCTAACTACTTTACCGAGACAGTTTACTTGACCTATCCAAAAGAGTTGATATTGCATCAATTATCCAACCAGATAAAATACACAGAGGAATGTGGATCACAGCAATTGATATTCTTATTTCTACACATTACACACAGCTGCACTGCACAACGTTGTAGCTTGTGGCAATCAGAGAAATCAGTCACAAAAAGAGGAAACTCTATCTACAATTCATCCACGGGGGACCAAAATAGGCTCTTCTGCAGCACTTTATGACAAGAAATGCAATGGTCCAAACCCCATTGCTCTACCACTTAGAGTTTTAGCTGTATCTTCAATTTAATCATCGACGACGTCATAATCCCGTGCATGGCAACAGCCTAAACTCCTTAGATACCGAGGGAAATTTCTCATTTTTTCAACACGCGACCAATGCTTGCGGCAATTTGCATCCCGTGATGCCTTCCTCATGTGGCTAAGCTTTAAAATGCCTAACTGAAAAACACCGATTGAATGACTATTTCTATCATTAACATATATAAATACTATGAGATCTTATTATACATACACATACCAGTTAAATTTCCTTCGAATTGAAAGTAGTAACATTACGACGACAGCTCACTTGCTCTTGTCGACAGACTTCATATGCTATGAGTTATCTGAGTAGATCATACATACAGCGTTACGTGGACCACAGCAAATGCCATTCCCATTTCTATACATTACACACAGCTGAAATACACCAACTTTCACTTTCTGGCGATCACCAAACTCAGTCAAGAAAAAAAGTCACCCAAACTACAATTCATCAAAAGGCCTTTAAAAAATCTATTCTCTTCCAATTTTTGACGAGAAATCGAATGGTGTAATACAATTTGTTCTCTGAAACACTCATTTACGTGTCTCTCAAATTGAAAGATGGATGACGTCACAATCCCGTGCCTGCCAATAGCCTCAAATCGGTAGAAACCAACAGAAATTTGTAACATTTCAACAAATGCTGCACGCTCCCCTAATATACATCAATTATTACCTTCGTTGTGTCCATCAGAATTGAAATGCCCACTTGAGTACCGCCGGCAGAACTTACCCTCTGTTTTACATATACAAACACTGTGAGACCTTACTGTATGTATAGATAGGAGCCAGGTTTTATTCCACTTCTATGTAACTACTTTACCGAGACAGTTTACTTGACCTATCCAAAAGAGTTGATATTGCATCAATTATCCAACAAGATAAAATACACAGAGGAATGTGGATCACAGCAATTGATATTCTTATTTCTACACATTACACACAGCTGCACTGCACAACGTTGTAGCTTGTGGCAATCAGAGAAATCAGTCACAAAAAGGGGAAACTCTATCTAGAATTCATCCACGGGGGACCAAAATAGGCTCTTCTGCAGCACTTTATGAAAAGAAATCCAATGGTCCAAACCCCATTCCCCTACCACTTAGAGTTTTAGCTGTAACTTCAATTTAATCATCGATGACGTCATAATCCCGTGCATGGCAACAGCCTAAACTCCTTAGATACCGAGGGAAATTTCTCATTTTTTCAACACGCGACCAATGCTTGCGGTAATTTGTGTCCCTTGATGCCTTCGTCATGTGGCTAAAATTTAATGATGGCCAACTGAGGAAGACCGATTGAATAACTAATTCTATTATTTCCATATATAAATGCTATGAGAGCTCATTATCCATACACATACCAGTTAGCTTTCGTTGGAATTGAAAGTAGAAACATTACGACGAGAGCTCACTTGCCCTTGTCGACAGACTTCATGTGCTAGGAGTTATCTGAGTAGATCATACATACAGCGGTACGTGGACCACAGCAAATGCCATTCCTATTTCTCTACATTACCCACAGCTGAAATACACCAACTTTCATATTCTGGCAATCACCAAAGTCAAGGAAGAAAAAAAGGCCACCCCGGCTACAATTCATCAAACGCCATAAAAAAATCTATTCTCATGCGATTTATAACGAGAAATCGAATGGTGTAATACAATTTGTTCTCCGACTCAGTCATTTGCCTGTCTCTCAAATTGACAGATGGATGACGTCACAATCCCGTGCCTGCCAATAGCCTCAAATCGGTAGAAACCAAACGAAATTTGTAACATTTTAACAAATGCTGCACGCTAGCCTTAATATACATCAATTAATACCTTGGTTGTGTCCATCAGAATTAAAATGCCCACTTGAGGGACAAAGGCAGAACTTACCCTCTGTTTTACATATACAAATACTGTGAGACCTTACTATATGTATATATAGGAGCCGGGTTTTATTCCATTTCTATCTAACTACTTTACCGAGACAGTTTACTTGACCTATCCAAAAGAGTTGATATTGCATCAATTATCCAACCAGATAAAATACACAGAGGAATGTGGATCACAGCAATTGATATTCTTATTTCTACACATTACACACAGCTGCACTGCACAACGTTGTAGCTTGTGGCAATCAGAGAAATCAGTCACAAAAAGAGGAAACTCTATCTACAATTCATCCACGGGGGACCAAAATAGGCTCTTCTGCAGCACTTTATGACAAGAAATGCAATGGTCCAAACCCCATTGCTCTACCACTTAGAGTTTTAGCTGTATCTTCAATTTAATCATCGACGACGTCATAATCCCGTGCATGGCAACAGCCTAAACTCCTTAGATACCGAGGGAAATTTCTCATTTTTTCAACACGCGACCAATGCTTGCGGCAATTTGCATCCCGTGATGCCTTCCTCATGTGGCTAAGCTTTAAAATGCCTAACTGAAAAACACCGATTGAATGACTATTTCTATCATTAACATATATAAATACTATGAGATCTTATTATACATACACATACCAGTTAAATTTCCTTCGAATTGAAAGTAGTAACATTAC